>CM076584.1:401598851-401861272 GCA_034641835.2 Pinus albicaulis
AAATTCCATAATTAATTTCTGATATGCCAACATATACTGACGACCCATATTTAACCGAATGTCAATCAATTATTTTGATGGTTCTTCTTTGTATGTTAGCACCTATTTGAAGGCATTCAATGATGATTATTGTAAAACAACTTAAAATGTACAAAAATGAAATCTAGTTAAGTTGTTATAAGGAAGTAAAAATTACTCACAAACATAGATATCAACCCTTTTCTTCCTTACCGTTTTGTTTTATGTGTTGAATGTGTTCCATTTTTGTTTCTTTTCTGCAAGAAAATACTTGAAAATTAATAGTTAATGCTAATTTTTTATTTATTGTACCTAATCGAAAAATTCAATGATTACATATTACATTTGAAGCTCGTTGTTGTTGAGATGGCTCCTTGTGCGATGAAATTATGTCCATTTCTTTGATCATCTCCTTTTACACCTTTCTGGACATTCCTAATGACATATTTATGATATAAGCTCATTCATCCTTTGATATTTTCATAATCTTCCTGAAAATGTAACATGACAATAAACTATTTAATTTTTATATTGATATATGAAAAGTAAATATAACAAAAGTGATATTTATAAATGATTGCTTTCTAGTACTATATACATATAATTCTAGAAAAAAATTTAAAAGAATATTATTTATTCATTCCTTCTTTTTTGTTGTTGTATGTTTTTTCTATTAAAAGTCTGACATGTCTCATTGACCAATTCTCTAGAAACTCATCCTGTAGTTTAAATAAAATTTGGTTCTTGGAATCATTGGATTGATTTTTGTATTGTAAGTGGAAAGAACATCTATACATTCGTTCCACTAGATCCCTCAAAGCTTTGTAAAAGTCCCCCCCCTTTCGTTAACCTCCAACAACACTCTAGATGAGCTAAGGAGCAATTCATTTTCATTTGCATGTTCTATTTTTTTCTTTTCTTAGAACAACATTCATTTTCTTCGCTGTTGGTCCTTGTAGAACATTAAACATATGTGAATTAATATATTGTTTGAAACATGTTATTTAATATTTGTAACTATATTATTAATGAAAATTCAAAATAGAAACTCATATTGGATCGATAATATTTTTTCATTCACCTGATTCATCTTTCTGCAATTTTTTATCAAGATTTTACGCTCCTATGGTCTTAGATAAAAAATAATATTATCGAGCTTCGTCATTTTTTGGCTCTACATGATATACATTAAAAAATACATATTAGTTAAACTTACATATAGTTAAAAAATAATAATTTTTGTAAAGAATTTACAAAGAAATTGCCTTTTTTTTCTTTTCTCGATGTGCTATCAGTATTTTTGTTACTTGATCTCTTTTCAATCATTTATCTATCAATATGAAACATGCACCATACCATTCATTAATATGTTTTATAAATAAATCACATACTTTTTAGGTTAAAAAAATAAAGAAAAAATCAAGAAAACGGTGCGCCTTTCAAATATTACGCATCGAAGGCGGTGCGGTAAGTTCTTATAAACACCACCAAAACAGTAGAAACACTTTACAATGCTCTCTATCAATAAGGAGGCCCTGTGCATTATATGTTAACTCGTGCACCGATTAACATAGGCATAAATTAATAAAAAAATGGTTTTATCAAACAATGTTTTTTTTGTCAGTACGTGTCTGGTGCACTATTTTAAACAGGTTGCACCAATTAAAATAAAAATGTTTTAAAAAAAATCATGCAAGGGCCGACATGGATTGGGATCTGACTCTGCAAGTGGTCCCGCGAGTTAGATGTCATATGCCTATATATATAGCAATACAAACCCTATAAATATAAAATGAAAAGCCCTAATTATGAAGTCACATAAACAAGAAGAAGCAAGGGTTTAACGTAAGAATGGATTTTTTTTTTTTTTTTTTTTTTTTTTTTTTTTTTTTGAAAATGCATGGTAAAATTTAAAATTTATACTATGCATGTATTAAATCCAATAGAAACTATAAAAAAACAATTATTACAGTAAAATTTAACAATTTTACTATACTACAGGGTTTTTGTGCGAGTCACCAAACGTTTCAAATTCTGAATCTCTGAATGATACTATTGTTCAAAAGTATTTTACTGCTCCATAGTGCTCTCGTGCTCTCTTGCTCTAGGTAAATCTCTTGTGAAAATTCCTCCCCAGTTTTTTTTGCAAAAATAATGAAATAATGAATATATTTACTATTTAAAGAACTTTTTTATGAAATTAGATTTCCGAAAATAATTTTCCGCCCATTTTTCAATTTACAACTTATTTTTTTTCATTTAAAAAAAATAAAGTTGCTCTTCTTTTATTATTTCCGGATATTTGGTGCGTTTGTTAACTAACCACACCGGTGCGTCAGTTAATAACACCACTCCGGTGCGGTTAATTATACATTAGCACCGATAACAATAAGCCCATTTTTAAGGCACCATAATTACTTTTAGGTATGTACACCAAAATTTATTGTTCATTTTTCTGAAATGCAGGGAGAAAATATTATAATTATATCAAATGGACAACTCTTCAAAATCCATCTCGTTCCATAATATTTCTCAAATTTCGTTGCAGAGTTCTCCCTATCCATCTCGAGACATAATATTTACTTCAGATTTTATTTATATTTTCATTATCTAATTGAATTTATTTTTTTTATCCATGTCAATCAACTGAATAAAATTAATGTATACAAATTTGCAGGTTCATGCAGATTCATAATCAAGTTCAGATGCACAAAATACTAAAACAACTCCAAAATGTCGGAAACTCTTATCAAGAGCAGCATACCACAATGCACATTTGGTAGATGAAAAGGGACAACTCCTTCACCCTGCCAATTGTAACATTTCATATTCTAGCCACAATCTCGGGACAATTACGGTAATAATAATTTTTTGGTATATTGATGAAATTATTTTAACATCAAACCAATTAATCATGCATTTTCGACGTGCTTACTAATTGATATCATCGATTTTGTACTAATCATGATTGAATATATTTTTTGAAATTATTAGTATTCTAGTGATGATAAGCGACCTACGTACCATCTTCTATTGCAACCCACGAAAATTTCAAATCTAGAGAAGGTTGAATTAAGAGAAAAACTCGGACAAGAATGTTACCAAGAATGGTTGAATCAACCACCTATTCAATTCCCACTATGTCTAGATTCACCAATTAGGAATGACTACAACAATAGTAGTTCTTCACAAGCTGACAATGGAGGCAATAAAATAGAGGTTGGTATGGATGATTACTTAAAGGATACAATTACCATGGAGACAATGTTGTTATATGCATTCCAGAATGATGATCAGCTAGGGGATGGTGCTCATATTGCTGATACCTTTTTCAAAAGCCTTAAATTTGCTTCCACCAACCCTCTCTTTGGACTTGGAGGTCAGTCAAAGTCTACCGAGTCAGGGACAGCTATGTTACTGTACAACTTGAAAGAAAATTTTGGCTTGTCGAATGCATGTTTCTCAGAAATTTTGAGGTAATTGACCATCAAGTCCTCCCTTATATTTTGAGAAATATAATCACATAATGAAAATTAAAAATGGTCAATTTTTGAATGTTAATAATTATATCAGCATTAACGTACATTTAATATTTTCCATGACCAACTACAGGCTATTCAAAGATAAAGTTCTTTCGAGTGATAATGTCTTCCCCTGTAGCTGCAAAGAGGCAAAGTAATTGTTCAAAATGTTGGGTGTTGGGTACATATCGTATCATGCATGTCCAAATGATTGTATTATGTATAGAGGAGAATATCCAGACAAAGAGATATGTCCAAAATGTGGGCATGACAAGTATGATAAATAAAAAAGAAGGGTAAATCATGTGGTCCTCCTTTTAAGATATTAATGCACATGCCTATAATCCCAAGGATCCAAAGGCTCTTTCGTTGCAAATAATTAGCGATGGTGCAGGGATGACATGCCTCATATAGAAGTGAGTTGGGAGTTATGCGAATCCCAACAGATTCAATAGCCATGAAGCATATAGAGGATACATGGCCCAAAAAATTCAAGGATGAAGTACGAAGTCTACGACTCAGCATAGCTGTGGATGGCTTCAACCCATATTCCCTCCAAAACACCAATTATTATGTTTGGCCTGTATTAGTGATCAATAAAAATACCCCCCCATGGTTGTCCATGAAGAATGAACATCTTATGTTGGCTCTCATAGTCCCTGGTAGAAGACAAGTGAAGAATATGGATGTCTACTTACAACCACTAGTAGATGAATTGAAGGAGTTATGGGATGGGATAAATGTATACGACGTATCAAGACCTCTCACAACAGAGAGGATTTTTACGTCGTATGGCATACATGCTTACACGACACATGATTATCCATTCCTAGGAGTTTGATCTAGTAAATTACATGTTTATTGATTTGTTTATATACGAAACAATATTATTCTTTTTCATATTAGTTATTTAATTTTTTGTAATTGTTACGATCTTCATGATATTATTTAACATGCCATGCATATTGTATATAATAATTTTGTAGGTCTTGTAACAAAAGGGTATTTTCGATGTAAATGTTGTGGACATTCTCTGAAAGCTAGATGGTCCAACGACCTACGCAAGCCAGTGTATGACTGCTCTAGGGTACTCCTCCCAAAAGAACACCCTTATAGAAGAGAAACATATGATTTCAATGGTAAACGAGAGAGAACCCAAAGGCCCCCAATAATGACGCCAACTGAATGGATTGGATCATATGAGAGAGAGAAGGAGAAGGAATTCATAGAAATGTTCGATTCAAATGGGGAGCCTATGTTTGATGATCCATAATTCTTCAACACCTATGTTGAGAAATTTCCTATTGGGATGAAAAGGAAATCTATCCGTTTATAACATCCCATATTGGGAGCATCTTAAGATTACCCACTTATTAGATCCCATGCATATATTTAAAAATGTTTCATATTCTTTATGGATGCACATATCATCGAAACAAAGTGATACATTAGATGTTAGGAAAGATCTTATTACCTCAAAAACTAAAAAGAAACATTGGCCAAGACGATTAGAAAGTACAGGATCATAGACATGCGTTGGTCCCTGTAACTGGTATTTCAAAGAAGGTGATGTCCCATGGATTTAAAAAAAAGATGGTATTTCTTTGGCAAAGGGAGTTATAATGGGTGTGAGGGTGCCATATTCATATGGGTGTTCAGTATGACATTGCTTCACCGTGGATGACCATTTGTCAAGGTTTAAATTGCATGACCATTTGAATCTTCTAAGAGTACATAATTTCAAAAGCACGATTTTATTATTTGTTATATTAATAAATTTGATCCCATGCAGGGATCACAAAACATAACTAATTTTGTATATTATTGCATGTGTTTATAACTTTTAGTGTTATTATCCTTTGTTCGTTCATGGGTGTGTGAAACATGACTTCCCCCAAGACCTAGGACATGCCATATCTAAATTATCTGCATTTATACGCTGGGTCACGTCAAAGGAGATTCATGTGGCTAGCATTCCATGGTGTCGTCAAGAGATAGTTGAGATTGTTTGTATGTTTGAGAAGAAACTGCCAACGATTTTCATGGACCTATAGGTTCATATTCTAATCCACCTAGTAGATGAGGTTGAATTATGTGGGGTGGTTTCTTGTCGTTGGATGTTCTTATTAGAGAGGCACATGAATAAATTGAAAGGTTTTGTTCGAAAAAGGGAAAAACCCGAGGGGTCTATGGCAGAGGGGTAATATCGTATGAGTCTTTCTATTATTCTAGTGAGTACATCAATAAGATCGACACTAGACCAGGTGCAGTGATTTGGGACGATAAAAGGGATGAAGACAAAAGAGAAGGAGAGATGCTCCAAACGAATGGAAAAATGCACTTGATAAAGAGTAAGTGACTTATAATTTTTCAAATTTACACAAAGTAAATATTCATGTTGAACTTTGATATAATGTATATTTTGATCTCATATGTACTATATGTCGGTTTGATTTCATTAGAAAATGCTGAAATTGAAGAAATCAATAGATTCGTTCTTTACAATTCCAAAGTGACACAACCATGGTTCACATTGTATGAACAAAAGAGGATGAAATGGGATAGCGACAGGAAAGAATTCAGACGATTGAATGGTAGAAGTGTGCCGCTTATCCCAATCATTTTAAAAGAAAATATGCCAATTATATGCCCCAACAGTTGGGTTGCTGACCAAGTCAAAGAGAAATACGATGCAGTCAGTCGTTACCCACGTGCTGAAGAGGGTGCGCTAAACGTAGGGATTGGGTGCAACCACTCAGTAATAATATATTTATGTACATTTTAAACTTAATAATGCACCTTTTAAATGTAATATCTATATTTCATATTTTAATATTTGGGTTATTATAAGACACATGACACTATGATTTTTTAACTTTTTTATAGGTGAATTTGTTCCCATCTATGTGGGAATATGGACACCATTTTCGCACAGAAAATGCCGATGATGGACACATGACACAAGACTGTGGAGTGGAAGTCGAGTTCGATCAATCTAGTCGAGCTAGCCACCATGATCAAAACATAGTACAAGGGACGTTAGGTTACGTCGGAAAGATACAAGAGATCATTGAAGTGGATTTCTCTTATCTCCAATGTGTTATTTTTAGGTGCAAGTGGTGGGACACCTTTGATAGAAATAATGTAAAGGAAAATCACGATAGTAGGCTGATATGTATCAACTCTAGAAAGATGTGGGATGAAGCTAAGGAACCCTATGTTTCCCCCAAACACTACAACTAGATGTTTTTTTACCTAGATGTGTTGGATAAGGATTGGTGGTTCGTATTGAGACATGACCCTAGATCAAAACATATTTTTGAGAACAATAGCGTTATCATGCCAAGCGAGGTGGAAGATAATGAGGGTGATCATGAGAACCGAGAGTGATATGGTACATGTGTTATTTCATCATTTATACTTTTTAAGATGGGTTTTTATAAAGAAGAGGACTTAACCTTATAAATAAGACTCTTTTTTTCGGAACTTTATAATATGTATTTTGAATTAATTGGTTTGCATTGTTTTAATGTTAAAATCATTTCACTTGATAATTTTCAATTATGTTGACCTCGAAAACAAGGAGCACTGTATAAAGTTTTTTTTTTTTTTTTTTTTAATGTCAATTCCTAAAATAATACAACTAATTGATTAATTTAAATGTGTGGGAATGATACCTTCAAAATGTATACTGTTATTTTAGGTATGTAAGATCATAATAAAATAATGATAATTATAAACATGAATTTGTTTGCATTATTTTCTAAACTTTATTATGTTACAAAAAATCATATTATTCTAGATTTATTTTACAATTATTTATATTCATACAAATTTGTAAATTTAAAATTATACAATTATGATAATTTAACAATATTTATGGTATACATTTTACTTACGGTAGTTATGGTTCAAAATTGACAATTAATTTACAATTTTACAAATTTTAAATTTTTAATAAAATTGAATGATGACAATACATACAATTAGAATTATACTTTTATAATTTCACAATATAATTACAATTACAATAACAACTTTACAAATATTTTACATACAATTACAATTAAAATTAGAATTAGAATTAGAATTAGAATTTTACAATTTTACACAATTACAATTACAAATACAATTTTACAATTTTACATACAATTACAGTTAAAATTACAATTACAATCATTTCAAAATACAATTAAAATTTTACAAATAGTTTACATACAATTACAATTAAAATTACACTTAGAATTACAATTACAATTACAATTACAATTACAATTTTACAATTTCACATGCAATTACAATTAAAATTAAAATTAAAATTTTACAATTTTACATACAATTACAATTAAAATTACAGTTACAATCACCATGCATACAATTACAATTAAATTTTTAGAATTTTACAAATTTACAAATTTTACAATTTTAATAAAATTGAATCATGACATTACAATCACATTTTTAGAATTTTACAAATTTACAAATTTTACAATTTTAATAAAATTGAATCATGACATAAATACATACAATTACAATTACAATTTTACAATTTCACAATATAATTACGTACAATCACAACTACAATTTTACAAATATTTTGCATACAATTACAATTACAATTACAATTTTACAATTTTACATACAATTAAAATTAAAATTTCAATTACAATCACGACATAATATTTAATAAATATCATGATTTAATATTAAAAATAAACATCACGATCATGATAACCATCGTACAAACATCATATTCAACTAAAATACACATTCAAATTTTCTAACATCATCTAATCATCGTGATCATGATCATCTAACAAAAGACAAACATTGTATAACATTATCACAACCAAAACATCAAATATACATCTGATGTCAAATAATTTCTATCACATACACATCTTTCTACAAGCACATTAAATAAACATATCTAAGATGACCTAACAATATACACATCATGATGATCACCAACATGTAAATTAAGTACATCAACATGAACATAAAATACATGGACTATATATATATATATATATATATATATATATATATATATATATATATATATATATATATATATATATATATATATATATATAACTATAAAATGTCAAAAATATACAACTGTAATATAACTGCATATAAATGTCAAATATCTGGTGGTACATCAATACTAGTACTAGTCGAGGCCTGCTCAATCGATGGTGCAACCTCATGCTCAGATAGATGGCGCGCCTTCTCTAGAGGTGCCTGCTGATTAGTCAATGGTGCAGTCTGCGTAGGAACTGCCAGATGATGACTCGTCGATGGAGCAACTAGCTCAGTGGATGGTGTGGAATGCTCATATGGACCTGCCTGCTCAGGATCAAGTGCCTACTCAGGACTAGGTGTCTGTTGAGATAGTTCAGACTGCTCAGACGATGCCTGCCGATCAGGACTGGCTATTGGCTGCTCATCATGATCTTTGGGGTGAGGTGAAGGAGGAGGAGGTGGAGTGATAGAATGATGATCACTCCTCTCATGATCATGATCATCAGATGAGGCGTTGTTATGTCGTGCATCTCCACAATGCCTACTCCTCCTAGCCCGCGCCAGTGATCTGGAAGCTCCAAAAATATGACGCTTGAGGGTCAACATATTGCATGGCATGCCTCTTCAGAGCTGTGTGAGCCTATGATCAGCCTGGATCTCTCTGATCGTAGCCGGGCAGACTCCCTTATCAACTAGGAGTCGACAGAGTTGGTCGCCCAACTCCATCATGAATCGGGTGTCCGACCTACGCCTCACCCCTGCGGGTGTCTGCACCTGATTAGGATCAGGTCTGTCACCCTGATCCTTCGCCTTTTCCATCTCCTTGTCAACATCTACACCTAGATCATTCGGTGGGGGTGGAATCATGTCCCCAACGAATGTCCCAATATCTTTAAAATATATAGTACACAAAAATAATTAGACATTTTCATTAAATAATTTAATAAAACAAGTTAAAGAACATGTTAGAATAAATTTGATAATTCTAATTAATAAATTAAGACAATAAAATGAAACTATATTAATTTAAATAAAACACCAATATTACCTCTCGCATCCAGCGACTCATCTTGTGTGAAGAGGATGTTGGTACACCCTTGCCAATCCAAACAGACGTATGAACATGACACTATAACAAAGGAGTGATCATCAAAACTAGATAACAACTCAAGTGCATGAGTAGATATTTGTTACACAACATTTTGTCACCGTCCTTGCAATCCCTCGTCCTGTACATTGGAGGACTATTATCATGACCTGTGAATAGTAAAATTTCCTGAAAACACCTTGATGGTATCCTTCTGCATAAGGGCAAGAATTCTCTTGAAGAACATTTCCTCTGAAAAACCCTAAAAACCCATGTTTTGGCATTGGCACGGGTAGCCCGTTCATCCCTCGCGCCATTGGGGAAAATACACACTAGTGGGCGCGCTAGCTGGTGCTCTATCCCTGTGTTGTGCCCACACCAAGCCTATTAAGGAATGTTTTTTAACAATAGAAGGCAGAAGTTTGATTCTAAAAAATTCAGAACGAATCATCAAAAAAAGGTTGGGCTATTTGGCTCCGGATCTCCTTGATTAGGAAGTGGTTTTCCACCTCTCATGGAACCTTCCTAAGAGATAGGACTCTCCCCCATGATTATAGGGAGCCCCACCTCTCCTTCCCCCTCTATAAAAGCCTGGCCTCTCCATTTGCTAGCTAGCTAAAATTTTTGGAATAAAACTATGGCTGAGCGACTATTGAGAGCAGAGCCAAGGAGAACCCCATAAGAGAGAGAGCCTTATCTAAATTCCCGACAAGCTTTGTGAGAAACGCTCTGCTGGAAGCCCTGCCAAAGGAAGAACGCGACGTCAAAAATCGGTTGTAATATTTATTTTACATTTTTATATATGCTTGAATATGTTATTGGTTCCACTGTTGTATTTCTTATCTGTGTAATGTAATTTAGTTCAATATTTTCCAATTGATTGATAGTTACATGTTTGAATTATTACGTTGTATGCCGTCATTTCTTCTCTGCATGTGTACAGGTGTCCGAATGCGGTGAGCATAAGGATTGTGATCTTTCAAGCTAGGAACGGGAAGCAGTGCTTCTTCTTTGACAACATTAGCATAGTACTGGAGGTAAGCTATCCATCGTAGCTTTGTCTTTTGTAACTAGGAATTGATATCGTAGCGTGTTTTGTTTGTTGCTAGACCCACTCTTGGGCTAGTGGGATCGCCTTTGTCCACAAAGGGGATTTACCTCCACAACAAATTGGCGACTCCACTAGGGACCAATGGGAGTAGGTCCTTCCTCCATTAGGTTGTTTTTGGATTTTTGTTTGATTAATCTGCTTTTTTGGTTCACGTTCCTTGGTGTTAAAACCTTGTTTAGCCCCCAGAAGACTAGATCTAGCCTCTGTTAGTTCATTTTCATCATTTTTCTAGGGTAAACTTGATTGGCGCGGTTATACCTCTTACAATTGCGTCAAATGGCGCTAGTTGCTAGTTAGGCACCCGCGCCATCCCCTGTTTGGCGCAGATTACAACCAGACAGGCGTGCCAACCTTGCTTGGTTTTAGGGTTTTCTTGTTCCTGGACTCTCTGAGCCTGAGTTTTGGTCCTGGTTTTTTTTTTTTTTTTTTTTTTTTTTGAGTGCTTTGAAGTCATTTTTCATCGTGTTTATCCCTTGTCCTCCCGCTCGTAAACCCTTTTTCCGCCGCTTTTTAGTCTAGCTCCAGGGCTTTCGAGGGTGCCTGTGCCGAGCCTCCCGGGGAGTTTTGGCTCCGTTTTCCTTGAAAATTTTCTGCTTCTTTGCATTCATCTTGCTGAATCAAATTGAGTCATTGCATTTATTGAGTGATTGTCCTCTCTTTCATTCAGTTTCACTTTGTGTTAGTCCAAGCCTAGATCACACAACTTGTTTAAGTCTCTTTCGAGATTCTTCTTCACTTTGAGGGATTTCGTCATTGGTTTGAGTCTTGATTGTGCTTGTTTGAGTTGAGTGAACTTGTTTGGTTTCAGCTCTCTCTTTATCATTCTCAAATTTTTGTTTCCATTATTTTTTCATTTATTTAGTGCATTTTCTCTAATATATTGAAAAATATAAAAAAAAAATCTTTTGCATTTTTTGGCATAAGTGAAAATTGAAAACTTTTTCACATTACTAGCATTGTATAATTATAGAGAAAAGTTTTCTAGTTTCATTAGCTTGAATTGAAATCGTAGTGGATGTTTTTGTGCATTCATTTCGCTATCATTTGAAAGCTATCAACTCTCCCGTAGATAGCTCTTCATTGAACAAAATGATGTTTTGTGGCATGTAGCTTGCATCTACAGGTTTTATGAGATCCAACATTCGATAGGGCCTTGAAATCGAAACGTAAATTGAAGATCAACTTCAAAATTTACTGAATTAACCTAAGGCAGCATTGAAACTTAACAGAATATCTAGTGGTCTAGGCTAGTGACGTGTTCCGGCATCGTTAAACCTAGTAGCTGTCATTTGCCATCTGGATTTAGACAGCACTAGTATGGACTTGTACTCCCTGTACCGTTGCGTATATAAAGGGAGACCCCATTAGGTTGCAAATCCTTTATCCATAGGAAGCCAAGTCTACCACCTCTTACCCGTGATACACCGAACACAACATTCAGGGAGATTGCCTGCACATACGTTAAGTCGTTGGTTGATTTCTCTTTCATTTTTACCAAGGTGTATATGGCAGTTTACGGATATCTAGTACACCCATTTACCTAGATTACCAGAGTAGTCACTTTGATATTTACTGACTCTTTTAACTGAAAAGATCATTGAGCTCTTGTCCTTTCAAGCTCGTGTCCAACCTGAAAGCGATAGATTCACTTTTTGCCTATTTCTCGACTCTTAAAATATGAAACAAACGAGTCTGGTTTCAGTGTCTTAAAAATTAATCGCCCACGAAATATTCCTGGTTAGAATTTTTGTCCTTAGTGTTTTATTTCAAGGTCGTTTCCGATGGAAAATTTTTCGGAGTTTTCCAATCAAGGAGTCCCCTCTGAAGGGAGTCCTAGTCATTTTCCTGCTTTAGGAAATATTGGTGCTCCTTATATGGCCACGTTATCCCTCCCTGGGTTAACTGTTGGGTTGCCTGTTTGGTTGTTTTCAACCTCTGTAGTCTCAAGTGTTCCGGCTACCGTACCATCCACTCCTCTGCCTGAGCAACGCCATGTTGATTCGAAAGTGGACCTCTCCCCTTCTTCTCCTATTCCTTCGTCCTCATTTTATACTTCACCTGGTGAAAGTCTGGATTCTAGTAACCAGGTGGCTAAGAAGAAGAAGAAGAAGACTGAGAAGAAGAAGTCAGATAAGCGAGAGGTTAATTCTGCAGTTGTTGCTTCTAAAACACCTACTCTCGATGAACCTTCCAACCCTCCGTGGAAAGTTAAGTTCCCTTGCATGTTGTGCCAGGGAAACCATCTTCTTCAAAATTTTCCTAGCATTCCCAAGGTGCTTGACGTATGGTCCAACGGTTGTCCGTCGTTGCCTTTAGCTTCCGGGAGTCAGGTTGGGGGCACGTCTTCAGCTAGTGCTGGTAAAGCTCCTAAGATTCAGGTTAAGCTCACCAATACCTATAAGTTGTGTGAAGGGCATCATGCCATTCACCTTTGTTCGTATATGGATGAAGCCAAGAGAGTTTTGGACAAATCAAATGTTTCTGCACCGTGCCTTCTGGCTGGTTACAAACAGCTTTCTTTGAGTCCTTCACTAGTTGATTCAACGATCAGTCAAGATTCATCCTTGCTTGATCCCGCTCCCCTGGAAATTCAACATCATGAATCCATCCCTGACAAACCATTAGTCGTGGGATTGGTTGAGATGGCCCTGTATGTGGCACACTAGGTCTTTTCTGTTGAGAGTGGATCTCACATCCTACAGGTTCTTCTTGTTTCTTCAAATTCCTCAGACTTGGAGAAAGATTCTCCTGTCCCTATATTTCAGGAAGCTATTCCTCCACCTCCCATGATGGAGGTCCCAAAGGATACTCCTTCTACCTCCATGATGGAGGTGGCAGAGGATGCTCCTTCTTCTACCGTAACACCAGGGGAAGACCATCTCGATTCGATTGTAGCCCCTCCAAGAATTTTGGTCGCCTCCTTTGATTAGGGTCGATTCGCAGGTTATCGCCTTCCTTCTTATGTTCCCTTTGAGATCAGGGTACATGCCTCCCATTTGGTCATACCAAACACCATTATAGATGAAGGTGCGTCTGTTATTATTTTATCCTCAACTACTTGGCAAGCTTTCGGTTTGTCGCCGCTTGTGCTCGTTACGTAGAATCTGTTAGCATTTAACAGAGGAACTAGTCAACCGTTAGGGATCCTTCCGAAGTTGCCTATTACTTTGGGAGGGAAAAATGTCCATATGGACGTGATGGTTGTTCTTGGCCCCTTGGAATTCAATTTAATCTTGGGCTGAGATTATACTTATGCCATGGGAGTGCTTATCTCCTCCTTCGTTCATGTGATGTGTTTTCCGCACCAAGGTCGGATCGTAACCATCGATCAACTTGCGTTCTTTGGTCCTAATCTGGCAACTGGCCCACCATCATCCCTGCCGGATCTTTATCTGCCGGTTGTGTCATTCCTGCCGCATTTCAATTATGTGGCTACCTCTCCTGTGCCCGTATTCAGTGATAGTGCCATTGTACATCATGTGCTGGGGGCATTGGGTCCATACTCTCAAGATGTTTTCCTTCCATCGAACGGGCAACCCTTGGAAGCTATGACTTCTTATTCATTATGATGAGCTGTCATTGGAGCATGGTTCATCTGCTTGTGTCAAGCTCCTTAAACCATGAAACAAGGTCTGTTGGAGCAGGATTCGTTTTCTTGTGTCAAGCTCCTTAAAAAATGAAACAAGATGGTCATAGTAGAGTTCCTTGTCTTGTTTCCATCTCCCTAAAAAATGAAACAAGGTGCTGAGGATAGTTCTTCTTCTATGTCTAACTCGTTAAAAAATGAATTACCTCTAAGGATAGTTCTTTTAATGTGTCAACCTCGTTAAAACAATGAAACAAGTTCCATGTTCAATTCGAGTCTTTGATTAGATCTAGTAAAATCACAATCGAGTCTTTCACTTGAACTCATAATTTGAGCCTTCACTCCATTTTTCATATGGACCGAAGCTTGGGGGGCATGTACACCTCAAATTGAGTCACCACGCTGGGGCATGCCCGATTTTCCTTGTCATTTCAAGCATAGTTTATTTGGTGTTTTCAAGCTTGCGTAAAAATTAAAACTCATTTCAAGCATAATTTACTTTGTGTTTCGAGCTTGTGAAAAAATGAAACCCATCTTCAAGCATAGTTTACATTTGTGTTTTAAGCTTGCATAAAACATAAAAATCATTTTCAAGCATAGTTTGTGTTTGTGCTTTTAAGCTTGTGTAAAAATAAAATATGTTGGTTTGATGCATTTTGCGAACTTTTAACTTTTCCATTGGGTCGTTACTTAAGCAGATTATTTAGCCAATACATTAGATAACATTGTATTAGACATTTTCATAACATATAAAACATCATCACGTATGTAAAGCATAACCATGTAGAAAATAGGTGTATATATATATGTCGAGTGTTTGCAACGTGTGAATCATATAAAACCAAAAATATACATGTTTGTTTCAGTTACATCTGGAGATGGCATGTCTCTAAAAAATATGCAAATAAAAATCCTAGGTGACTAATCAGCATGGTCCTCATGGTAGCACGCACCAACCGCCTCAGCAAGCTATGGAGACGACTCGGCACCCCTACGGTGTGCCTCTGATAAGCTAGGGGAACATCAGCTAAACGAGCATAATCCAGAACCCCACGAGCAATCCCCTCTAGGTTCTGTACAAGCTTGTCTCCCTCGCCCCCCTCACCTTGAGGGTCATAAGCGAGAGGGGTCCTCCTTACTATTGGTGACATCCCGGCGAGCCTCTTTGGGCCAACATCTGCATACATATAGGATTAGCTGTTAGAACATGCATGTATACTAAAAATCATAAAACTCATAAAATTAAAAAGAGTCTTACCAAGTTCTTCGTCCCAGTCCTCTCCCTCTGGGAGTGGGAGGTTCGGGTCTCCAGTAAAATCTGTGTCGGCATAGGGCCAGTCCTCCATGATGATGAGATGTCGTTGGAGCCACCCAAAGAACTCAGGCCTCTAAGAAATCTACTAGCTGCCCGCTACCCTCGGTATCAGTGCCGCCCATCGAGTCATCTGTGGCTCCCTCAGTGGTGGATCTAGGACTATGGCCTCTTGGCGTTGAAAGATAAGTAGTCTTTCCAGGAAGAACAACACCAAAATCGATCCATATCTGTTTGAATTTTGTGAGTTGCCGCTTGATATTCATTGTTACAGCCTCCGCCTAGTTGAAAATGGTGGGGCTCATGCACTCTGAAGTAAGCAGCAGTTGCATCTTTGTGGCTTCATACGATGCCTGCGACCCCGTAGCCCGCGTAATGGTGTGTAGCACTACTCTGAGTGCTATATCAGGGACAGTCTGAATGTCTACTTTGCTGCTCCATGTTCCCTTTCGTGCCACTGGGCACACCCTGTTCATGACCATTGTCATGTTCTCTCCAGAAGGCCGTGTACCGGTCAAAATAGGGATTATACCTCTCCGTGATAGTCCGGTGATGAAATATACATCTGACACTTCAAGTTCAAGTTCCTGATCTCGAAGTTTGAACTTCTCCTGATCCTCGTACCAGATACTGATAAGATATTGTAGTAGTTCAGGCTAGGCCCGAAGACACGGTGTCATAAAGAATTTCTTGAGCCCGCAATTCTTGAGAGCACTCATACATTGTTCATTCTCCATTGACTTCTCATCTTCTTCACTGTGCTCTCTTTCCTTCCATTCAATTACCATTTTTTCTTTGTACCTGCATCAATGTGGTCATAAACACATTGTAAGATCCCTTGGGTACTTAAAACAACCATTCATCAACTCTATTTTTGTTAAATTTAAATGAAATGTTGGGTTGTGCAGTTGGCGTGGCTGTTTTGATAACAGTCGCACCACCTAGCGTGGCCCCTGTGTGAAAAAGGGTCGGCTGGCGCAGGTCCGTGCCTGAAACCCACGCCAACCTCGGAGGCCCTAATTTTGCAATTCCTCCCCTCAGGGATTCCAAATGACAATTAAAAAATATGAAATATTACTTAAAAGATGGCTAATGGAAGCGGCTCTTACTTGAAGAAGACGAAATCTGGATTAGTCCACTGGATTGTTCACAATCGTCGCCTCAAGATAGCAAAGGAAATGGCTCACTATTGCTCTGCAAAGAGGTAAAAAGGTGAAAAGTGAATAATTTTTTACTATTTTTAATATTTATAACTTTTCAAATCAAAATTAGGTTTTAAGACTTGTTTTTTCGATATTTTATTATATTTTTGTCGAAAAATGGGTTTTACACTTCCTTTTTGTGCAGCGACAGGTTTTCACGCGATTAGGACAAAGATACGAGTTGTATTTTATACTTTTTAGGGCTCGGTAAAAACACGAAAAAGTCACTACTGGAGTCATATTTCAGCTCTTTTATGACTCTCTAAAAATGAAAAGATTACCAATATGCTTGTCGTTTTGAGCTCGTTAAATGGATACAAAACGACATCTACCCAGTATACGTTTACCCCTTTTTGGGCTGGGAAAGATTATTTACGAAAAAGGAATACCCTAGACTATCGCGACTAGGAGGTTCTCTCAGACATAGTTTTCTACCTTTTTGAATCCGAGGTACTACCTACGAAAAGGGACTGTTGGAGATTTCTTTTCCGCTGTCTTTTCAAACTCTCTAAATATGAAAATACGTCGAGTTCTTCCTTTGTCAGACTCGTTAAAAACTAATGACATCGGACTCCGTCGTAATGACGTTACTCGAGTTCCTCCTTCCTAGGGCTCGTAAAATGTACTAGGTTGGATTTTTCCGAAGGAAAAAATTATATCGCAAGCATATGCTATCCCCTTCAAGTTTGTTTTAAAAAATAATTGGGGTACTCGCCAGAAATGGTGGGGGAAAATGGAACCAGTATCATAATCATGTCGGTAGTATGTTGCTCTTAAACATGGCACTTGTCTGCATTCGTGTTGGGTTGGGGACATCTCATCTCATTATCTGATTGCCTTCATGGGTTTGGGTAATCTATTTTGACTGCTCATATGGTATTTTCCACGTCACCATGACCTCAGATCCCTTGATCTCAAATACTGCCAAATCCAGTGTCTTGCCGCTGATATGTTCAAGAGAAGTTGGCCTTTGCAGTTTTCAACCTCCCTCTGATTCTTTGTTGGTATTGATTCACAAACATCATGTTCCTCTATCTCGTATCGATGATGTGGGAAAAATTATGGCCCACCTTTGATCAAGGTCACTTCCTGTCGACTTCAGCTCATTCTCTAGGAAGCTAATCTAGAGACTCCCTTCAGGTACCTTGGAGCTTACATGCCTCAATGGCAGGTTATTCGCATTCGACGCAAGGTTTTCATTATTGGCCTTCGATCGGATGATTCTACGGTTGTTCGACGTCAGCTCACTTTTCACATTCTGTGGATTGTACCTTTTGTACCTTGAGAGCCATCGTCATTATTGGTGGTTTCTCTCACATATGTTAGCGGCTTTCATTATTGGCTGGTAATCAGACGATGTTCTTGCATGTTTAAATTTAGCTCACATATTCACATGCTCAAACTTGTACTCTGTTCAGGTCGAGATGGAGCGCAAGACCCTGGATTTTTTCTGATAAACATCCAGGCTTTTGGTTCTTTGTGGATTGTTATGATTTATTACATGACTCTTTTGATTGGATGGCTGCGACCATACCTGAGTCTACTTGTTGATATTTTTTTACTGGATGGTTGTGTCCATACCTTGGATCCCAGTTTTTGTACACTCTATTATGGATGGCTGCGCCCATACCACATATCATGTATCAGATATTCAGTTGTATTTGTACTTGCAGGTCTTCCGACGGCAGTGTTTTCAGTTGGACACGTTCTCATAAAGCATTTCATCCCTCCCTTTCTCTCGGACCTCATGCTTTAGGGGGCATCTGTTACACAGTATTTTGTCACCGTCCTTGCAATCCATCGTCCTGTACATTGGAGGACTATTCCCATGAGCTGTGAATAGTAAAATGTACTGAAAACACCTTGATGGTATCCTTCTGCATAAGGGCAAGAATTATCCTGAAGAACATTTCCTCTGAAAAACCCTAAAAACCCATGTTTTTGCATTGGTGTAAGTAGCCCGTTCATCCCTCATGCCAATGGGGAAAATACACACTAGTGGGTGCGCCAGCTGGCGCTCTGTCCCTGTTTTGTGCCCGCGCCAAGCCTATTAAGGAATTTTTTTTAACAATAGAAGGTGGAAGTTTGATTCTAAAAAATTCAAAACGAATCATCAAAAAGAGGTTGGGCCGTTTGGTTCTGGATCTCCTTGATTAGGATGTGGTTTTCCACCTCTCACGGAACCTTCCTAAGAGATAGGACTCTCCCCCATGATTATAGGGAGCCTCACCTCTCCTTCTCCCTCTATAAAAGCCTGCCCTATCCATTTGCTAGCTAGCTGAACATTTGGGAAGAAAACTATAGCTGAGTGACTATTGAGAGCAGAGCTAAGGAGAACCCAGTAAGAGAGAGAACCTTGTCTAAATTTCCGACAAGCTTTGTGAGACATGCTTTGTTGGAAGCCCTTCCAAAGGAAGAACACGACGTCGGAACTCGGTTGTAATCTTTATTTTTCATTTTAATATATGCTTGACTACGTTATTGGTTCCACTATTGTATTGCTTATCTGTGTAATGCAATTTAGTTCAATATTTTCTGATTGATTGATAGTTACATGTTTGAATTATTACATTGTATGCCGTCATTTCTTCTCTGCATGTGTACAGGTGTCCGGATGCGGTGAGCATAAGGATTGTGATTTGTCAAGCTAGGAACGGAAAGCAATGATTCTTCTTTGACAACAACAGCGTAGGACTGGAGGTAAGATATCCATCGTAGCTTTGTATTTTGTAACTAGGAATCGATATCGTAGTGTGTTTTGTTTGTTGCTAGACCCACTCTTGGGCTAGTGGGATTGCCTTTGTCCGCAGAGGGGATTTACCTCTCCAACAATATCCTAGAATTAAAGTCAGAATATCCCCTCTTGGGAATCATCTGGCCCCACATCTGCATATGTACATGCAGCATCGGCCTACGAGGCTACTGAAAAAAGTATGCCTCGTCTCTGGAAACCTCTCAAAAAATAAAAAAATAACTCCGAAGAAAAAGGGAAGGTCAAACTCCCACTACTTGAGAACAACATCTATCTAATGCTATACAAAACTGCTGCAAAAAAATTGCAGACCATATCACAAGTCGTGGTGCTCGGAATAAAGAATCAACATAAAATAAAATCTAGAAACTAATGCATTAACCGTCACTGGTATAGTGTGCAATAGTCGTCAACAGTAGTGAGAGGCACCTCGCCTCTTCTGCACCAAACAAAGCAATACGTAACTGACCACCGAACACCCTAAAATCTGCAGGAGAAACTGTATCGTCCCTAATGTATCTCTGGGAGTACGCCAAATGACTCCCTGCTGCATAGCTGGCAGGGACATCTGAGAACTGGGGTAAATCCTACCCTCTCCTAGATAGGCCAGTACTAAAATATATGTCCTCCTTAGTGGGCACAAACCACTGGCTAGGACCGACCCAAAAAACCTATCGGTGGGCATCGTACCTGAAGATCAGTTGTCTCGATAACCCACTATGGCCCTTTAGTGATGTAGCCTCCTCATAGAACTTGAGGAGGCATACCTCCCTTAGGAGCTACTGGTTGGCTACCGTAATAGGGCGAGGGTACATAATTCTCTCCCTCTCTCGTGCCTCCCACAAGTGACTCACATTATAATGGTCCTCCATATGTTCTTGTTATTCCCTTTTCTCTCTCCGTTGACGTTAGTGAATGATTCACATATTAAATACATTTTTTTTTATTAAATGAGAAATGTAGTTAAATATATATATATATATATAAATTTTTTTGGAAAAAAAACAGTCGACGCGCCCAAAAAAAAAGTCATGCACCAGTACCAGTGCATACGTTTTTATCGCGCACTACGCTCGATGCGCATGGAAAATGTTTGCGCACCGCAAAAGATAAAAAGTACTTTTTTTGCGGTGCGTTGATGAAAATATCCACCTCGGGGTGGATAGTTAGGTCAAATCACCGCTTAACAATAATACATGGTCAACCATGTACTGTTGTTGGGGAGGTGGTGCACTAACCTAACTATTTGCCCCGGGGCAGATAGTTTCGTCAATGCACTGCTCATGAGCAGTACATGGTCAACGGTGTGGTCCTGTAAATGACCGCACCGTTGACTATGTAATGCTGTCAGGTGGGGTGTGTGGTGACCTAACTATCCACCCCAAGGCAGTTAGTTTGGTCAATGCACTGCCCTCCCAACACTAGTACATAGACAATGGTGTGGTCATTTAAATGTCCACACCGCCATGTTATTTTTTAAATTAGTCATGGTGCATGTTTTTTTGGTACCACACCAGAACCCGGTTCGTTTTCCGTTAACACCGTTCATGGTGCGGCTTGTAAATTTACAGGCAACACCACGAACAGTGTGAGCTGAATGGCTCTAGCACACCGCACAAATTTTTTTTTTTTAAACAGTTAATTTTAAGGTTTTTTCAAAAGCTAATCTGCTAAAACATTTAGTTATTGAGAAACAAGTAGAATACCTGTACATTTGCGGATCGAGGAGGCATATTTGCTGAGGAATTGAATAAACCAAATTTTCCCATCGTTTTTGAAAATTCAAACTCCACAAGGTGGGCAATGGACGACAGAAATGCATGCAATGGGAGCACCAATAGCAAGGTGCCTCACAGAAGACAAATTCACACCGGTGCTTAAGAGGTCTAGAGAATTAAAGAAGCTAAAAAGACATTTTTACGACCAATAATTTTTTTATTTAACCCTATTTCGGTGTGCAGGTTTTTGAGACGCATCGGGAAGTATTATCGATGGTGCACCGCAAGTCCTTACGGTGCATTGGATTACGGCGACGCACTGCGACTGTTTATATGTAGAGTATCGGTGCGTTATAGTACTTAGACGCACTGGGCGGGTTTGTATGGAGAGCACAGTGTCTCGATGTGCCAATTTTTAGTACGCATCGGTGCATTTTGAGTAAAACGCACCAGTGCGGTTTATGATGAGAAACACACCACACAAAACATCCGCAAAAGCCTCCACCTACCAACCTCCTCTAGAGACCTCCGATACAAACGAATATCTGGTCTATTTTTATAAGGGGTTCCTCGAAAACATCTGCTAGATAGTATTTTCCTTGTAGTGCTATCACGTGCCCCTCCTAAAGGCCGAATTTTGACTATGGCAAGGTCGAAATTGCATATTATATGGTCAGGAATTTTTTTATACAAGCGGAAGGGTAGAGGTCAAGGTAGATCCCACAACCTCCGCAACTCAAACTCTACAACATACCAGCTCTACTACAACATGTTTCTTATAATATAGTGTCGTCGGGATATATTTGTTGTTAACAAGGGTTTACGTCAGAGGAAAGTAGGACCAACACTATAGGGCCAGCCCTTACCACGGGACCTCACACGAACGACCACGGTGGAGGGCTAATGCAAGTTCGTGGATTAACTACATTAAACGTGCTTAATTATCCTATAACCCATGTGTTACGCGCTAATCCATTTTTTTAATATGGATTTTTTTAAAAATTCTTAGCACGCTAAACTATCAATTAAACCCTTCTTATCGACTAATTAACCAACGCTTAACTTGGCAGAGAGGTTGGTGGAGTTCGCCATTTCGGTGGAGCTCGAGAATTGTTGGGGTTAATTGGAGTTTCTCCATATTTAGAGGAGATTTCCTACGAGAAACTGAAGAAGCCATAACTTTGGCATATTTTGACCAAATTAGGTCTAGCTTGTTCATCAATACCATGCTCCAAGACGGCGGTGGTACCAATATCAGAGGTGGCGGTACATGTGCAATATCCCTACGAGTTTTGAGATGATCATAGCTACGTCCCCTGTCATATCCATAAAACTGTGATCCGATTCTTGTGTAATTTGGCCTCATATGCAGCATGAACTCCACATATAAATGTTGTGCAAAGTAAAGGGGGATCTAGTCATGATGGTGAAATTGACCCCAAGATCAAATGAATCAATCATAAACAAAAGGAGTAGCATCAACATTCCTAGAATATTTGAGTGGAATTATACCACGATGGCTAACATGACCTAGAGGGATGCCAAAGAACTCCCCACACATATCAATGTCCTTGGTGGTGGCTTTCACCACCTCCCAATAATCTATTACTCTAACATCCTAACTCCTAGTATTTTGTATGGCATGTAGGAGGCCGCTTTGTGGGCCCAACTTCTAGTATTCCTGGATCAAGTGATTGATACTCTCCAAAATTAGAGCCAAGTTATGTATAGTTGATGATACAACATGGATTATACCCATCTCTCTTGTAATCCAAGCATGTTATTCCCTAGCATCATCGAGTGTGATAATGGCCATGGCATCGTCCCACAGCGGGGGTCAAAGTTGCATTGTCACACTCAAATTTTCCCTTCTTAAGCTCTACAAGCCATAAACATAATTGAACATATATAACAAAATAAACATAATAACATATACATTAAATTCAAACACATAAATTGAGGATGATTTAAAAATTACAGAAAATTTGAAGACGTAAACACATAAGTTAAATAGGATTTGAAAATGTAGGAGATGTACCTGGGACAGGTGAAGTTGGACTCTTTTAAACATAATCAAAATAAATATATACACTACCTACCACACTCCCACTAGTGTCAAAGCCATTATCTACCAATGAATGTGGCATATAGTCAAGCTATGTGATCTCTTAAGAGGCTGACCATGTGTCATTGATCTTCCCTCACTACAATGGTCTGTCCATAGGAGTGGCATGGGAGACGTCTGAACATAAATGTAGTTAGAATGAGATTTATTATAATATGGACAAAGTATAAAAATTAAGATTTGATTCAAATAATGTAAAAAAAAACCATATAATCATGTAATACATAAGGATTTTAGGTTTTTGAAATATAATACTAAGTATAATATAGAAAATTTATAAATATAAATGAAAAAATAGAATGTTAAGTTGAGTGAAACCATATATGAAGTGCTAACGCCTAAAATTATATTTAGTGGGAAAGGTTAATTACTTTGGGCATAAAGATCTAGCATTAACTATAATGTAGAAACATTAGAAATGGAAAATTTGAGAAAATATAATGCTAAGTTTATTAAGGGATATATAAAAGAGTTGAAACTTCATGATAAATTGAGCTAGTGAGGTAGGTTTTCTAGGCCATCATGATTTAAAATTAAGACTAGTATAGGGATATGTATAAAGGAATAGAGTTAAGAAATAGAAGGAAAGACTAGTATAGAGGAATAAAGGCAATATAATTTTATTTTAAGTATGTAAGAGTCATCTAAGTTGTATAATATTCTATCATAGACATTTAGAATTAAAAAAAAAAATAGTACATATAATACATATAAAGTAATCCAAGAAAACAAATAATGTATAAATAGAAAGTTTAGATTGAATGAAGAATATTGACAAGAAAAACATTTCTAAACTCAAGTATCTAGAACATCTAGCCTTCCTAAACTTTAGAATCCCTTTTGATCATTTATAAACCAAAGTATTGAGTTCCACCTAAATACAATCGAAAGAAGCGATCAAATCTATCCTGACACTTTTTCTCATTTCTAAATAACACATTTTATTCATACAGAATAAATATATAAATATATGTAAAATTTTGAAATAATCCTATTTGCAAAAATTAAAATTTAATGCCAACCAAATACTCCATAAGGAAACTTCTTATAATGTTTGACTTTGAAATATGACATACTAGGTGCAATCTCATGAAGACAATGTTTATACAACACACTACATATCAAGTTGTTATCCAATGGTAAATATACAGTAGGTATTTTCTTTGTAAGGAATGCCTCTAATGGTCCCATGAAACCATATTTATTGTCATTAACTTCCTTACCACTATTAACACTAATTATGTCATTACCATCTTAGGTTTCACATGCACTAGGATAGTTAAAATTTTGGACCAAGAATGGATTTACACCATATTGCCAATCTCATCTCAAAAACACATATCAAACATTGTCATTTCTAGCTAAAACCAAATTGTGCATGTTTGTATTTGTTCAAAACACACATGCACATTATGGATGAACTACTTTTCTCATGTTATCCATAATGCATTGTCCTTTTCCTCCATGGTTGGGAAAAAAAGGGTTTTATCTATTATAGGTAATAAAATTGGATGGATGTCATGATATCATTAGTTGATGAAATATGTCAAAGTTCATTTTAGGTGCTTCATATGCCATATGTACGACCATCTTAGTAAAATGTGCCACAAGGATTTTCTTGTAGGTGAACACACCGTGGAAGAGAGGATAATAGCTAACAAACATGAATCCTTGTGGGAAAAAGTGGTAAAAGGTTCAATGAACAATACAACTTTATTAAATTTAGGTTAATTTCTAAGAAACCTACTTCCAATATTGTTGATAAGATTTTACAAGAAACAATTAGAGTTAAGGGAGTTCTTGCTAATGTGAAATAAAGAATAAATGGAGAGATGAAGTTATATATATATATAAATTTAATTAAAGTTTATTTTTATATTTTTACATTATTAAATGAATATTTTTTTTTTTAGTATTATGGTACATTTTCTTGAAATAATTGATTAAATAAAATAATTTTATATAAAAGAGATTACAATATATTAACAATCTTGAAATATGATATTAGAAAAAATATACAAATAAATTCAAAATAAATTATTTTAAAAAAATCAATATTGTATTTTATTAACTTTTTATATAAATATATAACCACACATTATAACTATATAATACATATTTCAAATGATAATTTTTCCTCATATCTTATTATTTGAGTAAATGCATTTTTTTTACTTAATTATAGACATACTCACGCAACACTTTTAATTTTTCATTATCTATATAATTGTGTGTAACATTGGATATCGAAATTTGTTCTCTATTTTCTGAATCCGATAGCGTAAACACTTATGCTAAACATATTTGTCATTATGAAAAAGATGGTTCATGATTAATCTAATTTTCAAGATCACAGTGCTAAGAAATTACAAATATCTAAATAAAAAGATGAATATAAATTTTTACTAAAAAATATTAAAGTTAATATTAAATTTATACAATACATATATTAAAT
Organism: Pinus albicaulis; assembly: GCA_034641835.2. Taxonomy (NCBI): domain Eukaryota; kingdom Viridiplantae; phylum Streptophyta; class Pinopsida; order Pinales; family Pinaceae; genus Pinus; species Pinus albicaulis. Next base: position 401,624,767 of record CM076584.1, read on the forward strand.
TTAATATTAAATTGATACTATAAAATATTTTAAAATTTGAATTATTTTTTATATCATTATATTCATATTTAAATTATAAATAATATTTAATTAAATATAAAATTAATAATTAAAAAAATTATATAATTCAAATAATAATCGAATAGATTCATAATATTTAAAGATTCAGAAGTTGAAATTTTTGTTTATATTTATATCAATATATTCATATTAATGTATTAAAATATTTATTTAAGTGAATAAATATTAATAATTTTTTTCTATCATATTATAAAAGTGAATTTAAAATTTGTATATTGTATATATATTTTTAAAGATAATATTACTAATTCAAATTATGTTTATATATATTTAATAATCAATATATAAATATTAATATATTTAATATAGATTAATAGGTTGTATTATGGACATTAATAAAGATAAAACAATAAAATAACAATGTTAAGGATATATACTCGCCAACATACATTAAATATATTAATATATTGGTGTTAGTATTTAATTATAGTTAAAATTTATTCAATAATAAATATTTATAGGTAAATATATATTATCATAATAATAGGGTGTTGTATTAATTTTAGTTAAATGTGATCATTTATAATTGATAATAGTTGATTATAATGAGACATAGTTAACATTTTTACTATAACTTGTTTTTTGAAAATTTTTAGATAGCAATATTTTTGGGAGACTGAGGGTAAATGTGGTCAAAATGCTAGGGTCTATCTCATTACACTCTATTCTCTCTAAGATATAGCCTATGGAATTTATGGTTTGTGACTAGTTCACGTACTAGTTTCAAATAAGTCATCTTAAAATTTCCGCTTTAAGTTTTTCAAGGAAAATTTTCGTATTATGAAATTCTCAGGAAACTAAGGAAACATAGAAAAGTACTTTTTGTAAAACTTCTAGCTTTTAAATAAATATTTTTATGAGATATATAAGATGGAAATTGGGGTTTTTACTCTCACTAAAATTAACTCATGTGGAATTTCACTATAATTTTTTTAGTGAAGCTTCAAATTATTTTAAGAGACATATCAAAGTACCTTGGATAGAAATTTTGGGTTCTAAGGTGCTCATAGGGGGTAGGGTCGTTATAGGCTTCAATACTATGTCAAAACATAATATAAATAATGTAAGGAAATACATCATATTTATAGAATTTTGTAGACTTTGGACTTCAAATTTTTTCTCAAAGTATTTGCTAAATGATAAGGTCATTTCTTCAAACAAAAATCTCTTTGTACATGGGGTATCCAACAATATCTATGATCACATCAAACCTAATTTAAACTATTCAATATTACTCTATTAAAGTGGATTCCCAATGAGGATGTTATAACCATTTGGCAATGTCTACTGTTGAGAAAAAATACTTTTACAAAAAATATAAATATTGTCATTAAAACACATACAATATTTACCATTTATGGAACCTAAAAAACAATGTGGTAAAAAATAGGATACAATTTAGCAATGTCAATGTCATGTACCACTGAGTTATATGTTTTGGTTCTTTCAAGTTAATGAAGCACTAGTGGCTTAGAGGGAGAAATCATAGTTTCTTTCTCTAACATAGGTTGCCAAGTCTAATTTTGAAAATAAGAATCCAAAAGAGTTGTAAGAACACTAGAAATATGTTTAACAAATCTAGTTATCGTATCACTATAAAGACACATTTAAAATTCACAAAACAAATCAAAAATAATAATATCATATTTTTCCATGTGGTGCTTTTCCTATGGTGGTTTTTGAAGGCAGTTTTCCTAGGGTGGTTTTCCTGTGGTGGTTTTCAATGGTGGTTTTAATTTAAAATTAATTCATTTATTAAGAAATAATTTTTTTTTACATATCAATTATTCATTTGCAAGAAAAAAAATCTATGATTAACATACAATGACAGAAAACCTACCTCGATCATCAAACATTTTGCAGTTAACCTTATAGTATGTACGCTCCTCGGTCGAGCTTTGTTCTCCTTGATCGAGCTTTGTTCTTCTCAGTCGAGCTTTGGACTCCTCAATCGAGTTATATTTCTCTGTTACGCTTCTTGATTGAGATGCCTTGGTCCCGATCCGTGCAAAAAAATGCTTCCACAAACTACGACAACGCTATTTAAGACACTATGGAACTCGATCGAGCTTTTTTTGCACAAATTACCATGAAAAATAACTTGATTTAACTATAGGCTCGATCAATCTATGAGCTCGATTGAGCTTTTTTTTTTCAAAAATCCTTGCCATTTCGTTTCAGTGGGAATTTTGAAATCATGGTTACATTGGAGCTCAATTTAGGGTTTGTTTTATAGCTCGTTCAAACATTATTTAGCCTTGAAATAGGTTGATAGAGGGCTAAAATATTTCTTAATCGAGTGCTTAAAAAGTCACGCTCGATCGAGTTGTTTTTCTTCATCTTCCACCGTGCTTGCCAAAAATTGTAAATGACCTATGTGGGTTCACCCATTAGTTAAACATATGTCCATTTAAAAAACATGTAACAAGAATTTTAACTATGGAAAATCACCCCACTTTAACAGTAAATTTTTAATTTGTAAATAATTTTTTTTGTACAATATTATAACCCAATGCCATGACTAGTTAAATTGAAAGACACTCTAATCCATAAAAAAAAATGTTATAATGTCTTATCCTATCATATAAACATTTTCAACTAATACTATTAAATGAGAAACTAATATTTTATACTGATCATTTTCACCACGGCATTACATCACCGTCTGAATGGCAATATTTTGTCATTATTCCAAAAAAAAATCCCAATTAGCTTACTACCCACGAACAGTACAAGAAAAAATAGTGATGTGAAATAGCTAAGTATTATTTAAAATTTTGAAGAAGGTATTCTCTTGAAATTTCAATTGTTCCTTTATATTGAATAGATGGACCTTACCTAAATCTTGTGCAAACATCATCGTGCAGTGACAGATTTTCTCTCGTCACTCTTATTTTCATGAATATCAGATAATACGCCCTTTATCATAAATAAAGGGATTGTTAATAATTGAAGAAGATAAGTTCATGGAGAACAGCGGTTTGATATTGAAATTGCCAAATCCTGCACACGTAAGCCTCACCGGAAGCACAGTCATGTCGGAATAAACGAATATATGGAGATCAGTCAGGTTATTATGAATATGGAAATCGAAGGCAAAGTCATGTAAACCAATACTGAATCATTCCTCTGCTCTGCATATGTGAAAGGGCTTTCGTTTTCTCTATTCCTCTATTTAACTTGCAATTTTATAAATTATGTGAAAATTTATAAAATTTAATGAATAGAGGAAACTAAAGCAATTACAAAGCTCTAAAAAAAAAAATTTAATAATTCTTAAAATGAAAAAAAAAAGGTATTATTTTTATTTAACAACTAAAAAATCTTTAAATTTAATTAATTTATAGATTATTGTTTTATATGGCATATGGATGGTTCATATGGATATCCCATGGGATAAAGAGTGCCATTCTTTTAAAATTCAGGTTTTTAAAATGTGCATAATACATTATTGCATGATTATTGTTTTATATGGCATATGGATGGTTCATATGGATATCCCATGGGATAAAGAGTGCCATTCTTTTAAAATTCAGGTTTTTAAAATGTGCATAATACATTATTGCATGATGTAAGTGGTGAGGGATACTGCACTTTTCAAATTTAATAAATTTGAAGACTTATTAGGAGTGAGTTTATATTTATTTTGTAATGTAATTATGTCAATAAATATGTATATTTTAAAATAGGGTTTCTAGAATTTTAATTTAATTATCAATAATTATTAGATGGATGATATAGATTTAATTTCTATAAAATATTCTTGAATATTTTTAATAGACAAAAAATTAGATGAGAAGACATAGTGCACACAAAAATATTCGTATATTCAATCACAAAACCCAAATACATGCTTTATGAGATCTAACAATTTCTAAACCAAGAAATTGCTAGTTGAGAAAATCTATCAACAAAACTCAACAACCAACAAACTAATCTTACATATACTCTTGTAAGCATTATTCCAAGTCCCCTCTTTAATGCTTACATTACATCATTACAAAGATTATTATAAGAATCACAAATTACATATAGTCACATTTGTGTGGCTGGTCTTCATCAACACTCACATCTACTCTCGAATCTCACAAACATTGTTTTTTTTTTCACCACCTCATTTTCGAGTTGTCACTTAAATTTATTTAAAACAAAAACGTCTCTCACCATCTTTGATGAACTCGCATGATTAACAATGTTGACATATTTTATTCTGCCAAATTACATAACTCGTTGTAACTATAAAAAAAGTAGCCAAGTATCAAACCATTCTATGGACAAACTCTCATCTCCCAAAAAAAATAACTCACTCTATTTGACAATTATCTAGGATAGTTGTCTAGATACTAAATGTGTTCATAATTTGACCATACAACTTTAACTATCTCACATATATGAATTTTAACCTATAACTCATGCTTTGGAAGCTTGAAGCACAACGAAACCCATTAGTGTATAATAGACTTACACAATCAAATTAATAAAACATTCTCTCGGCACCAAACAAAATGTCCAGAAACACTAATTTAATTATATTCTTATGTTCATTAACCAAAATTAAAAAAAAGAAATGGAAAACTACTTAGCCAAGAAATCGAGAAATATCCGCTATGTCATCCAAGCAGAAACAATGATTCATCCCTTCCTCACACAAGTGAATAGGAGTTACATAACTTATCCACACTAGTCCGCACTCAGAATGAATACATCGTACTCGGCCCACGAGTTTTCCAACAGCTGGATTCGACCAAACCATTGGTCAAACCTCTAAAACTCAACAATATATGCATATTGGGAAGACCCATTACCAAGAAGGAAATTTAGAGCTAAGCGGAACAAATTTCGATCTTGAAAGACTTGACTGAGTAGTCTTTGAGTAGCTATTAACGAAACTCATAGATACGTTGATAATACCTCCCAAAAGTATAAAGAACACCACAAGAACCAACTATCTTATATGGGCCAATGCCACCCTTTACGCCTCGGCCAAAGGCATGATGGAAAGTTTTTACAACTACGTTGATCATACAAAAAAGATAATTGTAGAGCAGTGTGACATTGGTATAATATCTAGCTATTACACCTCAATAATTGTTACTCTTCCTCTCCATTAATCGATCCACCATGCAAGCAACAATGTCTCATTTTCCAGCTAAATATTTTACCAAAGTGCTCTACATTGGAATGAGACAAAAAAATATGCAATAACTCGTGTGATGGTGACTCACGCAGAGGTGGACTTAAGGAAATCAATGTGGTGTGTATGAGTAGGCAGCGGCTCTGGTTTCACCGTAATTTTCTTCAAAAATTTATATTGTAAACCATTTTCACTAGAGGACTCATCAAAAATCTGTTGTCAATGGTCGTTCCTCCTCCACGAGAATTGAACTGGAATACCTATGGCGAGATATTTAGGTACCAGAGTCCATAATTTGTGCTTGAACAACAATGTATTTTATTTATATTCTTCTTATTCACTTTAAAATTTAAATAATTTTTAATAATTTTGATAACAATTTTAAAACTTTCCCCTGATCAGGGTGCTACGAGGCAGTGGAAAGGCGAGGTTTGGCGGTGGCACATGGCGCATGCAAAGACCGCATGGATGATTCACCATTTCACATGATCGGTTGGGACAGGTTCGCACGCCCGATAATAATACCTGTCGTAGGAGTAGCTGGCAACCACAGGGGAATGTAAAGAGACTCTTGGAAACAACATTGGGATCAAACGTTAAGGCAAGAGGCATGCCAGAGAGGTAGCACTGATCCTGGAAGGAAGTTGGAAGAAATGGTAGAAGCAAAGGCAGAAGTTTTGCGTCAACAGCTGGTCATCTGGTATGTTCTGCATCTCCTATTTCTGTTAGCAACCATGAATGTAAATGTAAATTGGATGTCTCTGCTTAAAAATCCCTCTGAAAGAGGTTGTTTTATCGTTCTAAGGCCCTATCCAAACTAGGAAGTAGGATATAGAATGCTTCATTGTGTGCATGCGACCCTGCTCCATAGTTATGAGGCCAATTTCAAATTTTCGGTTAGTTTTTAGTCGGTTTTTTTCAATTGCAAGGTTAAGGGTTCTGAGATTCTACAACATGCAGTCTTTTGTTTTTCATCGAAGAATGCCATGGTCGTTCTCTTTTTCCCGGGCCCTGTGGTTATACCTTGCTTTCAAACCCCCTTTAATGTCCCTCCTCTTTCTGGTTCTCTGTTAATGTTGGGGAAGGGCTCTCGTCTCGCAATTCTAGGATGGGAAATGGGTTGGTATGTCGTCCAAAATGCTTCAGTCTCGCAATTGTATGAGATAGCTAGCATGGATAGGAACGACCGTCCCAGAAACAATGCGGGAGGTGGCAATAGGTCCTGCTCTGAGATTCATTTTACCATTTCCCAATTACATTGCATGCAATGCTATAGGGTTTGCAATGCAGAGTCTAGTTGTTGGTTATTCTGGGGGGGTAGTGCAACCATCCATCTGGGATTCTTGTTCATGCATTTTACTCTGCATTTAAGTAGGTTTATGTTGCGATTGAGTCAGAATACGTCGCATTTGAGTCTACATTTTAGTCTGCCTTTGCTCATAGACTTACGCCGTTCTTGGAACACCTTCTCTGACATATTCCAAAGGAACAACAAGGCCGTGGGCCCCACCTACAGTAACATCAATATTGTTATTGACTTCCTTTAGCCTTACACATGCCATGCACAATTAAAAACAGGTTTCCCCAGCTCTCTGTCTCATAATCCAGGGCAAAATCGAATCCTGATTGTACGTGAACACACATCAATGGCAAAAGGATAGAATACCAAGAAGAAGGCTAGGGAAAAAGGAAAGCAAAAGTAGGTCAAACCCATTTCAAGCTCCAACAAGCAAGGCAGGAAATCCAAGAAAGAGATCATAGAAAATATTTTTGAAGCCTACACCACAGGGAATCCTCCCCAAGTCCGCAATCTCATTCAATTGAGGATTCACCTCCAGTTCACATTGCCATTGAAATTGCGTCTTTGTTCCATCGTTTCTTACAGTGAGGCTCCAGAAAAAAAAATCCTCTGTTAGGTGATTGATGAGTTGTAAATTCTGTGACCATATTATTCTTAGTTGTAACTTCCTCTCAGAAAAATCATTACCAAATCTTTGCTCCAATTGTTTTACTATGTCACGGTATGTTGTATTTTCGAAATCATATACTACTCCAATGATTTCAGAAATTGCTAGACGTAGATCGTCATCTGACAGAGAATCCACTGATTTATTTGCTTCTCCTGTGGTTTCTGCTTCTAATACCACTTCATTCCCCTTTGACTTGGATTTCACTGAGCGGCCAACATTAGTCTGCTTTCTTCTTTTCTTATTACCATCATTAACAATTTTACTGTCCTGTATGAAATCCTTTCTTCTTCCAATTGTTTTGCAGGCTCTTCGTTGGAAAACGGTTCTTGAAAAATTGTGCACATCATAACCAGAGACAATATTAACCACTGTTGCTAAAGTTGGAATAACAAAAAATGATGAATGATGCGATAAAAGTTCCACCAACTTTGGGCAAATGTCTGCGTCAATTGCTGCCCGAATATTCAAAGTGGAGCCATCGGTGAGAGATGATAGTGCCCAACAAGCACATGTCAATACTTCATGATCTTGCATATCAATAAGCCATTGCAGGGCAGGAAACAAATGTTTTATTTGATTGAATTGAGGCTGGGGTTTCCCACGGAAAAATTAGAGATGGTCCATGAAGCAGTTCTTAGCATTGAAATTTTGATAGTCCCATTAAACTGAGCATGCAACTGCAGCAATGCTCCCTGAGAAATTCCAAGATTCTTATATGCTGGAGAGTCTCCAAAAATATTTCCTAAAGCCCAAACAACCTATTCTCGGATATTATCATGCACAGAGCTGAGAAGCTCTACCAATATAGGCAGTGCCCCATGGTCAATCACAGCCTTCGTGTGCTCAGAGGTTCTCGAGACTATGTTTTTCAAAGCCCAAGCTGCTTCAAATTGAAGCTAAGGGACATCGTCCCTCCTCAGAATATCGAAAAGCAGAGGAACTACACCAGAATGGATGATTGCATCGATTGGAGTATTATTTTCAATAGATAACAGATTTCGTAGATAAATAACAACAACCTCCTTCGCCTTAATATCATCAGAAGAAAGTGCAAAAATAGACGTTGGCAAATTCTGCAGTGTTTCATCCAGAGATATAATTTTATCATCTTCATCTTCATGTGGATGTTCTTGTTTATCAAGATAGCCTTCTTCCACATTATCTTTATCTGAATAATCGTGATCTTCATAATCTTCATCCACATCAGCTTCATCTTTTTCTATTTCTTCAACAGTTTCCTGACTAATAGACTCATCTTTATTTTTAGATCATCTTCATTCTCATAAGTTGGAATTTCCGTAACCTGATCTTCTTCAGAATGTAGTGATTTTTCACGATTATCCTTTGAATTTTCTGAATCAGCTGAATTGTTCTGTTGAATATGTTCAATATTCGGGAATATTGGTTTTTGCATTAGATTTATCTTGTCCAAAATGGCGTTCATCTTCTGCATTGCCTCTTTATGATTGTCTCTGGACTCGTTACGGATTTTCAACATTTGTCTTTCTATCCTATTTTTCATGTCTTGAACTTGTTTGATGTCGTCAGAATTTCCTGTAACCTTATCCTCAAGATTGACTAATCGTTTCGTGAATTTATCAGAATTGTTATTGATCTTACTCTCAAGTTCGATCAAATTTTTGTTGAAATCGGCCATCATCATTGATGAAGACATCGAACGGTAACAATTTCGAGGCACAACATGTAACAGTTGAAGGTATATGCCAACAGTGGCGTAGGTGCTTCCTTCCAGGGGAGAAGATCGCTGCTCCGATGAAGGTGAGGGTGTGCGGGGGTTGATAACGGTGTTTTGGTCATGATAGGGTAATGAAACTGGAAAGCAGGTGGCAGCAGTAGTGATCACACAGATCCTGAAAAGCGATCCCTCTGATACCAAATGGAGCAACAAAGTTGTAGGCTTGTTGACTCAAGTTATAAAATACACAAGAGGTATTGTAATAATAATATATTATATATAAAATGTATAAGAGATGATGATAAATGTTACAATGAGGCCCTGCTTATAAACCCATGTAGGTGGCCTTTCATAAATGGGCATGTCTTTTAGACATGCCCTTTCACTAACTTAATGACTACTTCCATAATCCCTATTTAACTATTAATAACTATATTAATTATATCTGTTATGAATTATATTCATAACAAAAGAGACTCCCTCTTTACATTTTTTTGGGAATATGGTGGTGCGAGAACGCCATTATTTTCGATCATGATGCCCTTGATTTGTGCTACACGATTTTGAAGATTGTGGGTTTCTTTAAGGAAATTGGGCCCCGATTTCCCTCCCCACTCCGACGTCTATTATTTACAAAGATTTTGATTCATCTCTTCCAATGGTATTTTTTGATGGAGCCTACTCGAAAGGTCTCTGTGGTTGTGGGGCTATCATTTTGATGCCAACAAGTCTCCAATACCATTTCCATTGGAGTATTAGGGCTCAATCCACTAACAAAGCAGAGCTTATCACTCTTTGGGAAATTTTACGATGTGTTTTTTGGTCAGAGATTGATGAGATGGAGGTTGTAGGGGACTCTAAAGCTGTATTTGATTGGGTACAGGTAAATTCTTCCTTTGGGCCTCCTACATTATTGAACTGGATGTCTCAAATCAGACAATTGATCAGCCTTTTCAAGCGAATCAAGTTCACTCATGTATATCATGAACATAATCAGTTTTTTTATTTCCTCTTAAGGCTTGGTAGGTGTGTTATGCTAGGATATATTTTCTTTTCTATATCAACAGTTCTAGAGCCTTTATTTCTAGGTATTTTTGTCTCCTTTTGCTTATTTTTTGTGCAGGTCTCGACTGCTTCAAATTTTGTATCCTCTCCTTAGATTTCTAGGATGTCTTCTTTACGGGTCCTCAGCCATTCTGGGTAGATACAATTCCTACTCTATTTTGTTGCTCGACTGATTTGTGGTTATTGCCCATTAGTATTTTCTGACGACCTGGGTATTTTGTTCATGTTTCTTACACATGAAGGTTGTTATTGAGGCAACATATAATATGATTAAGCATATATCCCACACTCATTATAACTACTTTTATCATATAATAGAAGCGACAAAGAATGAAAAATAATGTGGAGTAGAGGCGTGTTCTTCTCAATATTATGAATCAGTTAAATAAGATTACCTTGGAGACATCAACAATAAATAACTGGAGTGAAACTGAATTAAACTGGACTAATTGAAACTGAACTTGGACACTTGGATGGACACATGTGACACCTAGTAAGTGGTTGGAATTATATTCTCCAAAACTCCCCCTTAATTTCAACCACATAAAAATTTAAAGTAAGATGCCTGCGAGTCTATGTATTAGCTAGGCTTTCAATTTAAAAAATAGACATCAACCAAATTTCTTTTTCTTTTCTTCCAAATCCTACATCCTCTAAATTTATTTGAATTTTTCTTTTTGTTGTATGCTTTGAATTTCAAATTCTTGATTTGCTGGTGCAACTCTTTCATTATTCCATGTTGTCTAAGCATATCATGAATTTCTTCAAAAATCGACATGTATGTGGATTTTTGCCACACATCATCTTCTGTAGTGCACTTTTCACTATCAATATTTTATTGCAACACAAGTCCATAATACAATTTCATCTCTTCATGACTCCAATACCTGAAAAGTTCATTGATTTTTTCATCTTGCAATTTATCTTCAAGGTTCATTATTGCAACCTCTACGCAGAATTTATCAAGACATGGTGTTGCAAGCCATGTTTCAAGGAAACTTAATTCTTCTTCATAATCATCTTATTTATGTGCACATTGGAAATCAATGGTAAGTGTGAAAACATCTACATAACCACATTGGTTCTGTTTCTTCTGTTGTGCAATGAGAGCTTTCTCCTTTTGTGCTTCCTTATCTATCTCTGTCTCTGTCGCTTTCACCTTTTTATTAATCCGTGTTGCTACAAACATGTTGTATTCCACTTGGTTTTCACACTCAAGTGGGCTTCTCTCACCAAATAACAACATGTCGATATGATGTTTCTGTTGTGTCATATGCAACCATTCATCATTTGCCAAAAAGTCTTCATCAAACTCGATATCAACAAGTTGAATTGTTGGATTTTCCATAGCATTCGTTGCTTAACTGGCAACTTCACTATCATCAACAAGTTGTGTTGTTATATTCACCAAACCTTCATCCACTTGTGGCTGTGCATAGTGGGGTTCACAAGCATCTACGTGCTCCTTCTCTATTGCTTATGTAAGATCATCATCCAGTTGTGACTGAGCATAGTGGGATTCACCAAATTCTTCATCTTCAACTATATTTCTTCCCTTTTCACTAAAATTTCTCTCAAGGGTATCCTAAGCCTCCTTGGGTGTCTTTGCATCTACAAAGCCATTCTCATGCCATTTCATTTCCAACTCTTTCAAAAAAGCTTCATACATCTCTTATTGTTGTTGCAACTTCGACAAAAAAAAATAGAACTACAAATTTTTAAGCAACTCTTTAAACAAAAATTTCCTTTCACTTGAGGCCTTTTAATAGAAAAATATTACATAAGGCATGTGAGGCTTTTAAGAATTATATTAATACTTTCAATACCTTGAAGCCCTTTTTAATAAACCAAATTGCTTAAAAGACCATATGAGTATTAATAGTTCTTAAAACAAAATAAAAAAGAATTTTTTCAAAGGAATTCTGCTTTACTAACTTGAGTGGGCCTAATGGTTAAGAGCATGTGCTTCCTCAAGAGGTCATAGGTTTAAAACCAAAGGGGGTAGAGTATGTACGCCTTCATAGACTTAGCAGTGAAATGGCTACGCAGGGATGGATCCTTTGTCCCACGAACAAAAAAGTCTCATACACCAATTTAGTATATGGCTTAGCAATGACCTTAAAAATGAATAATTAGATAATAATAATAATATAATAATAATTTTGATAGCTTTAACTTTTCACATGAAATGGTCGATGATGACTTTTACAAAGGAAACTAGACAGTCCCGGAGGGCCGCATTATAGTTGTGGAAATCGGCATACACACCTTTCAGATTTGTTTTAAACCAATTATTGTTTTCGATTGGCTTGCCTTCTGCCTTTGATTTTTTTCGTTCCTCGTTCTCTTTCCATATGAGGACGGCCGCTACAGATTTGCAAGCAGACGTTTCACGCTTTTTCGTAAAACCGTTCCACGTGGAGTTGAGAGGATCGTCTGCATTTCACGATCTAAAAATGACGAGGAATCCCATCAAAATTTGAATAAGAACTGAGCAGTAGTGCAGGTTCTGCTGCTGTGATATGCGCGACAGATATTATTGCGAAAACCTTTATTCCTGTAATAATGGACTGTACAGTCTTCTCGTGCTGGAATACGAAATATTCTAAACATGTCAGTTTGGGAGCTCTTTTAAATATTCACCGTGAATTGATGGCTGCACAACTTTTGGACTTTATATGCATCTACATAATTTGAGTGACACTTCATCGATTCAGTGTGCGTGATGTTTTATATAGAACGCCTCAGCCATTCCTATGATAGCCCAAAGGATTTGCTGAATATTTGAATAAGATAATGCTAACCATGTGGTTAATAATTCAAGAGGATAAGTTGGTGGAAAACGGCAGTTTGACTTAGAAATTGCCAAAACCTGCAGAAGTAAGCCCCTCAAGTTATTATGCATATGTCAATGGAAGGTAATGTAATGGGCACCGATGATGAAAGATTCCTCGGGTCTGCATATATGAAAAGCAGATGCAGGTCGGTAGCTTTCGTCCTCACCCTTTCGTTTCATCACTTTTAATTTTCTTCAGTGGCTTTTATGAATAATCCGTGGTTCTAAGTTTATGTGGACAGACGGACATGAGTGCGGTTAAATAATTGACGGCGCCTATGTTTGTCTGATTGCCGAATATCCAGAGAATCAGCAATCGATATAAACATGCTTAATTCTTGGTTGATATGCATTAATTAGACATCATTGTAGAAGTGGAAGTGGGCCAAAAGTTTAATTGATTCCTTGTTTCTAGCAAATAGCCAACCATTTTTCAAAGAAAAAAAAGAAATGTCACTAGCACATAGATCTATTTTTTCTTGGCTAGATGGTATTGGTGTACATGCACTTAGTTTTAATTAGCTTCAGTTAAACTTTAGTGTTTGCATGTAATGTGCACTTAGTTAGCGTTAAATCTAGTGATTACATGTGATGTGCACTTGACTTTAGTTAGTTAACTCTAGTGCTTGCATGTGCACATAAAACACACTTAGCTTTAATTCGCTTTAATTAGCCTTGGTTATTGCATTTACAAATAAGCTTAACTTAGTTGCTTTAGGTATTGATTTTCAAATCTATATTGAGTATTAATCGAATTCATTTTTTGTTCCAATTTTCCTTTTCAATTCTTACAAGTTTGTGCAATTATTCTTCGGCTAGATCTTTATCTGTGCTCTAATAATTTTACATAGTATCAGAGCCGCTAGGGTTTCAAAAAGGTGCATGAACAATATTTTCCAGGTTTGAAGCTCAAAGAATTGGAAATTATTCGGAAATTTAATTTGCAGATCAAAATATTAGAGAATTGTTGAAATTGTTGCTACAACTACAAGGTGAAAGAATGGAGTTTCTATTTTCAATGATTTTCATTTTGTATAACTACTTCCAATAGAAGCCATAGATTTTGCTTCACCTCGGAGGGAAAGAGTTGTATCGGATAGTTATGAATACGGAAGCTGAACCAAATTCCACCTTTGAAAAATTCAAATACTTCAACAAGATGGAAGAGGCTTTTGGTCTTCTATTCTTGTCCATATCTCTATCATTGTGCTTCCATGCAGACACATGTAGCACTCTGAATGCTTTATAGATAACGTTGGAGAATTTATTTGGAAAATAGGATGAGATGCAGGATCATATTCTTGAAAATTAGCTAAATTCCTTAGATCCAAATATCTTTGGGAAAATTTAAGATTTTTTTACACAATTCAAATCATTGCTTCTTCAATTACAGGATTGCGAGATTGATAAATCCAAATAGGAAGGTCAATTGATCCTTTTTATTTTCCTTAAATTAGGTCGTGACTATGTTGTTTTTGTTTCTACATTTCATATAATTAGGCTTGCAACTGGAGATAAATGGAAAATTCCCAAACTTGATGCATTTATTGAGTCTCTCATTCATGAACATGATAAGCTCATCAAGATGGGTCCATTAAAGTCTTCAAATGCACATGCACTTGACATGCATGAAAAAGGAAAGTCCAACTCGAAACCAAATTAGCAATCTAAAGGAAATGGAAATGCAAGATACATGGATCAAAGAAAGGGAGGAAATCCAAAACCTCCAGATGATTCTTCTAGCTCCAAGGGTAAGAATGGAAAGAAAGGAAACTCCAAGTGTCCTTATTGTAATAGAGTCTATCTTCCTGAATCTTCTTGCATGCAAAAGACTATTGATATGATGGAAAAGAATCTTCAACAAAATAATTTTGGTCATCACATTCCAGAAAGTGCCAAGAAGAAGATAGAGGAAAAACCATCAGGAACAAGGGATAATGGTCATGCTTTGATTTCCCTTCATTCTACACCGCAAGAATGGATCATCGATTCCAAAGCTTCACATCATATGGCTTCTTCAAAGGAATCATATTCTTCTCTACATGCATACTCGAGACCTCCTATTTTCATCGGGGAAAATTCTGTAGTTTAAGCAACTCGACAAGGAAGAGTGCAATTTGAAGATGGAAGTTTTGAGAATGTATTGCATATTCCAAGGCTTTTTGTGAATCTTATTTCATTGTATCAAATGACACACATTGACATCAAAAGGAAAGTGGAATTTACCCCAAATTCTGTGAGAATTTATGATATGTAAATCAACTTTAAGGTTGCATCTAGAAAGGTAAATGATCAATCTCGTCTATATACATTTTCTGATTTTGTTCCTTAGTGAGATTCTATTTTTCTACTTACACATGCAAATGTAGAAAGTAGGATTTGGCACGAGAGATTTGGGCATTTGAATTTTATATATATGCAACAACTTAGCAATTTAGAGATGGTTAAAGGATTTTCGACCATTGAATTTTCAAATGGTTTTTGTAATGGATGTGCTCTTGGAAAGCATCCACAAGACAAGTTCGAGAAGGGGAATGTATGGAGAGCCTCTTCACCTTTGGAGCTTGTGCACAGTGATCTCCTGGGTCCTTTTCCAGTACCTTCAATGGGAAAATAAAAATATGTGTTGTGATTTATATATTATTACATGAGATTCACTTGGGTTTATTTCCTAAAACTCAAGTATGAAGTTTTTCAACATTTTTCAAAGTGCATGTAGAAAATCAGTGTGGAAAACACATCAAGATCCTTCACACACATAATGAGAAGGGATATGTCAACAAAGATATACAAAATATTTGTAATGAAGCAGACATATATTTTAAACATATAATTACTTACACTACACAACAAAATAGGGTGGTCGAGAGGAAGAATATATCTTTGAAAGAGATGGCTAGTTGCATGTTGCATGCAAGATCTCTTCCATCAAAACTGTGGGTTGAATATATCAATTGTTCCTCATACATATAGAATAGATCTCCTCATATATATATTAATGGAAAAAAATCTTTTGATTCTTGGACTGGAATGTAACTTGAAGTCAGTGATTTATGTATTTTGGGATCTCGAGCATGGGCTCGCATTCCTACAGAGAAGAGAAAGCCTTTGGAGCTTCAAAGTAAGGCATGCATGTTTTTTGGATATTTTTTTGAAGTCAAAGGGTATATATTTCTTGATATCAACACTGAAGAGCTCTTTATCGAAAGGAGTGTAAAGTTTGAAGAAGATTCTTTTCTTGCACCACCAGATAAAGATGTTGCAAAGTTGCCCTCACTCCTAATTGATGAGTATGCAAATGATACTTCGGATCATAATTATGATCTATATTAGTCTTTTCCCATGACACTTATTGGACCACTAGTTGTTGAACATCGAGATAATGCTTCCTCGTGCATTTTGGAAGATTCTTGACCACCTTTAGCACAAAAATGGCACAACATGAGTGATCTCTTAGATGATCCTGCTTTTATACCTTAGTTTAAGGAAGCTACACAAGAACTATTAGTTATGGATCCATGCATTCCCATGCACACTTATATGATGCATTCATCTTATCCACATATTTATGCAGAAGAAGTTGGGCATCCCGAATGGGAAGCAACTATGGATGAGGAATACAACTCTCTCATTGAGAACCAAACTTGGGATCTGGTTCTGCTACCTTCCAATCGTAAACTTGTCAGTTCCAGGCGAGTTTACTGGACCAATAAAGTATCAGATGGCCAAGTTAGTAAATATAAGGAATGATTGGTTGCAAAAGTTTTTAAACAGGTACATGGTGTTGACTATGATGATAATTTTGCTCTAGTGGAAAAAAGGATTCCATTCGGTTAGCTCTCTCCATTGCAGCAACAAGAGGATGGGAGGTGCATCATATGGATGTGAAGAATGCCTTTCTTCACAATGATCTCAAGGAGGAAAGCTACACGTAGTAGTCATACGTATACATGCAAAATTCATCCCTATTATGCAACTAAATAAGTCTCTATATAGCCTCAAGTAGGCACCTAGAGCGTGGTATGCAAAGATAGATTCCTATTTTTTATCTCAAAATTTTGTACATTGCAAATCTGATTCCAATGTTTATTTTTGAAGAAAAATGACTCTTTGTTGATCATAGAACTATACATAGATGCTCTTTTGATGAAAGTGATTTGGATTTATGCAGGAACGCAACAGAATAAGCATATAACCATAAATACAGAGATGCAGTGGAAACAACACTTCATTTCATTAATATCAAAGAACTAAAATTTGCTTATAGATAGAATGGAAATAAAACTAGCTAGGGCGCTAGTAGCTATCTCTGAGAAGAGATGAGAGCTCACGAGCCTCGGCGGGATTAAATGGTATAGAGGCTTATTTATTAATCAAAACAATGAGGGAACTCACAAATCAAAACCCTAGGAGATGAAGCGCCAAAACTATGGGCCCCGTTTGGGTAAATTGGTGTTTCAACTTCCTAGGGACGTAACTTTGGCATACTATCTCTGTTTGACGCACATGGTACATCATTAGAAAGATCTATCCGAGGAATAAAACTTTCGAAATGAATATCCATTTCAAATGGGATGATATTCGTTGGAAGCGCGATGCCCAAAAAACGTCATTTAGGGCCTCAAAACGGCTCCAGAAGTTTAGGACTTGAAAAACTGCTAAAAATAGTAAGTTGTGCCGAAACTAAAAAACTAAAAGAGGAAATGGTGGGGCCCCAAGTGGAATAGGCAGGTGGCCACCAATATCCACTTGGATCATTCCTCTCCCCTTAAGAAGCAATGGTCCCCATTGCGTTGAGTTCTTCCATGAGATGAGGAAACTTCTGCTGAACTTGGTCCCTGGTGAACCACTTGCCTTGGTGTAGGAGTTGGCCAACTTTGACAACTCGATACAGTTGGATGTTTTGTTGGCGAGTGCTCTTTATTTTCATGTCCCTGATACAATCTGTGGTGGCCTGTTCCATGCAGTCTGGGTTTAACTCTGTTAGTGTGAGTTGTTCTGCAATGTCTGAGGTGTCGAGTAGAGGTGGGAACTAAGGACGAAGGCAATCCACATTGAAGACTGGGTGTAGACCAAGGAATGGTGGAATACTGAGCTCGAAGGCATTGTTCCCTATAGCCTTGGTGATGTTGTACGGCCCGTATCGGAGCGGGCGAAGCTTGCGGTGGGGTCCAGTGAGGCGCTCCTTCTGCAAATGTAGCCATACTTTTTCGCCCACATGGAAGTTGTGTGGCACCCGGTGTTGATCATGGCGTTGCTTGTACTTGGCATTGGCTCTGTCCAATATATCATGAACTTGTTGGAGGATGTGTTGAATGCGCTCGATGAAGCTACTTGCTTTTTCAACTTCAGACTAGACATGAGCTGAATCGGCTTGAGCAGTTGCAAATGGTATGGCTATGTCAATAGGACATGGTGGCTGGAATCCCAAGCCCACCTGAAAGGGGCTATGGCTGATTGAACTATGGAGAGACCGATTATAACTATGTTGTACATATGGAAGGCTCTCGTCCCATGTGCGTGGATGCTTTGAATTGTACATGTGCATAATGTGTACAAGAATTCTGTTGACGACCTTTTTCTGGCCATCTGTTTAGGGATGGAAAGCTATGGACTTGGTGAGATTGGTATCCAACATTGACCAGAGGTTGGACAAAAATGTGCTAAGGAACCTGCTATCCCGATCTGATATGATAGACTGTGGGATCCCAAAGTGCACCCACACTCGTTCAAAGAAGAGTTTAGCGGTGGCTTCTGTTGTGATATTCTTCTTGCAGGCCGCCATGATGGCCATCTTCGAGAATCTATTGACGACCATGAAAACACAGTCATTTCTGTGCTTAGTAGAAAGTAGGTTCGACATGTAATCCATGGAGATGGATTCCCAAGGCTGACTAGGGGTAGGTAGTGGAGTATATAGGCCTTGCTTCTTAATGGTCGGTTTGGCAATGGCACAAGTAGTGCAGGATCTGATGTGATTCTCGACATCCTTTCGAAGGTTTGGCCAATAGAAATACTTCTGCAGGATTGCTACTGTTTTCTCGACCCCGAAATGCCCAGCGACTCGACTGTAGTGTGATTCCCATATCATCTTGGCATGCTCACTTGAAGGAAAACAAAGGTATCCTAGGTGACATAAAAGTGCATCTTGGAGGTGAAAATTTGGAACTTGCGTACCCCCCAAGAGTGCCTTGTAAGTGTGGCCGAATTCTGGGTCACTCTCATAGAGAAGCGGCCAATCAGAAGTCTCATGCCCACAAGAGTTGAGCACTGTGGTGAGCGCCACGATCGGTGGTCGGTTGAGGCAGTCTGTAATATTATTGGTGCTACCCTTCTTGTACTTGATATTAAAATGAAACTGTTGCAGATATGTGGACCACTTCTGATGGCGATCATTTTGCAACTTCCCTTGTGTTTGTATGAACTGCAGGGGCCGGTGGTCTGTGTGGATGATTGTTTCCTTCCCCAAAATGTAAGGCTTCCATTGTCGACAAGCTTGCACAATGGAATACATTTCTTTGTCATAAGTGGGATACTTTCGAACTGTGTCAGATAATGTCTCACTATGATATGCCACTGGATGTCCCTGTTGAGTAAGAACTTCCCCAATAGCATAGTCAGAGGCATCTGTCTCGATCTCAAATGGTTGTTGCAAGTCTGGTAATGTGAGCACTGGGGCAGAACAGAGGCGATTTTTCAATTCTGTGAATGCCTTCTGTTGAGGTTCAGACCAAAATAATTTTTCTCTCGCTCCTCCCTTGGTGACTTGACTCAAGGGCCAAGTGATATGAGAGAATCCCACGAATCTACGGTAAAAATTAGCAAGACCTAGAAAGCTGCGAAGCTCTGTTATAGTGGTTGGGGCTGGCCAATCCTGAATGACTTGGATCTTGGCTGGATCCACATGCACCCCTCTTTCATCAATAATGTATCCCAGATATTGAACCTGGGTCATTCCAAACGTGCACTTCTCCAAATTGGCACACAACTTGTGTTGCCGCAGTGTTTGGAGGACTTGTCGGATGTGGTGAAGGTGCTCTTTCCAAGTCTGGTTGAAGATCAGAATTTCATCCAAGTACACCACTACAAATGAGTTGGTGAATGGCCGCAAGATGTCTTCCATCATCCTCATGAAGGTTGCGGGAGCATTCGTCAACCCGAAAGGCATGACCAGCCATTCGAAAAGGCCTTCTTTGGAATATAAGGCAGTCTTCCACACATCAGAGGGTTCAATTGGTACCTGGTGATACCTAGACTTCAGGTCGATCTTGCTGAAATATTTTGCACCTTTGAGTTGGTCCAGAAGGTCATCAATCCATGGGATTGGGTACCTATTCTGGATAGTGATCTTGTTCAGCTTGATAGTCAATATAGAGTCTCTGGTGTTTGAGCCTATGCCACCGTACCAATGCGATCGCTCTCACGGGGCAATGAAATTGGTCGATGTGACCTTTCTACAACAACTCTGGTCTTACTGCGATTTCATCATTCTCCATAGCAGGACGGCAAAGAGATCGGTCCATTGGAGTAGTTAGCGCACTTGGGGTCAGGATCAATCGAGGTGCTTGACACAGCCAGTCACGAGAGGAACCCACATGGAGTGAGGGTAGAATGTCCCACTACTCCACAACCTTATCCATTTGTTGTTGTCGTGCAAAGGAGCCCTGTCTAGAGGTCGTGGCCACAGTCTTCTTCTTGCCCTGGGGGCGGATCATCAGGAAAACGAATTTCCTGGTTTGGAAAATGAGCTTACTGCATTGTTTTGCAGTAACCAAAGAGATAGCGGCAGGAGGTGGTACCTCTGGTATCCTGTACAACTTATTTCCCAAAGTAACAATAACAGCACGAGGTCGAGACTCATACACAGCATGACGCTTCCACAAGTATGGTTGTCCTAATAATACATCAGAAACATCAATAGGAGCAACGCCACATAATACCTCATCCGTGAAGGGCTTGATGCTATAGGGAAGTTGACACTGCTGGCTGACGCGGAGATCTCGTCCTTGGTGAAGCCACCCGATGGTGTATGGATGTGGGTGAGATGTGGTCGGCAAGTCCAACCGCTTCATGGCGTCTACTGAAGTGAGATTATTTTGGCTCCCATTGTCGACAATGAATTGTACAGGGGAGCCCTTTACCCACATCTAGGAGTGGAAGAGACGTTCCTCCTCCTCTGGATCTTCCGGTTCCTCCTTCTGGATCTTTGTAGTGGTGGCATTGGGCTCCGCATCAATAATCTGTTTCCCTTTTTCATTCCCCTTTTCAGGTTCTGATTCGGAGTCGGAGCATGCATCTAACTCAGAAGCCCTCATCTTGGCCACTAGCGACTGCTTGGCCCGATACTCACTTGTGTTGTGAGTGGAGCTCTTATGGAACTCACGCCACTTTCCCGTGTCCTTCTTTGGCTTTGCGTTGTTGTTCTTTTCTTGTGGCTTCGACGGGTTTTCTTTAGCCGTCATGCCTTGGCTCTGTCCTTTGTTCTGTAGTTTGGAAGCACCTTTCCCTTGCTTTTGATTCGCAGATCCAAAGTCTCACTTCTTCTGTTTGAATTTTTTCTCAATCTTGGCAGCATACCGGTATGCCGTACCAAGCGAGGAGATGTCGAGGAACTCCATTTCCTCATGAATGTATCTGTGTAGACAACTGCGATACTTCAGCACCAGATGTTTCTCTAAATATTTGATACCCAAATTTTTGCGCAAGGTATGGAACAGATTCGTCAGCTCATGCACATCTTTATCCCTTTGTTGTCACAGCGTGGTCCATTGTATGTACTTGTCCTCATAGCTCCCCATGGGATAGTACTGTTCCTTGATGGCGTCTTAGAAAGAATTCCAAGTTGGTACAGCCGAGAATAGAGAGGGTTCTGTTTGGTCCTTTTTCTCACAGTAGGTTTCCCACCAGTCCTTAACATGGGGGGTAGCTTTGAGGAGTGAAAAAATAATCTTCTCCCGGTCTAAAAAGTCATGAACAGAGAAATATCCTTCTAATAGATTCAACCATCTATCTATGACATCTGCGTCTATTTTACCCTCAAATATGGGAATGTCAAAATTTACTTGTACCTTAAAAGGAGTCATGCTTCCAGAGTGGCTGCTGGATGCAGATGCGCCACTGGTGGGCAGCCGTTGAAGGATCTGAGCAAAGTTATCCATCATCACGTTCCTTTGTTTTTCGAGGGCCTCCTCGAGCAATATTTTGATAGGATCTCTTGCTCCCTCATATTTATTTTCTTCCCCCATGGGCGTCCGTCGAGGTTTGCGAGGCTGATCTTGCAAAGGTTCCACCAGATCAAGCCCTAGCTCCTTATACCCCGACCTTGTTGGGGACATGCAAAGAAGGATCGAGAAAAAGCAGACCGCTCTGATACCACTGATCTGGATTTATACAGGAACGCAACAGAATAAAAATATAACCATAAATACAGAGATGCAGTGGAAACAACACTTCATTACATTAATATCAAAGAACTGAAATTTTCTTACAGGCAGAATGGAAATAAAACTAGCTAGGGCGCTAGTAGCTATCTCTGAGAAGAGATGTGGCGGATACAGGCCTCTGAACTGAGCTACAATGAGGCTCGAGGGCCTATTTATTATTGAGAAACAATGGAGAACTCTAAACATCCAAAAACCTAACCCTAGGAGATGAAGCGCCAAAACTATGGGCTCCGTTTGGGTAAATTGGTGTTTCAACTTCCCAGGGACGTAACTTTGGCTTACTATTTACGTTTGACGCACATGGTACATCATTAGAAAGATCTATCCGAGGAATAAAAATTTCGCCACGAATATCCATTCCGAAATGGAATGATATTTTCTGGAAGCGCGATGCCCAAAAAACGTCATTTAGGGCCTCAAAACGGCTCCAAAAGTTCAGGACCTGGAAAACTGCTAAAAATAGTAAGTTGTGCCAAAACTGAAAAATTGAAAGAGGCAATGGTGGGGCCCCAAGTGGAATAGGCGGGTGGCCACCAATATCCACCTGGATCAGAAATATAGTTCAATTTATGCTATTGTTGAGATTAAAACTGCATTGCATAAGCAGTTTTCTATAACATATATGGGCTTACTAAATTTCTTTCTTGGACTAAAGATGATTCAAAGTGGTTCTAGGATTACCATTTATCAACCAAGGTATGTTAGAGATACTTTGGCACAATTTCACATGAGTGACTGCAATCCAGCAACCACACCTTTATTATCGGGGATAAAGCTTGAGCATGGAAAAGACACACCATTAGTTAATTGCACATTATACCATCAGCTTGTGGGGAGTCTTATTTATCTCACTCACTCTTACCTTGATCTCTCATATGCCATAGGAGTAGCTTCCAGATACATGGAGGAGCCACATGAGTTACAATGGAAAGTTGTAAAGCACATCCTTCGATATGTCTAGGGGAAAATCACCTAAGGGATTCATTATGAAACAACTTATTCTTTGTATCTCATTGGGTTCACAGATTTAGATTGGATTAGCAATAACCTTGATTGCAAGTCCACCTCTATTTATGTAATTAGGTTGGGTTTTGACCCAAGTTTTTGGTCAAGCAAGAAGTAGGCTAGCATTGTTTTATATGTTGAATTTTGCAACAAGAAACAGTGAAATTGGCATCCGGAAACAACATCCTTGATCCTAGTGAAAATTAAGCACCTACACTAGGTGGGGCCCACACAAGCTATTTTTAGATGGATGTATATTTATAGATGCATGAGAAAATTCTATTTATAGATGAGGTCTATTTATAGATGTAAGTGAAAGTTCTATTTATAGATTGAATATCTATTTATAGATGCATGTCGACTATTATTATCCCTTAATAATAGCTAGACAATAAATAATAATCTATTTTCAATGAGCACTTGGAAATAGTTAACTGAAGTGGAAAATCAGTTAGCTATAGGAATTTCGAGTTAAATGGTTGGTTGGTGGGGCATGCAAGTGGACTTAGTTGTAACTGAGTGATTCGAAGTTGTAACATAGTTAGAAGTACAATTATGAAAGTTGTAAAGTCGTTTAACTTAGTTAAGTGAGTTAAACTCAGTTGTGCTAGTTGTAACTGAAGATAGACTAGTGAGAGATAGAGTGAATTAATTATTAACTAATTCACAATCAGTGGTATCACATGCAACTAAATATTTACGACTAATTAAATACATGCATGTCAAATCCAGTGGAGACCCAGTTGAGATGTAGGTGAAAGGGACATATTGACTATCAGTTGTGACATTATCAGTTGCACACATGCAACCACACACACATTGGATGTGGCTATAATTATTGTGCACTGAAGGCAGGCTAGAATCATTCATTCAGAGGTTATTTACCATTAGGGATTGCATAGTGGAGGTAGGCTATCTGGAGGCAGGCTGTCTGGAGACAGTAAATTGGGTAAGGAACTTGCCAAATTTTGTATGACAGTGTGAGACAGTTAGCTATTGTACCGAGAGCTCTTGGATTGGATATTTGTATGTAATTGTTTCGTGATCCATGATATATACATAATAGAAGATAGCGGTGTTTTTAGCTTTGTGCTTTCCCGGTAAATTACCTGTGTTATGTGTGATTGATCTTTCTTCATGATATTGTGATTGGCGATTGTTGTTCAAATTCCGCAAAGATTTTGTAGAAGAGATTCTATATTTAACAGTGGCATATAATTGTTCGATCAGGAGAATCCATGCAATACATATTTTATATTAAATTTCTACATGGTATCGGAGCACAAGAGATTGAAACTGTGAAGAGGGAGCTGAGTTTGTTGGTGGAAAGAATTTGAATTTGCAGAAAGAATTTCTTGGTGCTACAAATGATTTAACATTGAAATGGCTTTCAATGGCTTGAGGTTAGAGTATGCACTCGAGGGCAGATTGAACTACATTTCTTGGAAGGATAGGATGGAGGCGGTGCTTGAAGATAATGGCTTGGAGGAATTCATTGACAGTGGTGTTCCTAAGCCTGCTTTGTCAGATGCGGCCAATCTTGATGCATGGCGAAGAAAGTGGCAAAGGCGAGGAGGATTTTGTTGGAGGGAGTATGAGACCACATTGTCTCAAGCATCCATGGGAAAGCCACACCATTTCTATGTGGAAGGCTTTCATAGATCTATTCCGAATCAATAGCTACCATAGGAAATTGGCGCTCAAAGATAAACTTAGGATGATCAAGATGGAAAAGAACGACACTATTCCGATATACTTAACAAAGTTTGTCCAATGTTGGGATGAAGTTGAGAGTGTATGAATAAGTGTTACTGATGATGGTTTGGTGAGCTTGGCTCTCTTGGGACATCCTAAGAGTTGGCACAGTTATGAAGACTCTGTTAATGGATGCGAAAAATTTCCGGATTGGGAACGACTGTGGTCAGATCTAGTGCAGGAGGAGTTTAGGTGGAATACCAGAGATGGCTCTTCATCTAAGCATGATGATGAAGAGGATTTTGATTTGGCTTCCAAGGTCAATAAAGGGAAGGGGAAGAAATTCCATTCAAAATCTGAGGCCGGGGAAGATCTCAAGGAGCACAACATGTCCAAAGTAAAGTGTTTTCACTGTCACGAGTATGCATATATTGCCACAAATTGTCCACAAAAGAAGAAGAACAAGATGGATGCTAAAGCTACAGCTGGTGAGGCCCTTGCCTCAAAATTTTAGCTTGAGTTCTCATTGATCGCATGCATGGTGTCAAGTGCATTGGGATCAGGGTGGTACTTGGATAGTGGTGCTTCCTTTCACATGACGGGAGATAGGAAACTTTTCAGTGACTTGGAGGAGAAATATATCCATATGCATATTGAGTTGGGCGACGATGGAAGATACAGTGCGACTGGCATTGGTACCATTACCTTTTAGAGGGTGTCAGGTAAACTTTTTAATTTAAAATATGTAATGCATTTACCAGGTTTGAAGAAAAATTTAGTCTCAGTCGAAATGTTAGAGGATAGAGGCTATGATGTTGTCTTTAGTGAAGGAAAAGTTTTCTTGCAACACAAAGCAACAGGGAAAGCCAAGAAGGTTGGGATTCGAATTAAGAATCTATATAGAATTGATGTAGATGGGATTTCTACAGAGCTTCCTATTGTTGGGAAGTGTGAGAAAGCGATGCAATTGACCCTTGAGAGGGAGCTGGATTTTCATGCAGGTAAGAGTGAACCTCAAGATATGGAGCAGCCACAAGATGAGGATCATGGAGTGGGATCAACCACTCATGAAAATAAATTTCGTGTCAGATGGGCAAAGGGATTGCATGAAGCTATACCACCAAGTGAGAGGTGGGGCGACATGCATGAATAACCTCGAGAAATTTCTAGGCACGATTGATTGAGATGGTGTGGATCTCATGAATCGAAACTGGCTACGAGGGGCCCACAGTAAAATAGTAGTAGGATCAGTTGGATTGATGAATTCAAATGTTGCGAGGACATGAAATAAAAGTGATTGTGTCAGATACTGGAGTGCGGATCAGAGTTGACAGCTAGTGCAGAGAGCATGGATGTAGAGGTCAACATCGCAATGGATCTAGAAGACATGTGCAGTTGGTACCAGCAGAAGTAAGAAGACTTTGATGACAGATGCATTATGCCAATTCAGTTTTTTGGAGGCTATTCAGTTTCGGAAATGTTGCATGCAAAGGTTGTAGGGCGCATGAATGGAGTTACATGTCTCATGCAAAGACATTCCTTTCTTGTTGAGAGGGATTGTTGAAGTTTGCAACAAGAAACAATGAAATTGGCATCCGGAAACAACATCCTTGATCCTAGTGAAAATTAAGAACCTGCACTAGGTGGGGCCCACATAGGCTATTTTTAGGTGGATGTCTATTTATAGATGCATGAGAAAATTCTATTTATAGATGAGTTCTATTTATAGATGTATGTGCAAATTCTATTTATAGATTTCATGTCTATTTATAAATGCACGTCGACTATTATTATACCTTAATAATAGTTGGACAATAAAAAATAATCTATTCTCAATGAGCACTTGGAAATAGTTAACTGAAGTGGAAAATCAGTTAGCTATAAGAATTTTGAGTTAAGTGGTTGGTTGGTGGGACATGCAAGTGGACTTAGTTGTAACTGAGTGATTTGAATTTGTAACAGAGTTGGAAGTGTGGTTATGAAATTTGTAAAGTAGTTTAACTTAGTTAAGTGAGTTAAACTCAGTTGTGCTAGTTGTAACTGAAGATACACTAGTGAGAGTTCAAGTGAATTAATTATTAATTAATTCACAATCAATGGTCTCACATGCAACTAAATATTTACTACTAATTAAATACATGCATGTCGAATCCAGTGGAGACCCAGTTGAGATGTAGGTGAAAGGGACAAATTGACTATTTGTTGTGACATTATCGGTTGCACACATGCAACCACACACACATTGGATGTGGCTATGAGGATTACATAGTCAAGGCAGGCTAGAATCATTCATTCAGAGGTTCTTTACCATCATGGATTGCGCTGTGGAGACAGTAAATTGGCTAAGGAACTTGCTAATTTTTGTATGACAGTGTGAGACAGTTAGCTATTGTACTGAGGGCTCTTGGATTGGAGCTTTGTATGTAATTGTTTCATGATCCATGATATATACATAATAGAAGATAGTGGGGTTTTTAGCTTTATGCTTTCCCAGTAAATTATCTGTGTTACGTGTGATTGAACTTTCTTCATGATATTGTGATTGGTGACTGTTGTTAAAATTCCACAAAGATTTTGTAGAGGCGATTATGTATTTAACAGTGGCATATAATTGTTAGATCAGGAGAATCCAGGCAATACATATTTTGTATTAAATTTCTACATTATCATCAGCATAGGCCAAGTACAAAGGAGGAGTCAATGCCACTATTCAGGCCATTTAGATACAACATTTCCTTTATGAGCTTGCTATCAGTTTCCATCGTATGACTGTCATATGGTGTGATAATAAGAGTACAGTGAAGTTTTTCATAGATCTAGTGCAACGACAACGAACCAAAGATATAAAGATCCACATGCACTTCATTAGAGAACTGATTCATGATGGGATCATAGATCTGCAGTATTATCCCAGTTATGAGGATATTGTCAACATCTTCATCAAGACATTCACTGAGCATAAGTTTCAATTCCTGTGAGATTGTCTTAGGGTGAAGGACTTGATTGCCTGATAGTTGTGTTTTCTCTAATTTTTGCATTGTATATTGAGGGGGGGTTTTCTTCCCACTAGGTTTTCCATCGAAACTCTTTTCATGCATTGTACATGGGTACCTAAAATGGCCTTGTTTCCGGGACTCATTCATTTTTAACGACACTCACCTAAGTTATGCTTAAGGGGGGGTTCTGGTGTACATGCACCTAGTTAGCCTTAATTAACTTTGTTTAAACCCTAGTTCTTACATGTGATGTGCACTTAGTTAGCTTCAGATAAATCTAGTGCTTACATGTGGTGTGAACTTGGCTTTAGTTAATTAATTCTAGTGCTTACATGTGGTGCATGTGCACATTAACATAACATAAAGCACACTTAGATTTAGTTAGATTTAATTAGCCTTAGTTATTGCATGTACAACTAGGCTTACCTTAGTTTATTTATGTATTTATTCTCAAATCCATATTGAGTAATCGAATTCATTCTCTATTCCAATTTTCCTACTCAATTCTTACAACTTTGTGCAATTATTTTCCTGCTAGATCCTTATTTGTGCTCTAATAATTTTACACACAAGGACACATACTTAAGCTTTTCGATGGTTTTCCTAACGTGGTCGGTGAAAATTCAAGAGAAATATATTGTCTTTTCCCAATAGTATGATCTAAACAAGAGGAGACAAGGTAATTATGTAACAAAGAAGATCAGGAAACCGTGAAGGGGAAGGAGAACGAAGGATGAGGTATTACGAATGGTTAGGGCTGACACTAGTGTTAATGGGATTAGTCTATTGGAAAAAAAATAGATAGTGGATTTCCAAGAGTGGTTCAACTTATATCCATTTTCGCATTTAAATTTGTTAGGGTAATATTCGTTTTCCAAAGCTCTCTCATGACACAGTTTGCGTGGAAGGGGTTAGAAGCCAAGATTTTGTTTTTCTGAAGAAAAAATAAAAAAATGTTTTATTGTGTCACGATTCTATACAAAACTGTATAGGGGGGATTTTGTAGGCTTAAATGTTTATAAAGATAAGCATACAAATATAGCATTTATATGTCATGTCAATTAAAAACTAATAAAATATTAAAAGTAATATACAACCAAGTATGGGGGAGATGTTGTATTGTCCATAAATGAGTGTAAACATTTAAATTTTCGCTCAATTAATAATAAAAAGTTAAAAGTAATAAAAATAATAAAAATCAATTTGTTATATTGTAATTTTGTTTTGTAGTGCAACTTAGTCCCTCCAACTTATGCTTTGAGAAAAAATGCATAAATAATTATAAATTATATTGGTCAATACTAAATTAATAGTGGTTGATATACAAATCAGCGTATAGTTTTTCTTTGGAATGAACTAATGAATTGAGATGTGAAGTAGATAAGTAAATTTCTTGCTCAGGTAGAAGAATTGACATACATTTTAGTTTGTAGTAACCACTAGTAAGTCTACACATTTACAATGAAAACATAAATAATGGTGAGAAGTAATTGTGCTATGTATATTTAATTACATCTTATTCCTTCCATTTTTTATGAAAATACTCTTTAAATTATGTAATTAATGGTAAATGTGGTAAATCACTACAAAAATATCTAAAATTCATGCATGAATATTTCAACCATGTCCATAAATTATGGAATAAAATATGTAAGACAATTATTCACATGCAATTGTAGTGTGCAAAAGCTAAAATAATACCTCCAAGTTATGGTCCAATCAAATGTTTGAAAACTTAATTCTTTATTTTTCATATTTAAACATCATAATTTGCATTGGTCAATGCTAAACTAATAATGATGAACCGACAAATCAATTGTTAGAGTCATGCCTTGGCATGGACTAATAATGATTCCATAACCATATTTAAATTTAATTAATAAGCACATAAAAACTTAATACTTACAATATGTTGAGATTCAAAAAGAAAATTTCAACACCCATGCCAAGTGCATTAAGCACCTGCACTAGGGTGGGGCCCACAGTGATATTTTTGGGTGCATGTCTATTTTAGCTATCCCTTAATTAAGATGGAAAATAAACTGTAATATATTCTCAATGATAACTTGAAATAGTTAACTGAGAGTGATAAACTCAGTTAGCTAGTGGATTTCGAGTTAGAGGTAGTTGGTGAGGCATGTAGAGTAATTCTAGTTGTAACAGAGTTTGAAGTGCAATGGTGCATTATTTAATGCCAATTGTATTCAATTTAACTCAGTTAAGTGAGTTAAACTTAGTTGTGCTAGTTGTAACTAAAGATACACTAGTGAGAGATCAAGTGAATTAAATATTAATTAATTCTCAATCAGTGATCTCACATGCAACTGAGGATTCACTATTATTAGCTGCATGCATGTAAGATCCGGTGGAGACCCAGTTGAGATCTAGGTAATTGGAAGTTGAATATTAGTTGTAGGATTATTGGGTTGCACACATGCAACCAAACACCCATTGGAGTGCCCATGATACTTGTGTAGTCAAGGAAGGAAATAATTCCTATATTTTAGGGATTGCCTTCATCAGGCATTGTGCAAGAAAGGCAGGCTATCTGGAGGCAGTAAATTGGCTATGTATTGGCCAGTTTTTGTATGATAGTGTGAGACAATTAGATGAGTAATAGAGGGCTCTTGTGAGAAGAGTTTTGTATGTAATTGTTTCATGATCCATGTTGAATATACAATAGAAGATAGTGGGGTTTTGAGCAGCAAGATTTCCCTGGGAAATTATCTGTGTTGTGTGTGATTTGATTCTTCTTTACTTCATGTGATTAGCGATTGTGTTTTTAATTCTGAAAAATATTTGTAGAAGTGATTCATTATTTAAATTTAGTACATTTTTATATCGGGTGAATCCAAGATATACATGCATGTTGTATAATTTCTAGACAATAAAGTTTCAATATAAAAATATTCTTAATTATGGATATTGACCCCTGCTTTACCATGAATATTATTAACTTGCAAGTATTTTTTGTTACAATACCATGGCTTGTCAATAAAACATGCCCAAAAACCATAAATCATTTCACAATTAAAAATAAAATGTAATATATATTAGACCTTACATATATCAGTTATCATACAGTGACAATTATTTATCATATATATGGAGGTGGGAGAGAGGGGGAAAGAGAAGGAGAGAGGGAGGGAGACAATGATAGAGGTGGAGGGTGGAGAGAGAAAGAGAGATATATATATAGTTATGGGGAGGAGGATAGAGAGGGAGAGAGATGAATTAAGAGTGAGAGGAGGGTAGGGGGAGAAGAAGAGAGGGAGACAAAGAGAGAGATGTAGTTTGAGGGGGAGAGAGAGGGAGGGAAGATTAAAGACATACAGAGATAGAGGTAGAGAGAGATAGGGAGTGACAAGGGAGATATGGAGAGAGAGAGGGAGAGAGGAGAGGAGGGAAGACAAAGAGGGGAGAGAGAGGGAGAGAAGGGGAAGATAGAGAGGGATACATAGAGATGGAGGGGGAAGAGAGAAGGAGAGAGAGGAGGATAGAGGGAGAAATATAGTGATTGAGTTGGAGAAAGTGAGAGAGTGATAGAGTGATAAGGGTGAAAGACAAAGGGAGGTGGGAGAGAAAGGGAGAGATTGGAAGAGAGAGGACTTGAGAGAGAGAAGGAGAGATGGAATGAGAAAGAGATGGAGTTTGAGGGGGAGAGAGAGGGGGAAGAACAAAGACCTAGAGAGATAGAGGTGGAGAGGGAAGGGTGAAAAGGGAGAGATGGAGAGAGAGTGAGCGAGATATGAGAGGAGGGAAGAGAGAGAGAAGGGGATGATAGAGAGGGAGAGAAGGATAATACACACACAAAGAGAGAGAGAGAGAGAGAGAGAGAGAGAGAGAGAGAGAGAGAGAGAGAGAGAAAGAGAGAGAGAGATGGTGGGGGAGAGACAGGGACACAAAGAAGGAGATAGGGAGGGAGATAGTGACAATGTTGGAGGTTAGAGAGAGACAAAGTGATGGGGGGAGAGACAAAGTGAGGTGGAAGAGAAAGGGAGAGAGAGGAAGGAAAATATAGAGGAGTTGAGATAGAGAAGGAGAGAGGAAGGGAGAGAGAGAGGGAGGGAAGAAGAAATGCATAAAGAGAGAAAGGTGAAGAGAGAGGGGGATTAAAAAGGGAGAGATGGAGAGAGAGAGTGAGGTAGAGAGGAGAGTGGAAGGGAAGAGATGTGTAAAAGGAGAGAGATGGAGTTAAGGGGAAGAGAGAGAGAGAGAATGGAAAGAGAGATAGAGGGAGAGGAATATGGAGGAAGATATATATATATATATATATATATGTTAGCCTCCATAATATCCCAAGGCTGAGAGGAAGAATATATTTTAGGCTAGTTGGCTCAGCTCTATGGTTTTGAATGTTTGATGTATTTTCTGCTGGATGAGGGATGAAAACTAGGTAGCTAGGTCAAATTATCAAATGGTTACAACTGCAAAGATATGGAGGAGCAAGATAAAAATTATTTTGTGATGGGCTTAGGATTTTTTCGGTGTAGTGTAGGGTTTGAAAATGAAATAGGATCCTAATGAGAATGTGTCATGAATTCATTAAAACAGAAGGAAGATTACATAAAATTACATTCCCAAACAAACAGAGCTTTCATGAAATAATTATTCTTATCAATCTTTTAGGAAAATCCTCGAAGAAAGAAGATATGGAAATGAGACATGTATATCATTTATATGAAACTATAATAGAGAAAATACAACATAAAAAACTCACTACATGAGAATTCCTACATAATAGTCGCAATTGGTCCTTTGATTTCCTGAATAAAATGCTGGAGTATAAACTACAATAGTTTCACCCTTTGATGTGAAACCATCAAAATGACTAAGAAATCCATACATATAGAAAAAAAACCATTTCCCCTCTCTCAGGGGTCGAATCCTAGAGTGGAGTAATAGTTCACATGATTCCCTCACCTAAAACCTAAAGACTAGGGAGGTTAACAAAAATCTCAAGATAGAAAAACTGATACATTTGACCATGAAAGATATTTACAAGAATGAATCCACCTATTTTTCACTCTAACCAACCTATTTACGCCTAAATTCATCATTACAACATCATAAATGACAAATTGTCTCAGTAGAAGTAAAACTGGCCTGAGTCAACTAAGAAAACAAGCTTCCAGGAAAAAGCGCAACATGCTGGGTGTAAATGGCTTTTGGAAGCCTTCCCGAGGTCCAAATCAAGATCTGAAAGATGATGGAGAAATATTTTCCTGTATACTACATAATAGAACCCTCAAGCTCTAAAAAATAATACTTCTATCCCTCCAAAAATCAATTCTCCCACAACTACTCCAAAAGTGCAGCGAGCTTCTGAAAAACATGGCATAAATGTGTTTTTTTAGGTGGTTTATTGGCCTTTTAACCCACCAGAATCTATTGACATGGCTCTCCCAAGGGCTTAAT
This sequence comes from Pinus albicaulis, assembly GCA_034641835.2. Lineage (NCBI taxonomy): Eukaryota > Viridiplantae > Streptophyta > Pinopsida > Pinales > Pinaceae > Pinus > Pinus albicaulis. Next base: position 401,658,106 of record CM076584.1, read on the forward strand.
ATGATGTATAGGTCAATAGAAATCTAAAAATGTGAATATTTTTGCATTTGGATGCCCCTAATGCCCCAAAAATAAAAAAATAAGGCTCAAAGGTAGGTCCATATCTCTCTAACCATAAAGGTTTTTGAAAAATTGAGACAGGTTTTTTTCTTCGGTATGTTATGAATAAAATTATCCTCCATTGTGCAAAAATACTTTCCCATGTGGTCATAATCCAGGTTCAAAGTTGATCACTAAAGAATTGGAAAAGCTCAATGCCATCTTGCAGGGAATTTTTTACTACCTTACTGAGCTCAAAATCAATATCTGAAGGTACCATTGGAAATACTATGATTTATGCTACACAATAGAGTCATCAAGCACTGCAAAAACCTTCCCCAAACCCCTGAAAAAATGTCTTGAAATCAAGCTATCCAGAAGTGTAGAAAACCTCCTGTAGAAATTATAGTTTTGGAATTTATCTCAGCTCCTAACACTTATGCATACAAAGAAGGAGGTTTTTTTTCTTTTTTCTGCTTCTATTATGGACAAAAACCTCTTTCACTTTTGTAAAATTCACGCTTATTTGGTTAGAAACACATTTTTAAGCAAAATTGTCCCTATGTGCAATGTAAACCTTAGGCAACCCATATCTTGGAAAGGTGAAGTTATGATTTCTTGGACTTTGGTGGGATCGTACCTATTGATTTGACCTAATTTGTTGTATGGATTCTTTTCTCCCTGCATGTTTTGGATTTCACAACAAATCCTAGTGGGATGAAAGGGAAAAGCAGGGTTTTACTTAGAAAACAGGGAAGTAGGGTTACTTGCTTTAGGTGATGGAATGTAGGGGTTAGGGAGGAGATATGTAGGTAGGGAAAATTTTGGGAGGTATATAGGGTTATTTTTAATCTTAGGGAAGTGGAGGTTGACAAAAAGAGTGTAGGAATAGGTTGTAGGAATTAAAACATAGTCCTAACCCTAAAATTGCCAAAAACACATTGTAGGAGCTTGGGTTTTATGCAGGGATTAGGGAAATGAGGGAGAAGGGATAGGGAAATATTTGGGGAGGTGTGTAGGGTGTAAGGAAGGGTAGCATGAGTAGGGGAACTAGTTTTTTTGCTCAAAGTCAACCACAAGTGCCAAACCATGAAAACACAACGTTTGTAGGGTATCACTTACTTACAAAGAAGATGTTGGAACCCTTGGTTATTGAAGGAAGCCCTTGAAAATGATCCTTTTCCCTCAAATAATTAAAGCGCAACATGGCTAATGAAAAAAAAACATGCTCTTTAAAAACACAACGTACTGCTCTTGAAAAATACAACGTGAGAGAGGAAAATTTATTTTGAGAGTGCAATTTTGATGATGAGTTTGCTTGGATGGATTTCAATGACATTTTGGAGCTCAATATGAATGAAAAGAGTTATTGGATTGTTTTAATGGTATTTTAAAACTCAAAATCACTTTTTGGCTTATGTCATGGCATGACATCATCCTCCATTTGAAACCAAAAACCAAAGTGATGTGATTTGCAACAACAACTTTATGAACTAAAGTAGTATCTTTACCTTTATTTTATTTCCTTAAATGATAAATCCCTTTATATGTGGACTCAAGACCATAAACATGGATTTTTTAACTTGAAACTAACATGATGATGACAATTACAAGTGATGACCTAGACCAAGACCTATATGATAATTTGACTGATCTCATGACATGTACACTTGAAAAATAACATAACGATGATGAATAATGATAACCATGAATACTGAAGGGAGTAGCACTGACCGAGACACACTAGCTAGTGAGAAAATTTTTATTTGAAGACCTACTAAAACCATAAAAAAATGGCTCGAGACCCTAACAAAAACCTTTTAAGAGAACATTTGATCACTGGTGACAGGCATAACTGACTGGTAGTAACATTGGCTCTAACTGGGGATGGAAGCTCCTTGGAGGTTTTAATAACACCGTAGACCAAGTAGCTTTATACATTGGCATGTTGTCAAAAACAAGATACCAAACTCAATATCGAAAACTGACAGACAAACTGAATAGAATTTGACTAAAAAAAAAAATGACTACTCACTGAAACAACACTTACGAAACTTATTGATGGAAACATATCATCGAGACTTGAGGGCTTCAAATCCTAATGAAAACCACCCACATACTCAAGACATATGTACAATCATGTGAAATGATCCTTCCAATGTAGCCAATCTAGTAAATGACTACTTACTAGAATCACACTCACATTTCCATTGAGAAGGTAGATAAAATAAAATATATCCCACTCTGAGTGTCCATCGAAGATGTGCTCATGATCAATAAATACAAGAAAATTCATCTCCCCTCTTGACTGTATCAAATCAATGTAAGGATCCTCAATAATTTGAAATGTTACATTGTCTTGAAATCCAGTAAAAATACAAGTACCCCTTTCATTTTGACCCGAAATAATACTTGGTTGTTGATCCATTGGAAGGCATAGGGAAGTATGAATTTTTGCTACCTGAGTGTTGGCTGTAAATTCCTCAAGCATGAGAAAATTTTATTCTATCTTTTGCATACTGTCTATCCTAGACTCATACTCTTCCAATTCATAGTCTAAATCATCCTTGAACAGATACATTCTTCAAGATTATTAAACATGGAAGTTCTATCCTCTTCATGAAATAAAATAGTCCATGTTAGATGATATCCTTGTAGGAAATCATCATCACAAATTGGCTTACTCACAACAACTTCCTGTATAGTTTCATCGGTCTCATGACTGTGATAATTTAAACCCAGATTTTCATTTCCAATAACAGAAGAAATTTCACTCACACATTCCTGACTATATGAGCACTGTAAAAGCTAAAAATCAGCATGAGCATGGGCTGTAACATGACTATTCAGGATCTGATCTATTTCATCTTCATACATAGGATAAAATTGAGTTTTATAGCAGTTAAAATTGGTTTGGTGATTTTCATTTTCAAGATTAGGAATAGGCCTTTTTCTATTTTGGTCCCAGTTTATTTCATCCAAGGAGGAAGCTATTGATTATTGTTGGGAGGAAAAATCATAAAGGGATTCTAACATCTCTTCTTCGATATATTCTTCATCCCCATACAAATTTTCAAGAAATTTAATGAAATCTTTAGAAATCTTACAACAACTATCAATCATTGATAAGGAAAAATTATATCTTTGATAATCTTGAAACAAAAATGAATGAAAATCCTTTAGAGAATATAAACTAGCAGATGGTAGACCTTCATACCATGATCTCGCTTTTTTCTCCAAGGTAGCCATGAATATCTTCATCAGAAAATCTTCTGGAAACTTAATATTAAGTCTGTGAATATGAAAATGAAATTTGACCAAATGCAAACTAGCATCTTCTCCATCATGGCCTTTAAATTTTGGAAGCCCTATTTTCCAATATATACAAGGAATATGGTTTGGAAAACCAGGAATATGAGCCAGATTCAAAGGAGTATACCTTCGAGCAGTTGAATCCATCTTGAAAATAGTGAGGTCACTAGGAATTTCTTCAAACTACCAGTTCTTGAACAATGGCATAGTCATGAAAATTCTGAACCTTTGATTCTTCATCACTGGAGTCGCGAGGTGAAAGATGCACAATATTCTTGTGCCTGATCATTGTTCACCATTAGCAATCAGATATGATCCTTTTCGTTCTTTCCCGGGGAATATCTGTCACTTTTCTCCCAGGAAGTGGCGCCATAAATGTTAGCCTCCACAATGTAATGTTGAGAAAGGATATTGATGGAGGTAACCTCAAACCAAGCTTTTAGTTTGGTAGTTAGACCTACCAAACCAGAGAGGGCCCTGTCTATGAAAATCACAGCCAAAGGTTTTGACTGGAGGAAGAATAGATTTTAGGCTAGTTGGCTCAGCTCTAGGGTTTTGAAAGTTTGATGGTTTTTCTGTTGGATCAAGGATGAAAAACAGGGAGCTACGTCAAGTTATCAAAAGGTTACAACTACAAAGATATGGAGGAGAAAAATAGCAATACTTTTGTGATGGGCCTAGGTTTTTGCCGGTATAGTGTAGGGTTTGAAAATGAAAAAGGATCTTAATGAGCATGTGTCATGAATTCATTAAAACAAAAGTAATATTACATAAAATGAAATTCCCAAACAAAACAGATATTTCATGAAAGAATTATGCTTATAAATATTTTAGGAAAATCGCCGAAGAAAGAAATATGCAAAGGAGACATATATGTCATTTATAAAAAACTATAACAGAGCAAATATAACATCAAAAACTCACTGCATGAGAATTCCTAGATAATAGATGAAAACGATCCTTTGATTTCCTGAATAAAAAGCTGAAGTACAAGATACAATATTTTCACCCTCTGATGTCCAACCATCAAAATGACTAAGAAATCCATACATATAGACAAAAAAACATTTCCCCTCTCTCAAGGGTCGAATCCTAAAGTGGAGGAATAGTTCACATGGTTCCCCCAACTAAAACCTAAAGACTAGGGAGGTTAACAAAACTCTCCTCAAGATGGAAAAACTGATACGTTTGACCATGAAAGATATTTACAAGCATGAATCCACATATTTTTCACTCTAAACATCCTATTTACACCTCAATGCATCATTACAACATCATAAATGACAAATTACATCAGTAGAAGTTGAATTGGATTGAGTCAACTGAAAAAACATGATTCTAGTAAAAAGTGCAGTGAAATATCAGAAAAGCGCAACATGCCAGGAGAAAGCACAATGTGATGGGTGTAAATGGCTTTTGGAAGCATTCCTGAGATCCAAAACAAGATCTAAAAGATGCTAGAGAAATATCTTCCTACCTAATACATCATAGAACCCTCAAGGGCTGAAAAATACTGCTTCTAGCCCTCCAAAAATCAATTCTACCACAACTTCTCCAAAAGCGCAGCGAGATTCTGAAAAGCATGACAGAAAGGTCTTTTTTAGGTGGTTTTTTTGGCCTTTTCACGCACCATAATATACTTACATGGATCTCCCAAGGGCTGAAGTTGATGTAGAGGTAAAGAGAAATCCAAAAATATAAATATTTTGGAATTTGGATGTCCCCAACAAACGCCCAGTGTGACGTTCGCTGCGTTTTTGGACCAAAGATTGTGCAAAAATTGTGGAAATACCCAAAAACTCAAAAAAATTCTTCAAAAATAGGGCTCAAAGGTAGGTCCATATCTCTCTAACCATAACATTTTTTGAAAAACTGAGAAAGGTTTTTTTCTTCGACATTTTATGAATAAAAACATCCATATTTCAAAAATAATTTCCCATTTGGTCAGAATCCAGGTTTAAAGTTTATCACTCAAAAATTAGAAAATTGCAATGCCATCTTGCAAGGCACTTTTGACTTTATTCCTGAGCTCCAAATCGATATCGGAAGGCACCATTTTAAAGCTTAGGATTTATGCTACCCAATAGAGGTATCAAGCACTGCAAAAACCTTCTCCAAACTCTTGAAAAGCTGTCTTGAAGTCAAGCTGTCCAGAAGTGCAGAAAACCTCCTGTAACAATTGTATTTTTGGAATTTATTTCAAATCATAACACATGTACATAAACAGAATGAGTTTTTTGTTCCTTGGTCTATGATGGAAAACAACCTCTTTCACTTTTGTAAAATTAATCTCTATTTGGTCAGAAAAACATTTTTAAGCAAAATTATCCCTATGTGCAATGTAAACCTTAGGCAACCCACATATTGGAAAGGTGAAGCTATGATTTCTTGGAATTTTTTGGGCTCATACCTACTGATATGACCTCCTTTGTTGTATTGCTTCTTTTCTCCCTCCATGTTTGATATTGCACAAAAAATCCTAGTGGGATGAAAGGGAAAACAAGGTTTTACTTAGAAAACATGGAATTAGGGATACTTGCTTTAGGTGATGGAATGTAGGGGTTAGGGAGGAGATATGTATGTAGTGAAAAATTTGGGAGGTATATAGGGGTATTGGGAAGCTTAGGGAAGTGGAGGATGACAAAAATAGTGTAGGGATAGGTTGTAGGAATTAAAACATAATCGTAACCCTAAAACTGCCAAAAATGCAGCGTAGGAGCTAGGGTTAGATGCAGGGATTAGGGAAATGAGGGAGCAAGGATAGGGAAACATTTTTGGAGGTTTGTAGGGTGTAGGGAAGGGTAGTATGATTAGTGGAACTAGTTTTCTACTAGAAGTCAACCACAAGTGCGAAACCATGAAAACGTAGCTTGGAGGCTAGGAGAGAATTCACCACTGAAATGCTGAAGAAATTGAGGAAAAGAAGAGTTTGTAGGGTATCTATTACTTGAAAAGAAGATGTTGGAACCATTTTTTCCAGAATTAAACCATTTAAAATAATCATTTTCCCTCAAACAGTGAAATCACAACATGGCCAATGAAAACAGAGTGTGCTCTAGAAAAACATAGCGTGAGAGGAAAAATGCTTTTGAGAGTGAAATTTCGATTATGAGTGTGCTTGGATGGATCTCAGTGAAATTTTGGAGCTCAATATGAATGAAAAGAGCTATCAAAGTGTTTTAATGGTCTTTTAAAACTCAAAATCACTTTTTGGCATATGTCATGGCATGACATCATCCTTCATTTGAAACCAAAAACCAAAGTAATGTGATTTGCAGCAATGGCTTTATGAGCTGAAGTAGAGTCTTTACCTTTATTTTATTTCCTAAAATTCTAACTCCCTTTATATGTGGACTCAAGACCATAAACATGGATTTTTTAACTTGAAACTAACATGATTATGACAATTACAAGTGATGACCTAGACCAAGACCTATATGATAATTTGACTGATCTCATGACCTATACAGTTGAAAAATAACATGACCATGATGAATAATGATAACCATGAATATTTAAGTGAGTAGCACTAACCTAGACACACTAGCCGGTGATGCAATTTTTATTTGAAGACCTATTGAAACCATAAATATTTGACTTGAGACCCAATAAAAAGCTTGTGAGAGCACATTTGATCACCGGTGACAGGAAAAACTGTCTGACACTAACATTGGCTCCAACTGGGGATGGAAACTCCTTGGAGGTATCAACAACACCGTAGACCAAGTAGCATTATCCATTTAGCATGGATTAAAAAACAAGATACCAAACTCAATACTGAAAATTAACAGACAAACTGAACTGACTTTGACTAAAAAAAAATTAACTACTCACTGAAATAACACTTACGAAACTTATTGATGGCAGCATATCGTTGAGATTTGAGGGTTTAAAATCGTAATGACAACCACCCAACTATTTAAAACATATGTACAATCATGTGAAATTATCCTTCCAGTGTAGCAAATCGAGTAAATGACTACTCACTAGAATCAAGCTTAGATTTCCCTTGAGCTCGTAGAGAAAACAAAAGATGTGTCACTACGAGTGTCCATTGAAGATGTGCTCATGATCAATAAATACAAGAAAATTCATCATATAAATTACTTGACTCTATATTACTACCATTAAAAATTACTAATTGTTGAGTCAAGTAATTAGTTGTTGAAGAAAATTGTCTCTTTGTTAATCCTAGTACTCTGCATAGATGATCTTTTGATGACAGGTAGTTCAACTTCTGCCATTGCTAAGTTTAAAATTACATTGCATAATAAATTTTCTATGAAAGATATGGGCTTGCTAAATTTCTTCCTTGGACTAGAGATAATTCAGAGTGGTTCTAGGATTGCCATTTCTCAACCAAAGTATGTTAGAGATATTTTGGCACAATTTCACATGAGTGACTGCAATCCAGTAGCCACACCTTTATTATCAAAGATACAACTTGAGAATGGAAAAGACACACCATTGGTTGATTGCACATTATACCACCAGATTTTGGGGAGTCTTATTTATCTCACTCACTCTCATATTGATCTCTAATATTCCATAGGAGTAGCTTCCAGATACATGCAGGAGCCTCATGAGTTACAATGGAAAATTGCAAAGCGCATCCTTCGACATGTCTAGGGGAAAATCACCTAAGGGATTCATTATGCAACAACTTGTTCTTTATATCTCATTGGGTTCACAAATTTAGATTGGATTAGAAACAACCTTGATCGCAAGTCCACCTCTAGTTATGTACTTAGGTTGGGTTTTGACCCAAGTTTTTGGTCAAGCAAGAAGTAGGATAACATTGTTTTATCATAAGCATAGGCCGAGTACAAAGGAGCAGTCAATGCCAATATTTAGGCCATTTAGATACAACATTTCCTTTATGATCTTGCTACCAATTTCCATCGTGCGACTCTCATATGGTGTGAAAATCAGAGTACAGTAAAGTTTTTCATAGATCTAGTGTAGTGACAACGAACCAAACATATAAATATCCACATGCACTTCATTATAGAACTCGTTCAGGATGGGATCATCAATCTGTAGTATTATCTCAGTTATGAGGAGACTACCAACATCTTCACTAAGACATTCACTGAGCAGAAGTTTCAATTCCTGAGAGATTGTCTCAGGGTGAGGGACATGTTTGCCTAATAGTTGTGTTTTCTCTAATTTTTGCATTATATTTTGAGAGGGGGGGGGGGGGGGTTTCTTCCCACTAGGTTTTCCATATTTCCTCTTTTCATGCATTTTACATGGGTACTTAAAATGGCCTTGTTTTTGAGACTCATTCATTTTTAATGACACTCACCTAAGTTATGCTTAAGGGGGGGTTCTGGTGTACATGCACCTAGTTAGCCTTAATTAACTTTAGTTAAACTCTAGTTATTTCATGTGATGTGAAAATAGTTAGCTTCAGATAAATCTAATGCTTACGTGTGGGGTGATATTGGCTTTAGTTAGTTAATTTTGGTGCTTACATGTGGTGCATGTGCACATTAACATAACATAAAGCACACTTATCTTTAGTTAGCTTTAATTAGCCATGGTTATTTCATGTACAAATAGGCTTACCTTAGTTTCTTTATGTATTGATTCTCAAATCCATATTGAGTAATCGAATTAATTCTCTGTTCCAATTTTCTTACTCAATTCTTGCAACTTTGAGCAATTATTTTTCATCTTGATCCTTATTTCTGCTGTAATAATTTTACACAGGGGGACAAATACTTAACTTGACTCTAAATTACTACCATTAAAAATTACTTGGGATTTAACACTCCATAAGGTACAATTATTTTCATTGAATAAAGCTACTATTAATATTGGATAGCAAGAGAGACAAGGTGTGACGTTTACTACAATAGCATGAGTTAAATATTTGGATGTTCTATGATTTCAAATTCCCTCTTTATATGGTCAATATGAAAATATGGTAAAACTAATAGGTGTGAAAATAAGAATAGTAGAGGAAAATAGTTTGAGAATGATCACAATGAAGACTATTTGAAATAGATTACATTCTTATTCTTTGCATTTTCTATCATTCAACAATGTTACATTGTCACTTTTCATTCAGAATTTTTATTTCATTTATTTTCATCATTCAAGTTATTAACAGTCTCAATTATCTAAAGAAACTAAGGTAATTGAGTAAACTTAAAATTAAATGACTAGATTAATCTTATACATATTTAGTATATTTAAAATGGTCAGAATAATTATATGTTCAACAAATTTTGTGCGATCGCACCCGATAGAAGCTAGCTTAGATCCATCTTAATCCCAAATCTATCAAGCACCAAGAGGAAGAAAATTTCTCGAGGTGAAAACCTTTCCTCAAGTCTTGCAAATAAAAATAGGTTTCCACCTCGAGATATTTGATCCCTCTCAATGCTTGATATATTCAGGGTTAAGATGGATCTAGGCTAGTGGCATTCGTCAGCCATATTTTCCTTAAGTTGGGCTCTAAAGGATCTCCCATTTTGTCACATATAGGACATTCCACAAAATCAAGGAATCTCATAGACTGCAGGGCCACGCATAGGGTCATTATTGTATTTGGTAGATTAGGAGAGTGGGTTGAGAGTCTTATGGGGTTTGAACAAAGTTTTGATATTATTTTTAGAATTTTTTTGGAAATATGATTAGTAATCCCTTGGATGTATGGTAGAGAGACTCTGGCCAAGAAAAAATGACTGGAGAATTTTTTAGGATTTGGGTGGAGATATGAATGGAATGGATTTTTTATATACAATGACAAGTAACCATTGGATTTAAGGGCCTTGGTGAGATGAGATTTTTCATTTTAGAATTATTGTTAGAAATAAATTTGAATGGCTTGAGTAACAGGAGTTTTAAGCACAATATAGTGATTTTGAGTAGGATAATGGTGAGAGTCCACATGGAGGTACCTATAATTATGAGACTTATTTTTCTATACCCGGTGGGTAAGAGAACCATAAAGACAGAAAGAGATAAGAAAGTTAAGATATGGAGGGAAATGATTAGCTTCAAGTTCCATAGTAAATTGGATGTGAGGAGAAATGTGATTAAGAGGGGTCAGGAAGGCTTGGAGGTTGGGTATACTCTGGGACACCTTTGTTATCTAGTTACTCTCCTCCTCCCACTTTCTCTTACTTTCCATTATTCTCCTTTCCCACCCCCTTCCTCCCCCTGTTGAAATCAAGGGGGAATAAGGTAATAAAGGAACAAAGAATATCACATGAACAATGAAGGGGAAGGGGGTACTAAGAATGGTTAGGACTAACATCAGTGATAGAGGGATTATGTTTATTGGAAAAAAAATGGATAGTGGTTTTCCAAGAATGGTTTAGCTTATATTCTTCTTGACAATTATATTTGTTAGGGTGATTTTTTATTTTCATAGCTTCTATAATGACACAATAGAGGAATGGGGAAAATGCAAAGATTTTAGTTTAAAAAAAATGGTATTGTGGGAGTGTTTAATGATGGTGTATTTTGTGATTATGTTATTTAATGTTGTATTTAAAGGATCTCCAAAATTTTCATATATAATAAATTCCACAGGAGCAAGGGATCTCATGGAATCTAGGGCCAACATAGGATCATTTTTGTCTTTGGAAAATTTGAAGAGATGACTGAGAGTTTTATGGGGTTTGAACAAGGTCTTCATGTACCTTTTAGAAATGACTTTGGAAATATTATCAATAATATCTTAAATATATGGTAGAGATACTTTGGCCAAGGGAATATTGTTAGAGATGTTTTTTATATTTAGGTGAATATATGAATGGAATTCATTTTTTTATTTGGGATGCGAAATAATCATTAGATTTAAGGACCTTGGTGAGATGGGGTATTTCATTGGAGAATGGTTATGAGGAATAAATATGAATGGCTCAAGTAACAAGATTTTTAATCATAATATACTTTTGAGCATGATGATGGTGAGAATTAACATGGAGTTACCTATTAGTATGAATCTTCTTTCAATAGGCTTGTTGGGTAAGAGGACCTTTAGGAAGGTAAGAGACAAGGATGCGAAGAAAGGGAAGGGAGTGGTTAACTTCAAGTTCCATAGTAAAGTTGATGTGAGGACAAATTTGATTAAGATGGGTAAGGAAGGCTTGGAGTTATAACATACCATGGGACGCCTTTGTTATATGGTCCCATAATTAAGATATAAATTGATTTCTCCATTAAATTTCTTGTAGGATCAGTTCCAATCTCGAAAGCCCCATATTGCATGAGTATGTTAGGTCCCTATAATACTAGGGTAGCCGCCATATTGTTATTTTTGTGTCCCATGTAGTCCCCATATTGTTATCCTCCATAGAAGCCCACTATTGATATTATTGTTCCTTTACATTATTATTGTTATGTAGGCCCTAATTATACTGTTACCCTTTAGACTCTTATAGATACAAAGGAGGTGTTGTCATTTGTATCATCCAAGGATTATTCATTTAGTTGATGTAAAAGAGTTATCCCCCTAGAAGAGGATTATTTTTAAGTCGTTGATATATCTTTTCTTCTATTTTGTGAATTGGTTTCATAACATTTGGTATCAGAGCTTTGGACCCTAGGGTTTCGCTGCTTCAAACATGTGATCTTGGAATTTCCACTATAACGTTTTTTATGTTAGGCTTCAGAAGTTGAAATTTTTACCACATGGACCTGAAATATTGGTCAACCTCATGTAAAAATTTCAGAACTTGGTTCTATTATTATTGGAGATATGATTCATGGAAGTTAGGTTTTTTGTATGCTCTAGAATATTTTCTCAAACATGTGTATCAGGGAAAATCGTCATAATATTGGTTTCAAGTATCCAAATTGAATTCTTAAAAGTGGAAAAAATTACATAGACTGCAGTTTATTGGTTAGAATTTTCAGGGCCAAAGGAAGAAACAGTGACATGTGGAATTCTGTATAAGTTCTCTATATTGAACCAGTCCATAAGCAGTTCATCTTGGGAGATTTGGCCTAACTTTTTCTTGAAGAATCCAATCTTAGTCTAACTAGTGGTGTTTTAAAGAGGACACAAAGGGATACCATATGAATAAATTTAATATATTGGGAGGCTGAAATTATAGAGATACAATAGTTTCAAGATCAAGCTCCAAAATGCAAGAAAAAATGTTTGTATTTTTTTTATAAAATTTGCATAGCTTTTGTTTGAAAAATCACTTTGATATGATTCAAAGGTTATAGTAAGGAATATATGTCATTAGTTGGATCCAATATGCCTCAAAAAAATAAAATGGATACTCCTAGTAAGAAACCATAAAGCTCTATTATGACACATGAAGAAGAGGAATAAATGCAACATGATATATCAAAATTACGAGACCAAGTGCAAGAAATTTCACTCTCGCAAAGAGTAACAAAAAATATTGGAAGCAATGATGAATTTCAATATGGATGGTTTATAAGTAAAAATAAAAAGGGACATGGAAGGTTTGAAGGATGGTTTTAAAGTAGAAATGGATGTGATTAATATCAAGTTGGAAGGATTGAAAAAGTTGCTACAAGAAATTTTTCCTACTGGTGACAAGGTAATCCATGAAAATAATGACGAGGAAAAAATAAATATGAATTATTATTTTAGAGACTTCAACATTAGGTTTAAGAACAACCAAATTCCAAAGATCAAAATGAGGAAGTTTGATGGTAAGGATCCAGTAACATGGATACTACAGAAGGAGTAATTCTTTGATCTACATGATTAGTAATACACACAAAAGCTATGCATTGCTATTTTATATATAGAACCCAATAAGTTTATGTGGTATCGATGAATTTATTCTAGTAAATCACTTTTAACTTGGTTAATTTTTATGGAATAATTGATATCACATCATGAGGATAAAAAGAGAAACACCTTCTTTATCCAATTGATAAATGCTAAACAAAAGTGTTCAATGAAAAAGCACATTGAAACGTCCTCCCAACACTTAATTGGAAAGTCTAATGGTTGTAAAAGACTTGAAGTTTTAATTGTCTGAACTTTATTTTTTTGGCAAACCAAATAATCAGACACAAAATTTTGAACATCTTATTTAAGGCCATCACAAAAAAAAAATCATTCTTGACCTTGTGCTAAGTTTTTAAAAATCCAGAATGCCCTGTTATAGGAGAGGTGTGCAATTTGAAAAGAAAAATTTCTTTGAGTTTGGAATTCTTACATACATATAAGTAATCCTTGTACCTTAGGGAATCAATTTTCTAGATAAAAGTATCAGATGCACTAGGATCTTGCTGCAAATTTTGAATGACTGTCCACACCTATTCATCATTCTTCCATTCATCACTTGCTTCATTTATCCAATAAGGCTTGATAATAGAAATGGAACAAACCAATTCCTTGACATCCTCATCCTTTCTTAAGAGTGCATCTTGTAGATGATTTCAAAGTCATAACCCAACATCTTTGTGACCATTTTTTCTTCTCTTCTTAAGCTAATCTTTGTTCCAAGAAGTATTTAAGACTATCATGATCTATTTTTACCTTGAAGTGCCTTCTAGTTAGGTAAAGGCGTCATTGCTTTAAGGCATATAGAATTCCCAAAATTTACTTATGATAATTTTGTTTCTGTAAATTATTTCCTTTGATTGGATGAATTTCAAAGGAAATGACTCTTCCTTCTTGCTTTAAAAAAACATCAATTCCATTTCCTGAGGCATCACATTCCACAATAATTTTTTTTTTGATGTCTGGTGTAGCTAAGACCAGAGCTTGACACATTTCCTCTTTAAGATGTTGAAAGTCCTTAATTGCTTCCAAAGTCCAATAAAATTCATCTGTCTTCAGTAATGTTGTTATAGGTGCTGCTATTTTTCCATAATTATTAACAAACTTGTTATAATACACTATCAACCTGATAAATCCTTGGATATGCCTTAAAGTTGTGGGGATTTTCCATGCCTTGATGGCTTTAATTTTGTTAGGGTCTACCTTAACACCCTCATGAGATACCATATAACGAAAATATTCCACTTCTTGTACCCTAAAAAAAAAATTGGAGGTTTTTACATGTATGTATTTCTCTTCCAATAGTTTGAGCACCCTATCAACATGTTGAACTTGATCCTTCAAAGAATTGTTGTAGATTAGTATATCATCAAAAAATACTAACACAAGTTTTTTAAGGAAGGGTTTGAAAATGGAATTCATCAAACCATGACATGTGGAAGGTGCATTAGCAAGGCCAAAAGACATGAACAAAAATTCATATTGACCTTCATGAGTTCTGAATGTTGTTTTCATAATGTATTCACTCTTCATTCTAATTTAATGATATCCTAAATGGAGATCCAACTTGGTGAAGTAAATTTCTCCATATAATCCATCCAAAAGTTCATCAATGAAATTTCTTTAATAGTGAGGTTATTCAGCTCCCTATAATTTGGACACATGCACCATGATATATCCTTCTTGTGTACCAATTCTACTACAATAGAGAAAGAACTTTGGCTAGGTTGAATTATACCAACCTCTAGAATTTCTTCAGCCATACATTCAATTTCACTCTTCTAGGCATAATGATATGTGTAAGGTCTGATTTTTGGAGGAACACTTTCTGGAATCAAGTGAATACCATGATCATGATCAAGGATAGGTTGGAAACCCTTAGGAGTCTCAAATATCTTGGAATGTTTGTCAAGGACTCTTTAAAAATCTCGAGAAATGGGATACTTAAATGTTTGAACATCTACTGAGCATAATTGTGCAATTACACCTCGTTGTTTCTTCTTCAAAAGATTTGTCATGTCATTATACTTGATTATCTTACCAAGTTTCCCAGTGATACCCATTAATTAAATTTATCTTCCTTCATAGAAAAAAATAAAAAAAAATGTATTAAAAATTAAAAGTTATTGTCCCCAAATATTGTAACCATTGGACTCCTAATACAACATCAGCACCACCCATTAGAATGGAAATAATTGGGATATTCAATACATATTCTGCCATGGTTATAATGATATTATGGAAATTCCCTCAGCAATTTATAGTTCCTCCATTTGCAACCATCACATGACACTCAGGTTCTAGGTATAGAAAGAAATTAAAATCCTTGTCTATCCTGCAATGAATAAAACTATGGGTGCTAGCTAAATCAATCAATAATATTAAAATTTTCTTACTAATATATCCTTCTATATTAAGAGTTTGGGGAGTGGTAATTCCCACCAATGCATTACAAGATATGGTCAGATTCATTTCTTATTTTTCCTCCCCCGGTGTTGGTTCCTAGTGTATATCTTCTTCTTTTGATGTTTCTTGTTCCTTTTCTTCCTCCTCTTTACAATGTATCTAAAATAATTTCTTCTCAACATATTTATGACCTTTATTGCATTTTATATCACAACTGTAGCTAAGCCAATTTTCTCTTTTTTCCTCCAGTTGTTGTGGTGTCAACCTTGTAGGTTATGGAAGGATAGGAGTAGCAACACTTCCATCTTTATAGTTGTGAGTGGTATACCTCCTTTTTGCCATAAATTTTCCTTTTGCTTTTCTTGCAACCATAAATGCATTCTCTAATAACTTAATTTTCCAAAGGATAACCTCATGTTAGGCAGTATCATTTAAAGTCCCTATGAAGACATCAATCATATGCTCCTCGGGAATATCAGTTACCTTGATATGCAATCTTTGGAAGTCCTCAATGAATTTTATCACATGTCTAACCAAGTCTGAAGGAAAGAGTGTCATCATAGTGGTAGTTGATAGAATTAACAAGTATGCACACTTTTGTGCTCTATCTCATCCTTTCAAATCCAGTATAGTTGCTATTTCATTTGTGGAAATAGTTCAAAATTTACATGGAAAACCAAATATTATTGTAAGTGACAACGTTCCCATTTTCACTAGAAATTTTTGGAAATAATTATTTTCTTGTCTTGGTATTAAATTGGCTCATAGATCATCTTATCATCCTCCATATGATGGGAAACCAGAGACAATGAACAAATGTTTGAAAGGATATGTTTGTTTCTTTGTATATGATAAAAAAACATAATGGGTCAAGTGGTTACTTCTGAAAGAATGATGGTATAATACTTCCTTCCATACTTCAACAAAGATGAACCCATTTATGTCACTTTAATGATATCATCCACCGTCCATCACATGATCTCTAAGAGACAATGCTAAGTTTCAAGTAGTGTAAGATCACTTCGAGCATCAACAATAAGTTCTCAAACTCTTAAAGGATAATATGAATCTAGCACATTGTTGACACCTAATCCTAAGGGGTTGGGAGAAGTTGTACATTAATGTAAATAAGAAATAAGGAAGTTGAAGAGACACTGGGAAATGAATCCCAAGAGTCCCACCTCCATGTATATATTCATAGGCATCCTTAATAAATTCAATTCAGTCTTTTGGTGGAGTCAACTCCTGGCCTAACATGTTATCAAACTTACAACTCTATTCTCGACATTCTTGCTCTTCTAACTCCCTCCTACTTTTGGAATACCTATCTCTCTGCAATTCTTCTTGCACCTAGCAGAAAATTCATTGCAGAAAAGTCATTGCAAATTCTGTTTCTCCTTATCTGTAATACAACCCAGATCCTATACCCCTTTTCTCAACATTTTTCTATAATAAAATTCCTCTCCCTATATGCTTCACTCTTTGTGATTCACCCTGGGCCCCCTACAATCAGTTTTCACATCTCCTTATGCCATAATAGTGGCCTCTAGTGAAAATTCCTTGTTACAGTCCTTGGCACCTTCCTCCTGTGGTGCTCTTCGCCGCTTCCCTCTGTCATCGCATAGTGGTTATTAGTCCTCTTAGTCTCTCAGACCTCCCCCGAAGGCACTCCACAACCGGCCTCTCAGCCCAAATCCATGGCCTCATGCTCCCGTCGCTCCCTCTTTGTGTCGGCCTCAGTGTTCGACACCCTCCGGTGGCACACTCCCTTGCGCACTCGTGGCTCTCTGCTTGTGCTACCACCTCCCACTGGCCCCTTCCACTTCGCCGACCCCTCCACCTCATGCCGGCTCCAGCTCCCACTACCTCCGTCAGCCCCTACCTCCACCTCTCCCCTCCGTTCGAACCTCCCCAAGTCGACCCCTCACCAAATTGACCTCCACGTCGGAACCTCCCTATGTCAACCTCCCCTAGTCCAACCCCTCCCCAAGTCAACCTCCCCTAGTCTGACCCCTCCCTATGTCAACCTACCCCGGTTTTCAACTCCCCCATATATTACCTTTGTTTTTTTTTAAACCAATTTTTTTTTTTGGTAGAATTGTCTTTTAGCCCAAGAATTAATTTTTTTTATATAGAGGCAGCAAAGCTATTTTTTTTTGCAAAATGCATCCACTCATATCCATTGTGGGAGTCATTCTCACATACAAAGAGAAATATCCTGAATGGTAAAGGAATATTAAACACACAATCAATTTTAATGAGTTGTGGAAAGGAATTTGTGAAGGAGACAGAGAAAATCCACCTACAAAGCCTGCAACAGAAAAGGAGATCACCATTTGGGACAACAAAAACAACAAGGCATATGATTTGATTGCAACATCTGTAAATGAAGAGGTGAGTCACCATATTACACCATTTTAAAATTCCTATGAAGCCTTAAAAAAATTGAAAGAACTTTATGACTCACATTCAAAACTTGAAGTTGTTCAGTTAATGATTAAGTTATCTAGCCTTGAATTGAAAAATGATGGCCCTCTTACTTTAGCATCAAAAGTAAGATCTATCATGCATGAAATTAAAAACACTAGTGTTGAAATTGACATATATCTCATAGCTTATGTCAAGGAGTAGTATCCGACTTAATAACACTATCTTGAGTCATTGCAAGCAAGTGGAAACCTCAAGGAGATCACCTTTAACTCCCTTGAGAAAAAATTTGCAGAAAGAGAGAACGATTTTGGAAAGAAGATAATCGCTTAGTATTATGAAGAAGTTGTATGTTTTGCACATAGAGAGAATAATTGTGCTCAAGATTCTTCCAGAGGGAGAGGTGGCCGAAGAGGATGAGGAAGAATAAATTTCAAAGGCAGGGGGGTAGACAAGCTCAAAGTGAAAAATCTGATCTTCATTACATACGCTGCAATAGAGATTGGCATCGTGCATGTACATGTAAGTTTCCTTGGGATAGAATTGAGTAGGAAAGAAATGAAGCCAAAGGTGAAACTCATGAAAAATACAAAGGTAATCACCTGAATCCGCTCATTATGTTGTAGCACATTGTAATATTGGAGTAACTGAAGACTTGCTTAATGCTTCACTTTCTTCTTGGAGAAATGATTGGTTGCTAGATTCAGGAGAAACATGTCACATGACTTTTAGAAAAGATATTTTTTAAGATTTTACAAATGAGGTTGATGGAGTAGTATACTTTGAATGCATATCTAAAATCAAGAGATTAGGGCTTAGCACAATCAGGCTCAAGTTTCCTGGTCTTCCAGGCCTTCTTTTACATGAGGTTCTATAACTCCCATAGTTGAGGAGAAAATTGTTGTCTTTGGTCCACATCCACAAGCAAGGACACTCCATTAACATGTTTTATGGGAAGGTTGAGGTTAGAAAAACATTAGATCACTCACTTTCCATGAGAGGGATAGAATAAGGAAGACTCCTAAAGATGCAAGGTACCTCTACTCATGCACAAATATTTGCATTTAGTTCTCACTATGATGAAGGTAAATTCCCATCAAGTCTTTTATGGCATGCTAGATTTGGACACTTGAGCTATGAAAACCTTTGATTGTTTAATAAAAATGGTGTTACTAGATTGCCTACAATTCCTAGGAAACTTAAGCAATGTCATGCTTGTATTCTAGGAAAGCATAGCAAACAGTCCTTTTAAGATTCACATTCAAGAGCACATAGAAAATTTGAGCTTATTAATTCATATTCAGGTGGCCGTATGCATGTTCCTTCTGCAAATGGAAATAAATATATGATGACATTTATTGATGACTACACTAGAATGTGTTGGGTTTACTTATTGAAGAACAAATATGATGCCTTTCAAATATTCAATAATTTTCATGCATGGATTGAAAATGATGCAAAAAATCATATTGTCTCATGCACTGATAATGGACAAGAATATACTTCAAATTAATTTGAAAACTATCTTCGCTAATATGGGATAAAAAATCAAACAATTTTTCCTTATAATCCCCAATAGAATGGTGTAGCTGAAAGAATGAACAGGAAAATTTGAAATAAGGTTTGTTCCATGATGTTTTTCAAGAATCTAAAATTGATGTTTTGGGTTGATGCAGTTCTATGTGTTGTTTACATAAATAATAGGTGTCCTTCTAATTAAATTAGATATAAAACTCCTTATGAAATGTGGCATGGCCACATTCCTTCAGTAAAGCATATCAGGGTCTTTGGTTCCACCTGTTATGCCTTGATACCTAAGGAACAAAGAAATAAACTTGGTGCAAGAAGTCGAAAATGTATCTACTTGGGGTATTCCAATACCTCCAAAGGATATCGTATCTACGATGAAGTTAATAAGAAGTTTGTAGTATCTAGAGATGTCATATTCATTGAATATTCCAAGACTGACAATGTTGTTGAGCAGGAAATTGATCGCTTAGATAGATTCGCACATGAAAATTAATTTCAAGAATTTGATAATAAAATTCCACATCTTGAAGGGGGGATTCCTATACTGAATCAATCTGTGGAATCATATTCCGAAGAACTATCTCCCCCACATGAAAAACCAACCACAGATGAAACTTTGAATGATGTGATTGATAGAATTAGGAGACTGAATCTTGATTCAATCCTAACTCAGTCAAATTAGTAGCCTGGGCCATCATAGAAAGGTCCTCCAAAATGGATGACAAATACACTGGAAAATGTTTGTTCCGATGAGGTTGGAAATACATGAACAAGAAGTTCCACTAGGAAAAATGGAGGTTATGTAGATGATTCTTATTTACTTGTTGATATGGATATTTCTTCTAATTTTGAATTGAATTTGTCTATCGATCTTGAACCGTCTTCCTTCAAAGAAGTTGCTTCTCATGATGAATGGAATGAAGGGACACAAAAGGAGTATGATTCCTGATAAAGAATGGCACTTGGAAGTTGGTTGATCCTCCATTGGGAACCAAACAAATTGGCTACAAGTGGGTCTACAAGAACAAGTAAAAAGCTGATGGCTCACTTGAAAAGCACAAACCTAGGCTTGTGGCAAAAGGTTTTACATAGAAATAAGGGGTCGATTATGAGGAGACTTTTTTTCCCACAGAAAAATGGGCTACCATCCAGACACTCTTTTCCTTAGCAGCTCAAAATGGTTGGAAATTCCATCAGATGGATGTAAAAACTAATTTCCTAAATGGAGATCTAAAGAGAATGTTTTTATGTCTAGACATAAGGATTTGTTGTGAATAGACAAGAACACAAAGTATGCAAGCTTATAAAATTATTGTATGGACTCAAGAAAGCACTGCGAGCTTGGTATGAGAAGTTAACTGAGAATATTTTGAAACTTAACTTCAAACATTATGATCTTGATGTTGTAACTTTGTTTGTCAAGAAAGTTGGAAAAACAATTGTATAATTTGTGGTGCATGTAGATGATCTTTTGATGACAGGGAACAATGAGATTTATATTGCATCCATAAGGAAGGAATTGAAGAAAGGTTTTGAAATGACTGATTTGAGCTATGTTCGCTACAATCTTGGTATTGAAGTGACTCAACATCCTAAATTTATATTCCTATTTCAAAGGAAGTACATTGGAGATCTATTGAGTAGGTTTGGCATGGCTGAGTGCAATCATTTGACCACTCCAATGGAACAAAACTTGAAGCTCACATCCATTGAAGGGAAATAATTTGAGGATGCAACAAAGTATAAAAAACTTGTAGGAAGTCTCATCTACCTGACTACTACCAGACCAGACATCTCATTTGCTGTTGGAATCCTCTCCAGGTTTATGCAAAAACATTGTGAAGGACATTGGTTTGGTGCAAAAAGAGATATAAATTACTTGAAAGGCACTCAAGGCTTTGGACTAAAATATACACACGTGATTGACTTCAGCTTGATTGGATACTTTGATTCAAACTTTTATGGAGACAAAGAAACTCAGGTATCTACTTCAGGTTATACTATGAGTCTTGGACAAAGAGATGTCTCTTGGATATCACACAAACAATTAGTTCCAACAGTTTCCACAACTGAGGCAGGATATGTGGAAATAGCTGAAGCGAAAAAGGAAATTGTGTGGCTCAGGAAAATCCTATAATATTTACAGATGAAACAAATGCATTCAACTCCACTCATGATCAATAACACTCCTGTAATAAAGTTGGCCAAGAATCCAAGGTTCCATGATTGAATAAAGCACATCAATACAAAATACCATCTAATTCGACATCATGTTGAGGCCAAAACAATCCATCTATGCCATTGTTCCACAAATGAGCAGATTGTAGACATCTTCATCAAAAAATTTGGAAGAGAAAACTTTGAAAAATTCAGAATGATACTTGGACTCACCAACGTCCATTCAGATTAAGGGGGGAATGTTGACACCTAATCGTAAGGGATTGGGAGAAATTGTACATTAATGTAAATATGAAATAAGTAAGTTGAAGAGAAACTGGGAAATGAGTCCCAAGTGTCCCACCTCCATGTATATATTCATAGGAAATCTTAATCAATTCAATTTAGTATTTTGGTGGAGTTACCTCCTCACCTGACATAATCAAATGAAGCAACAATTAGATTAACATTGTAGCGAAAGAATTCTTGACATGGGTTATTGGGTATTTTTATAGCTACAACCATACAAGAAAATGTCACTCAAGCAAGCTAAGAAGGATATTAAATTATCACCCAAGTAGTATGGCCCTTATAAGGTATTGCAAAATATAGGTACTATGGCATACAAATTAGAGATATTTGCATCTTCACAAATACAACCGATTTTCCATGTTTAATGTTTGAAGAAGGTTATAGTTGACAAGATTCTAGTTCAAAATATATTTCCAAAACTTGATGAGGAAGGAAAAATCATATAGAGCCTAAGGAAATCACGAAAACAAGAATCTAGCAACAACATAATCGATCAATTTCAGAATATCTCAAATACCAAATGGAATATTCCAAATGGGAGGATGGATATTTTATACAAAAGAATCTGGAACTATTCAAACATCGAGGAAAAAACTTTTTTGAAGGGGAGGGCCATCTTAGGTCCCTGTAATACTAGTTTATCCACCATATTGTTATTTTTGTGTCCCATGTAACCCCCATATTATTGTGCCCCATAGAAGCCCACTATTGTTATTATTGTTCCCTTACATTATTATTGTTATGTAGGCCCTAATTATATTGTGACCCATTATACTCCTATATATACAAAGAAGGTATTTTAATTTGT
Source organism: Pinus albicaulis (assembly GCA_034641835.2). Taxonomy (NCBI): domain Eukaryota; kingdom Viridiplantae; phylum Streptophyta; class Pinopsida; order Pinales; family Pinaceae; genus Pinus; species Pinus albicaulis. The sequence goes on from CM076584.1 coordinate 401,680,833, forward strand.
ATCATCCAAGTATTTTTCATTTATTAGATGTAAAGGAGGTTTCCCCCTCAAAGAGTCTTATTTTCAAGTCATTGATCTATGTTTTCTTCTGTTTTGTGAATTGGTTTCATAACAAAGTATGTTGAAGTTAGTGAAGTTAAAGCTCTAGTTGAAGAAAATGTTGGACAAGGACTATATCAGACCTAGCATGTCACCCTGTGGAGCCCTAAGACTATTTGTAAACAATAAATATGTCATGTTTCAGCGATGCATTGACCACCAACAAATAAATAAATCCATAGTGAAGAACGATTTCCTGCTATCTAGGATTGAAGACTTGTTTGATAAATTGACATGGGTTGCGATATTGAAAAAAATATATTTGAGATATGGTTACCATGAGGTTTGGATTAAGGCTGAAGACATCGATAAGAAAAATTTCAGGACCAAATATGGACACTATGATTTTGTGTTGGTACCATTTAGGCTTATCAATTCCCCCACCACCTTCACGTGTTTGATGAACAATGTCATCAACCCATATCCAGAAAATTTTGTATTTTTATTTGTAAATGAAATCTTGGTCTACTTGAAAAAAATATAAGCACATGAAGAGAACTTGAAAATGGTATTGCAATTGTTGAGAGAGAACAAGCTCTACGCAAAGATCAATAAATGTGATTTCTTCCAATCACAAGTTCAATACTTGGAACATATAATTTCCACGGAAGGAGTGGCAATGGATCCCGAGAAAATCAAGGCCATTATGGAGTGACTTTCTCCTTGAATTGTTACAAAAGTTATATCTTTCATGGGATTTTCTCGATACTACCAATGGTTCATTCAGACTTCTTGAATATTGGTCACCCAATCAAAAATTTTCAAAAGAAAGGGAAAATTTTCCAATGGAAATAAGAGTGTGTAGCTAGCTTTAAGCAAATCAAACAATTAAGCATACATGTACCCATCCTGAAAATAGTTGATCCAAATAAATATTTCTTAGTTTGCATATATGCCTACAAGGAAGGGGTAGGTGGAGTCCTAATGAAAGAGGGGCATGTGATTTGTTATGAACTGAGAAAAATAAATGAACATGAGAAGAACTATGTCACTCATGACTTGGAACTTGTAGTGATAATGTGTGTACTAAAAATATGGAGGTATAACTTACTTTAGAGGAATATTTTTTAATTTCAGACCATGGAGTATTGAGATAATTGTTTTACCAACCCCATATAAATTCAAGATAGGCCAAATGGTTGGCCTTGATCAATGAGTTTGATATTGAGATAACAACACATTAAGAGAAGGATAATAAGGTAGAATATGCACTCATTAGGAGTCTACAAGTGGCTCACTTGGAAACCATATATGAAAGGAGGCATTATCACATGATGAGCATTACAAGCATATGACAGAATGATTGCAATAGGAGTAAAACAAATTAGTGATAAAAAAATAGATACTCACTACTAATGGAAGGTTGAATTTTAAGGAAATATGGTATGTGCCTTACATTAGCAACTTGAAGAAGCTCATAATGGATGATTTTCATAAAATACCTTATTTAGGTAATCTTGGTTATCATAAAATGATAACATCCATAAATAAAATCTATTAATGGCTAGGTATGAAGAGGGAAGTTGTTGAACACATTTCCAAATTCCTAGAATGTCAACAAGTTAAAGTGGAATGCAAACACCTAGTGGGACTTATATAATCGATCCCAATTCCTGAGTGGAAGTGGGAAGACACATCCATGCAATTCATCATGGGAATTCCTATAACATCTAACCAACATTATGCACCTATGGTGGTGGTGGATAACTTGAGTAAGACTCAGCTCACTTTATATCTATAAGTTCCACTCATAAATCCATTGACATGGCTTATATTTTCATGAAGGAAATATTTAGATTGCATGGCATACACAAGAAAATAATTTCAAATTGTGATGCCAAATTTATTTCCAATTTTTGGAAGGAATTGTTTGTTGGTTTTGAAACTCACCTAGATTTTAGTACAACAAATCATCCTTAGACTAATGAAGAAACTGACAGAGTGAAATTTTTTTTAGAGGACATGTTGAGGATGTATGCCATGCATTAGCTAAAGTTGTGGGAAGAGTTCCTTTAATTAGTTGACAGTTTCTATAATAACGGGTATCAAAATTCATTGAAGATAATCCCTTTGGAGGCTTTGTATCAAATAAAATGTAACGCTGCCATTATTTGGAATGACTTGGTAAATATATTAGTTCTTGGATCTGATATGCTAAATAGAATGGAGTAGGACATAATTAGTATTAGAAAGAATCTAAGAGAACATTAGGACATGCATAAGTGATATGTATACCATCATAGACTATAGAATATTCCAAGTGGGAGAGCATGTATATCTTTGCATCAAACCAAGAAAGAGAATTTTGAAAGTGGGATCTTCTGCTAAGTTGGCACATAGAGTTTCTGGGCCATTTCATATTTTCGAAAGAGTGGGGCTAGTGGCTTATAGAATGACCTTACCACCCACATTGAAAGCACATAATGTTTTTCATCTCTCTTTACTTAGGAAGTATGTACATGAAACTAATCATGTTGTCAATTGGTCTATGATATAGGTGGAACTTGAGGCAACGTTCCAACTAGAACCACTATGCATCTTGGACTAGAGGTAGATTTTTCACCAAAATCGAGTAATAGAAAAATTCAAGGTGAAATGGAAGCACTTTGGACCACATGAAGCCACCTTGGAAATGTAAGACCGAATGAGGGTAGTTTACCCATTTTTGTTTACTTTGAAAATTAATGTAAGAGTTGTAAATATAAGGCTAAGTAGTCAATTTTGAATTATGTTTATAGAATACTGAAGGTGGTGTTCCTTTAAGGGGGTGGTATTTGTAAAAAATCTTCATATCTACAGCCCACGTATGTAAATAAAACCGTGTAAATCTTGAACCCATGTAAATTATGTGAAAATAATTAGGTGACTAGCTAAAGAAAGGAAAATATAGATCCAAAGATCTGAGGGAAGGGCCATTGTGTGCTTGATTATATGCGTGTTGAGGGCTTTTTGGAGGTCTGTTGCATGTTGGTATGGTTTCTTATGGAGTGTTGTGAGTAGGGACATACCAACCTCAATAAATTACCATGACTACCTACCTATCCATAGAATGGCCTGGACTGACAAAACATTAAAGTCAGAGTGGGAAGCTTGGGTGGAGGATGTCGCCCATACAATCTCCTTCCTAATGGAACATGTTATAGAAATAAAGGAGAGAGAGAATTCGAAAAGTTCGAAAAAGTTGAGAATGTTTTAGAAGAAGAAAAAGGAGAAATGGCTAATGAAAAATATTGCTTCTGAGAGAGCACACAGAGCACCACGAACTGTGGAATAATGGAGTTAGTTGAAGGCAATGGAGAGGAACTATATGTCAACCTACTAGTGCAAAGGAAATAAGGAGCAAGGATGGGCATGACTAAGCACTGTGCTCTATGAACTGGGAGAGTGTCCCTAGTGACTATATCGAGGTCGCTAGACCATGCATTTAATATTGATTGCTCATTTGGAAGTTCAGTGGAGGACTAGGTCACTGTGATGATTTTCATGTAGTTGTGAAACCACCAGGTGCTTGTTTCCTAGCCATTAAACCACTTGAATAAGGATATATAAGTATCAATTTTACTTTCCATGAGGCTCTGAAACAACCTAGACAGTGGACTACGAAACCCTATGGTGCTTTCCATGAAGGGAGGCTAATAAACCACCAAAAGTATTTGACTCTATCTATAGGAACTAAGCTAGGAATTATTTGAGCTTGGGTGAATCCCTGTATTTTAACTCAAAGTAAGTGAGTCACTATTGTTCTTGTTGGAAGAGCAATAACTTGGATAGTGGCCTCCTTCTCTTGGGTATGTGATTAAGCCTTGGTTGTGAAATTCCTCGGTTTAATCATCCCCTCATAATTTATATTTGGCTCAGGGGTGGTCAAATGCAAGATAGACTATAGTGTGGCTGGCCAATGGTTGGGTGGAGAGTTCAATTCTCTCCTTTAGTTCCAACCAATTTAACAAACATAGATAAGTGTACTTGTTTATGCATGTTATATTGTAGCCTATGATATTGCTTATTTTTCTTATGATTAATGTTTAATCCTATATGTTCATGAGTGAATGCTTGAAACTCATTGTTCTACTAACAATTGAACAACTACCTTATATATTTATGAATACAAAGTGTAATCCCGAAATAGGTAGTTAACTACCAGAAGCATGATTATAGGATACCTTGAATTTTTATGATAGATTGTCTAAATTCCACTATCATACTTGAGATTGACAAGCTACCTTACATGTTTATAACTATGTTGGTTATTGCATGTTCATGATGGAAGTGATAGAATATGTGTTTATGGTTCCTTTTATTTACATGCCAATATTTATTGTTAAAAAATAACTCAACCTATTTAATAGTGATGTTGATGTATCTCACTTTATTCGTGGGTGAAGACTCAAACTCCCAGTGTTACTTTATATTCAATATACTTTCATGTTTCCTGGTGGGTGGAATAAACCAATTCCTATATTAAATCAAGACTGTGGATTAGTATTCAGTTGTATACAATGTCATTATTTCTTTCCCAATTATCTAAAGCCACCATTGAGGGAAATATTATCACTTGTCACAAATCTACCAGCAACTGGTGCTAAGTGGGACAGTCCATAGGAATAACCCCATAACTTGTGCTCAAAACCAAAATGTGCTAGCCAGTCAAAATTTTGTAACCACTAGCACTCATGTTTTTTGAATTCAATGAAGTGAAAAATCTCATGGCATTGATGGGTGTAGATGGAATATAGTTTTCATGAACAAATCCATATTGTAGGCCTGGTAACTAATAGGAACAACGACCACCGAAACTGTTGTATTTAAATCATTAAACTTGTTAGCGACATGCAAAAAATAGATTTGTCAATCCAACTATGATCTTGATGTGGAACCTTGCCACTGATCACCACTCGTTTCCCACCACCAAGTTCGGTGTTTTTTTGTTAAGCCATGTGGGCACACCGATGATAGAATGGATGATGCGACCATGGGTATTTTATAGAACCTTGACACCACTCATCGATGAGTACTTTGAAGCTTATTGAAGATATTTAAGTGGAAATCAATTATTGATATTGATTGTGGGGGAGGAGGGCGCAGGGGCACTCATGGTTCATGTTTTATGAGTACGGGCGATGCAATTTGGATTATCTCCAAACCAAATCTCCCTGATAAATGGTTAAGAATGATTATGGACCCCCCTCATTCCTATATTGATGGGTCACCACTAGGGTGCCACAATACCATTATTTTTGATTGAAGTGGTTTCCACACAAGCCTAGATGTGGTCCCAATGTGAGAATTGTGTTGCTGGGGAGACCACCCACTACCAAGATTTGGGTTGATCCAGAATTCTTATAATGGAAAAAAACTACAAAATATGAGGAGGCCCTGTGGGACCTACATCTGATACAACATGGAAATGGACACATGGATTCCATGTAGTAGCCATAATGATGGAATATCCACATTGACTACATGTAGATGCCACATGTCTATACAACGATGACATGGACCTATATTAAGTTGATGTGGAAATATAATAAGGGCCACATGTGGATGCCACATTTCAACCCAATGCTAGTGTGACATAATCTGATTGGTCAAACCTCAAGAGGAAACAAATTTCAATCCAAGAGTGAGATTGAGATAAAATTTATAATGTCAGAAATTTTTTGATGAATTGAGTGTGATGTTGTTATCAGAAGTTAATTCTGAATATTTATGAAAGCAAGAATTCTTGCTGACTCTATGTTCATAACAATCCTTCGAGACTGGGTTAACTAGAAATTAACACCTTTCTCATCGTGATAATATTTAAGGAGGTGGAAGGTAGGGTTATATTCCTAATCATACAATTTGAAGGGTGGTCGTTAGAACAATAGAGAATGGAATGGTATTGTTAAAGGACTATGTCTGATTTGACGGCTAGGCCTGGGAACAACGTTATTGTTAAAACTCAAAGGTCCGTGAATTTTTCCATAGATCCAAATGACAAAGGTGGATTATTGTTGCAATCGATTTTTTCATTTAGAGGAATGCAAAATTATCTTTTAATATGTTTTTTGAATACCTCAAGTATTTTATGTTTTAGTTTTTTTATTAAAATTTGGTGATATAACTGTTACACAGTATTTTGTCACCGTCCCTGCAATCCCTCGTCCCATACATTGGAGGACTATTCCCGTGACCTGTGAACAGTAAAATGTCCTGAAAACACCTTGATGGCATCCTTCTGCATAAGGGAAAGAATTATCCTTGAGAACATTTCCTTAGAAAAGCCCCAAAAACCCATGTTTTGGCATTGGCGCGAGTAGCCAGTTCATCCCTCGCGCCAATGGGGACAATATACACTAGTGGGCATGCCAGATGGCACTCTGTCCCTGTGTTGTACCCGCACCAACCTATTTTGGAATGTTTTAAAAAAAATTGAGGCGGAAGTTCCCTTTAACCACCTCAGGAATGAATCATCAAAAAGAGGTTGGGCTGTTTGGCTCTAGATCTCCTTGTTTAGGAAGAGGTTTTCCACCTCTCATGGAACCTTCCTAAGAGATAGGACTCTCCCCTATGATTATAGAGAGCCTAACCTCTCCTTCTCCCTCTATAAAATCCTTCCCTCTCTATTTTCAACCTAGTTGAACATTTGGGAAGAAAACTATAGCTGAGCGACTATTGAGAGCAGAGCTAAGGAGAACCCCGTAAGAGAGAGAGCCTTGTCTAAATTCCCGACAAGCTTTGTGAGACACGCTCCACTGGAAGCCTTGCCAAAGGAAGAACGCGACGTCGAAACTCGGTTGTAATCTTTCTTTAATATTTTAATATATGCTCGACTACGTTATTAGTTGCACTGTTGTATTGCTTATCTGTGTAATGCAATTTGTTTCAATCTTTTCCGACTGATTGATAGTTACATGTTTGAATTATTACGTTGTATGTCATTGTTTTTTCTCTGCATGTGTAGAGGCATACGGATGCGGTGAGAAAAAGGATTGTGATCTGTTGAGCTAGGAATGGGAAGAAGATTTTCTTCTTCGATGACAACAGCATAGGACTTGAGGTAGGCTATCTATCATAGCTTTGTCTTTTGTAACTAGGAATTGGTATCGTAGCGTGTTTTGTTTGTTTCTAGACCCACTCTTGGGCTAGTGGGATCGCCTCTGTCTGCAGAGGGGATTTACCTCACCAAAAAATTGGTGACTCCACTGGGGATCAGTGTGAGTTAGTCCCTTTGCCATTGGGTTGTGTTTTGGCTTTTTGTTTATCTAGTTTTCCTTTCTGGTTCATCTTGCTTGGTTTGAAACCCCTGTTTAGCCCCTTGGAGATCAAACCTCTCTCTATTTGTTCATTTTTCCCTTTTATCTGAGTAACCTTCTTGGAGCATTTTCCCGCTTGACAGTCGCGCCAACGGGCGCAAGTTTTCAGTTCATTACCCGTGCCATTTCCTGTTTGGCGCAAATTACAGCCAGATAGGCGCACCAACCCTGGTAGGGTTTGTGGTTTTCTTGGTTTTGGAGTTTTTGAGCCTTAGCTTTGATCCTGATTGTTTTTTCTAACTTTTTGAGTGCTTTAGAGTCATTTTTGACTGAGATTAGCCCTTGTCCTTCGGTTGTTTTCCATTTTCTGTTAGTTTTTATTTTCAGCCCTAGGTTTTCTAGGTGCTTTAGCCTGCTGAGCCTCCCGTGGGAGTTTCGGGTCCTTGGTTTCCTAGTCAACTTCGTTTATGTTTCTTTGCATTCAGCTTCTTGGATCCATTCGAGTGATTGTGTTAATTGAGTGATTTTCCTCTCTTTCGTTCAATTTTACTCTTGTCACTCCAAGCCTAGATTACACGACTTGTTTGGGTCTCTTTTGAGATCTTCCTTTGATTTGAAGGATTTCGTCATTGGTTTGAGTCTTGCTTTTCTTGTTTTGAGTTGAGGGAAATTGTTTTGTTTCAGTTCTCTCTTAACCATTCTCAAAATTAGTGTTTTGATTTATTTTTCATATCATTTAGTGCGCTTGCTCTGATATATTGAAAAATATAAAAAAAATCTTTTGCATTCTTGATTAGCATAGTGAAAATTGGAAAATCTTTCGCATTTCTAGCATTATATAATTCTAGGGAAGAGTTTTTCAGTTTCATTAGCTCACATCAGGCATTGTAGTGGATATCTTCACATGATTTATCATAGCTATCACTTGAAATCTCTAACTCTCTCGTAGATAGCTCTTCATTGAATGAAATGGTGTCTTATGGCATGTAGCTTGCATTCAGGGATTTGTGAGATTCAACATTCGGTAGGACCTTGGAATTGAAATGTAAATTGAAGATCAAATTTAAAATTTACTGAATTAACATAAGGCAACATTGAAACTTAACGCAATATTTAGTGGTCTAAGTTAGAGATGTGTTTCGACATATTTAAGCCTAGCAGCTGTCGCTCTCCATCTGGCTTCAGACAACGCTAGTACAGACTTGCGCTCCCCGTACCATCGAGTATATAAAGGGAGACCCATCTAGGTTGCAATCCTTTTATCTGTAGGAAGTCGAGTCTGCCGCCTTGTAACCGTGATACACCGAACATAGCATTTGGGGAGACTACCTGCACGAACGTCAAGTCCTTGGTTGATTTATATTTCATTTTATAACCAAGGTGTATATGGCAGTTCACGGGAACCCGGTACACCCTTTTACCTAGACTACCTGAGCAGTCATTTTTGATCTTTACTAACTCCATAAATTTGAAAATATCATCGAGCACTTGTCCTTTCGTGCTCGCTTAAAACTGAAAGAGACTAGAGTCATCTTTGACTGTTTCTCGACTCTTAAAACATGAAACAGAAAAATTTTGTTTCAATGTGGTAAAATAAACTACCTACGATTACACACCCATTAAAGATTGATTTCTTGGCCTGTTTTTTTTTGCCTTGGTTTTAATCCAAGACTCTTCACCTTCAATATTTTCTCCTTTTCTAGTGTGCTATAGTCACAGTGGCGGAACCGTCAGTTTCTTCTACTGGTAGTCCTTACACGGATGATTCATCTGAAACTTCCCAGGTCTCTGACTCTGTCGAGCTTGATCAGCCTGTCATCCTGTTTGAGTACCCCTTCTGGGAACCACTAGTTGAATTTCATTGGCCTCTTTCCAATGCTTGGTTTGGGTTTGGGGTCGAGGAACATTTTCCCACTCTTACATCGGGATCACCATTTTTGGCTGTTGTCATAACTCCTAGCCCCCGTACTATTTTGCAAGATCTTACGGTGGATTCAGACATGGACTCATTTGGTCCTAACGACAGTGAGGGTATTCCAGTTTTTGATGAAGGATACAAAATTTTCCCTTAAGGCGTCCAACCAGATCCTGCTCAATCTTCACCATCGGTCTTGCTTCCAGCTGGATATAGGTCTTTAGGTCAGGTCATAGCAGGTATTGCCTCAATGACAACATCAACTCTGTCAAGGGGGCCAGTTCTTTCGTCATTAGGGATGTCACTAATGACACCTGTCTCGTCGTCATCCTTGGTTACATTTGTTCCCACTAGGCTTACTGTCTATGTTGTTGCGTCGGCACTGACTATCACTATTCAACCGTCAGGAGTTTCAAATTCAGTAGAAACTTCGATTGCTAAGGCAATACCTGACTACCTTTCGCCAAAGGAGTATAGACTGTCTATTCAGAAGTAGAACTCCCAGGTTTATCAGTCCCCTCAGGATCCTTATCATTCCTATTTTTCTCATTATGGGGCAGATGGTACCCTGATTTATTCACTTCCATTCCAACCTGATGAGCATGGAAACCCCATCTACTTTCATGCTCCTAAGGTTTATTAGTTCCTCCCTGGTTTTATACCTACCTTGCCTGTGCAACCCTCTAACCAACTAGGACAACCCTTGCAGGGAAAACTTTCGGTTCAGCAAGGGTATGCTTTCGGCCCACAAGGACAACCCTTTCAGGGACAACCTTCGGCCCAACAAGGGTATGCGTACGACCCACAAGGCCAACGCTTACAGGGACAACCTGTGGTCCAACAGGGATTTTTTTACGACCCGCAAGGGTAGCCTTACAATCCTCAAGGTAAACCTTTACAGCCTCACCCTGTGGTCCAACCAGGGCAACCTCAAGGACCAGCAGGGAAACCGTTATATCAACCCGGACCTTCATATGGTCTTGGGGGGAAAATCCATCCATCTCAACCATTGGTGCAACCTCAGCAGCCATATCTTCTGATTGGTTAAAAATTTGCACAGCCAGGGCCATCTTATGGTCCTGCCACAGGCCAACCTGGTTATCGGGCACAACCTGGCCCACCCCAACCATCAGGCCAACCTGCTTAGCAGGGGAAACTTGGTGGCTCTCATCATTCGGGTCAACCTGTTCAACCAGGACAACCTGCACAACCTGTCAACCTTGCTCAGCCGCCGCTCTATTCTATGCCACAGCCGAATCCACCTGTGCGCCCGACTTATTCGGCTTAGTAGGGCCCTACTTACCAGCAGCCCGTTCGACCCCAAGGTGGTTATCACCCTCAAGGTCAGTATCGACTGGTTTACAACCCGCCTCAAGGTTCTGGCTATTACCCTCAACAGCCAGGCTATAATTATACTCCACAGCAAAATCCCCACGCTGCTCAATCGGGGCCCACATATACTTAGAATCAATATCCTATTTATCAACCCCCGTATCCTGGTTCTCAGCCGCCATATCAACCGAATTATCAAGCTTATACCTCTTATGGTCAGAATCCTCAAGGATAGAACCCATGGGGGCAGAGTTATACTCAGCCAAGGTGGACTATGGGTACAGGTCCTTATCGAGGACCTGCCATGCCTTTTAACCCTCAATTACCGTTCCTAGCCACGTTGGAGTTGCCACATGTGTCTAAACTGAAAAATGATCCGATTCTTCATAATCATTATTGGCCTCTGGTCCCAACAAAGGTTCTTGGTGATTGTCCCAAGTTTGAGGGAAAGTCTGGAGAAGACCCCCAAGCACACGTCATGACATACCATTTGTGGTGTTCTTATAATTCTTGGGTCGACGACTCTATTCGACTTCGTCTTTTCCAACGCACACTCACCGGAGCTACTACTAAGTGGTACATCGAACTGCCTCGTGGCATCTTTCAAGATTTCAACACTCTTGCTATGGCATTCCTGACTCATTTCCAGTTGCTGGTTCGTTATGAAGCCGAGACGCATCTCCTAACATCCTTGAAACAAGACTGGGCTACCCATATCTCAGACCACATTCATGAATGGAGACGACGTCGTCACCTGATCAAGTTCGAAATTCCTGATCAACTTCTTACTCATTGGTTCACTACCTCTTTTTTCAACTAGTTTGCGAAAGATATCACCATGGGGGCATGTGTAACCGATGAACAAGCCATTTCTCGTGCCTGATACCTTGATCTAGTGTACTCTCAATTGGGCACTCTGTATGATATATTGACTGAAGCTCCATGGCCTGGGACCTCTAAAGCGCCGGCTACCCCATCAGTCGACGATGTTATTGGTTTCGTATCTCAGACTTCACGCAAGTCTTCTAATGGGAAGCATAAATCGAATTCTTCCAATACTTCTGCTCCTCAGGCTTCCCCAGATTTTGGTAAAACCGTGGAGGTCAACGATTTTCAGGCCAATCCTGCGGACAAGACCTCCAAAGGGAAAATGAAGGGCAAAGGCGAAGCCAAATCCGATGCCCCAAAACTGGAATCATCTAAACCTCGTGCTGATGATGGTTCGCAGCGAAAACCGAAGTATCCCTGCCTGATTTGTGAAGAGGATCACTAAACTAAGGATTGTCCTCGACGATCTGAGGTTAGTCAACTACTCAAAGGTGCTAAGGGAACTTCGAAAGTCCTTAAATAACCTTTCCCATCTCAGCAGACCCAGATGGTCAATCAATCTACACCATCTACGTCATTCAGTTCTCAAGTTTTCATGATGAACGGTTTGGCACCCGTTTCCATCGCTACTCGGTTGAAAGATTATGCTGGATCACGTCAGGCAGCCGGGAAGGAGGTCGTTGATGGTCCTCCTCCCCCACCTGCCTCTGGTCCCCTTGAAATTGAGAAGCCCAGTGTTGAACCCGTTATACGACCACCTTCTAAAGGTGTTCTCCGAAAGTCTTCCTATAATCCTAATGCCCGTGCTGCTCAACATTACAGTATCGTTGAGGATTTAGCACAGGCTCCATCCATGATGTTCGCCTTGAAAGTCCTCCAGAGTTGTCCGTCTCAATGGAAGGCATTGTTATCTGCGATCGGCTGTATCGATCCTACCGATTTTAGTCTTCTCAATTTCGATCTAGAGAATTTCGTCCCTCGACTTCCACACCAGATTGCGCTTGTTATACAAGTTGGTATTAACAGTCTCAACATCCATAGGGTCGTAGTGGACGAAGGTGCATCTACCTGCGTCATGTCATCTACCTGCTGGAAAGCCATTGGCTCTCCAACCCTTAATTCATCACCCAATGCCCTTGAGGCATTCGATGGAAGGGAATCAAAACCCTTGGGTGTTCTCGCTAGCTTACCAATCACATTGCAAGGAAATACTATCAACGTTGAAGTGGAAGTCGTTGATGCAAAACTCAACTATAATCTTCTACTCGGTCGCAGTTGGACTCACGCTATGTTATGTGTTCCGTCCACCCTCTTTCGACTTCTGAAGTTTCCGCATGAGGGAAAAATTATTACTGTTGATCAGTTGTCATTTTTTACCTCGTCTTTCGATAACAATGTGGCATACATGGACCAAATTCCCAATCCCCCTGATAGCATAGGGCCGGGTCTTTTCAAATATCCCGCTCTCATGGGTATTTTTCCCTTTTCGCCACCCAATACCATTCAAGTCAATATGTTCTCTCGGTCAGATGACCCTTGGATCATCCCTTCACCTAAACAGGTTGATTCATTTGGAGAGGCAATGCCGCTTAGTCCCATCGAGATCAATTATTGCGAGCTAACGGCTGCATCTGATTCTCCCCCTCTTGAAGCTGCTCCTTTGAGCATGTCTCTCGACGTGTATTCTAAATCCCCATGGCTTGGCGATGCGGATTCACCAGATCATTTAAAAGAAGTGTTTCCATCTGACCAAGGCTATTATGGAAAAAATGTCTCTCGAGGATCTACCGTGGGGCGATGGCCATCATCGTTCCTCATTTATGCCTTGCCTTAGGGCCATGTCTAATTGTCTTGAGTGCTTCGCGTCCCAAGTTCCTTCCCCACTGCTTCAGATGCCCATTTTGACTCATGAAGTCTTTTCGGAAGGTAACTTGGGGAACATTACTCAAACGATGCCTATCGACATCTCCGTTAAACTGGGGATCGTCGAGAACATCCATGTGGGAGTCACTTGTTCCTCTGAGGAAGTCCAAGTGTACACTAGTCTCTTTCACGAATTCTGCGATGTTTTTGCATGGTCTTATGAAGAAATGTCTGGAATAGACCCCAGTATCGTGGTGCACGAGATTCCCACCTACCCATGTGCGAAGCCTATCCGCCAGCGTCTTTGTCCCATGCATCCTCGAAAAGCTGCCTCTATCAAGGATGAAGTTGAGAAACTTCTTAAAGCAGGTTTCATTTATCTGATTCCCCTAACTGAGTGGGTTTTTAATATAGTTCCCGTGGATAAGAAATAGGGCGCCATTCGTGTTTGTGTTGATTACCGTGACATCAATCGGGCCTGTCCTAAGGATAATTATCCCACCCCGTTTATCGATTAGATCATTGACGATTGTGCGGGAAGTGAAATTTTCTCCCTTATGGATGGTTTCTGTGGCTATAACCAGATTAACATTCTCCCTTCAGATCAAAACAAGACCTCTTTTACTTGCCCATGGGGAACGTTCGCATATAGAAAACTCCCGTTTGGCTTGAAGAATTATGGGGCTACGTTCCAACGCGCCATGTCCTATGATTTTCATGATATTCGACATATTGTCCAACCATACCTGGATGACCTTCTGGCTCATTCAGCTGTGCGGAAAGACCACCCAGAACATCTTCGTCAAATCTTTCTTCATTGTAGACGCTATAATATTAGGTTCAACCTGCACAAATGCGTGTTCTTCGTCGACTCCGGTAGACTCTTAGGGTTTATCATGTCTAAAGATGGAATTCGCCTTGACCCTCTTAAAGTTGAGGCTATTGTCAATCTCCCCTCCCCATCCTCGTTACATCAACTGTAGAGTCTCCAAGGGAAAGCCAATTTCCTACGTTGTTTGATCCCAAACTACGCCGAAGTAGCCAAAGGATTTACACGACTCCTAAATCACGACATCCCTTTCTGTTGGGACGAGATTTCCCAACAATATTTTGATAGAATTAAGATGTTGCTTGTCAATGCTTCGCTATTACGTCCTCCAAATTACCATCGTGATTTCACCCTCTACCTAGCTGTCGCCTTCAGCACGATCGCCATGGTATTGATCCAAGATGATGATGACGGTAACGAACATGTTGTTTACTACATGTCTCGAAACCTTCTTGACCCTGAAACACATTACACACATGTCGAGAAGTTAGCGTTGGCTGCAATCCAGGCCGTCCAACGTTTTCATCATTACATTATTTTACGCACGGTGACCGTGATTTTTGACTGTAACCCCATGACTTATATTCTGTCACGGCAGTTGCTGGGGGGAAAATACTCGAAGTGGATTGTCATCCTCCAAGAGTTTGATTTGGATTTCACTATGACCAAATCAAAGTAATCACTTGTATTTGCTGATTTGATTTGTTCTCTCCCTGCTAACTCTGCTCCTTCTTCCTCTGAAGATCATATACCGGACGAAACTCTCTTCCTGATCAGCACCCTCAAACTGCGGTATGGTGATATTATCGTGTACCTCCAAACATCTACTTTCAGGTCTAAGCTAACGAAAGATGCCTGATGCCGCATTCGGCATCAGTCGCAACCTTATCGCATTGTTGGAGATACCCTCTATCGGATTGGAGTTGATTCTGTACTCCGCCGATGCATAACCCTCGAGGAAGTGGAGAAGGTTTTAAATGACTGCCACAGTGGCGCCTGTCGTGGTCACATGTCTGGTTATGCCACTGCACAGAAGATCCTTCGTGCTAGCTACTTCTGGCCATCTATTTTTAAATATTTCATTGTTGCAGTACGTAAATGCCATGCGTGCCAGATTTATCAATGCAAGATGCGTGCGTCGCTTGCTCCACTACACCCTTTCTTTACCATTGGCCCTTTTTCCAAATGGGGCATATATTTTATGACGTGTAACCCTCGTTCGGCCGGGGGGCATGCCTATATCATCGTTGCATTGATTACTTTATGAAATGGGCCGAAGCAATGCCTACACTGGCTGCGGACGGTAAGACAGTGGCACAGTTGATATTCAATCACGTTATTTCTCGGTTTGGTGTCCCTCAAGCCATCATGGTTCCCATTTTCGAGATTATATGATGGCTGAGCTGAGATCTAAGTTGGGTCTGTGCCACGACAACTCAATGCCTTATTATCCCCAAGATAATGGCCAAGTTGAAGCTGTAAACAAGGTCCTTGTCACCATGCTTCAATGAAAAATCAGGATCCACAAATTGAATTGGCATCTCATGTTGTTCTTATCTCTCTAGGCTTACCAAACATTGATAAAAAATGCAACCGGGTTTACCCCATTTCAATTGGTATACAGTTTGGAAGCCACACTTCCGATTGAATGTGAAATCCCTTCACTTAAGTTAGCTGTGGAATTACTGCCTAATACTTCACCTGAAGAAAAAAGTCTCCTCTATTTAGAGAAATTGGATGAAATTCGTCGCTTAGCTGCCTTGGTCATCGAAGCACAGAAGAAGTGAGTCAAAGCCCATTTTGACCAATCAGTTTCTCCTCATTCTTTCATCGAAGGAAATCTCATTCTTCTATACGACCAAGCTCATGATAAGCTGGGGGTAGGAAAATTCCAACCCATGTGGCATGGGACCTACATCGTTAAGTGTGTGTTGCAAAATGGGGCTTATGAGCTCATTGACTATGAAGGGTGTCCTTTATTGCAGCCCAGAAATGGGTTGTACTTGAAAAAATATTATGCCTGAATTATTCATGCGTGATATGTGTACATAGGTGATTGTTTTCATTTTGTGTGCATTCATTGGTGTGATGCACTTTGTGAGCTTTTTCTACTTATTTGGGTCTTGTTTGCTATGCAGATGTCTATTTCCCCTTATGTCGGTTTTGCGGATGGTGCCTCCTGCAGTACCAGGAACTTGTCTTCAGTAGCCTGGGTAATTTATGATCCTGATGGTGAGTTGATTAACTTACAAGGTATTTGTCTGGGACCAGCTACAAACAATGTCACTGAATATAGTGTGGTTTTGGAACTATTAACCGAGGCAGTCAACATCGGCATACGCGCGTTGCTTGTTAAGTTGGATTCGCAACTGGTTGTTCTTCAACTGAATGGTCATTATTCGGTTCAAAACCCATGCATTTTGAGATTGTATTTGCGTATTCGTTTACTTGAACAAAATTTTGATTTCATTACATATCAACATATACCAACACGAATGAATACATTAAAAAATGCAATAGCTAACATGGTGCTGGATAGACATTTGCATAATTTATAAAAAAAACATCATTGAATGTAGATAGACCCATGTATAAAATAAATAAATAAATAAATAAATATATATATATATATATATATATATATATATATATATATATATATATATATATATATATATATATATATTGTTTGTTTACAAGCCGTGTGCATCATAAAACCCACAAAAAATAATATATGTCTGTTTCAGTTACATCACGAGACAACATGCCTCTCAAAAATATGCAGAAGTAAAGCCTAATGCCTAGTCGGTGTGGTGCTCATGATAGCATGTCACCGCCCGTACCAATCACCTCAACAAGCAGTGGATACGGCTGGGCACTCCCACAGTGTGCCTTTGATAGGCTCGGGGTACGTCATCAAAATGCCCATAATGAGGGACCCCACGAGTGATTCCCTCCAAGTTTTGTACTAGCTCCTCTTCGATGCCCTCGCCTTGAGGGTCAAAGTCGCGAGGGGTCCGCCTCGCTATGGGAGACATGCCTGCAGGACGCTCTGGACCAACATCTGCATCCATATCAGATTAACTGTCAGAACATGCATATATACTAAAAAATCATAAAACTCATAAAAATAAAAAAATGAGTCTTACCCAGTTCTTCATCCCAATCCTCTCCTTCTGGGAGTGGGAGGTCTGGGTCTCCGGTAAAATCGGTGCCAGCGTAGGGCCAATCCTCCACGACGATCAATTGTCGTCGGAGCCAGTCAAAGAACTCAGGCCTCTAGGACATCTGCTAGCTGCCCCCTAACCTGGGCATCAGTGCTGCCCATCAAGCCATTCGTGGCTCTCTCAGTGGTGGATCTGGGACTATGGCCTCCTGGTGCTAAAAAATAGGTAGTCGTTCTAGGAAGAACGACACCAGAATTGACCCATACCCAAACTATTTTAGTTTTGTCTTCTTGCATTTTGTGAGCTGATGTTTGATGTTCATGGTCATGGCCTCGGCCTAGTCAAAGATGGTCAAGTTCATACACTCCGAAGCAAGAAGTAACTGTGTCTTTGTGGCCTCGTGTGGTGTCTGCGACCCCGCAGTCCGCGTAATGGTGTGTAGCACTACTCTCAGTGCTATATTGAGGACGGTCTGAATGTCCACTTTCCCGCTCCTTGTACCTTTGCATGCCTCTGGGCACACCATGTTCATGAACATTGTCATGATTTCTCCTGAAGGCCTGGTACCGGTCAGAATAGGGACTGGACCCCTACGTGACAGTCTAGTGATGAAATATACATTTGATACTTCGAGCTCAAGTTCTTGGTCTTGAAGTTTGAATCTCTCCTCATCCTCATCCCAAATACTGATGAGATACTACAGCAATTCAGGCTGACCCTAGAGACATGGTGTCGGAAAGAAATTTTTTAGCCCGCAATTTCTAAGAGCATTCATACATTTCTTGTTTTCCATTGCCAGTTCATCTTCTTCACTATGTTCTCTCTCTTTCCATTCAATAACCATATTTTTCGCTAAATACCTACATCAATCAATCATAGGAACATTATAAACCTCCTTGGGTATTCAAAATTACATTTCATTGCTTCAATTTTGAGAAATTTTAGCCGGATTTTGAGTTGCGCCGTTGGCGCAAATGTTTTGCTAACAGCTGCGCCAACTGGCGCGACCCTTGTGCAAAACAGGGCAGATTGGCGCCGGTCCATGCCCGAAACCCGTGCCAACCGCGAAGCCCTAAAATTTGACAATCCTCCCCTAAAGGACCTCAAATAACAGTTAAATGTAGTAAAATGTAACTTAAAAGATGGGCAAAGAGGTCGGATCTTACCTGAACCAGACGAAATTCAATTTTTTCCACTGGATTAATCACACTCGTCGCCTACAGATCAAGGCAGAAATGGATCACTGTTGCTCTGCAAAGAGGTAAAAGTGAAAAGTAAATATTTTTTACCACTATTGGTCTTTTATAACTTTTCAAAGTCCTAAAATAGGTTTTAAAACATGTTTGTCGATATATTTTCGCATTATTTTCATGGAATATGTTTTACATGCATGTTTTTGTGCAAAAAAAGGTTTTTCGCATGGTTTTGATGAAAAGACGAGTTGTATTTTATAATTTTTTGGACTCGGTAAAAACACGAAAAATTCACTACTAGAGTCACCTTTCAGCTCTTTTATGACTCTCTAAAACTGAAAATATTGCTGAGTCGCTTGTCATTTTGAGCTCGTTAAATTGGATGCGAAGCGATATCTATCCAGTATATGTTTACCCCTTTTTCGGGCTGGGATAGATTATTTACGAAAAAGGAATACCCTAGCCTATCGTGACTAGGAGGTTTTCTCAGACACAATTTTCTACCTTTTCAGATCTGAGGAACTATTTACGAAAATGGACTGTTGGAGTTTTATTTTCCGCCTTCTTTTCAAAATCTCAAAATATGAAAAGATGTCGAGTTCTTCCTTTGTCAGACTCGTTAAAAACTGATGACATTGGACTCCATCACAATGACGTTACTCGAGTTTCTCCTTCCTAGGGCTCGTAAAATGTACTAGGTTGGATTTGTTCAAAGGACAAATTTACATCGCAAGCACATGCTATCCCCTTCAAGCTTGTTTCCAAAAATAATTGGGGTACTCGCCAGAAATGGTGGGGGAAAATGGAACCAAAATCATAGTCGTATCGGCAGTATGTCGCTCTTGAACATGGCACTTGTCTGCATTCGTGTCGGGTTGGGGACATCTCATTTCATTATCTACTTGCCTTCATGGGTTTGGGTAATCTCTTTTGACCACTCATCTTCTCTTTGACATGTCACCATGACCTCAGATCCCTTGATTTCAAATACTGCCAAATCCGGTGTCGTGCCGCCGATAAGTTCAAGAGAAGTTGGCCTCTGCAGTTTTTAACCTCCCTCTGATTCTCTGTTGGTCTTGATTCACAAACATCATGTTCCTCTGTCTCATGTCGATGATGTGGGAAACATTATGGCCCACCTTCAATCAAGGTCACTTCCTGTCGACTTCAGCTCATTATCCAGGAAATTGATCTTGAGACTCCTTTTAGGTACCTTGGAGCCTGCATGCCTCAATGGCAGGTTCTTGCATTCAACGCAAGGTTTTTATTATTGGCCTTCGATTGAATGATTCTGCAGGTGTTTGATGCTAGATCCCTCTTCACATTCTGTGGATTGTACCTCTTGTACCTTGAGAGCCATTGTCATTATTGGTGGTTTCTCTCACATCTGTTAACACTTTTCATCATTAGCTGGTAATCAGATGATGTTCTTGCATGTTCGACTTCAGCTCACATATTCACATGCTCGAACTTGTACTTTGTTCAAGTCGAGATGGAGTGCAAGACCCTGTATTTTGTCTGATGAAATCCAGGCTGCGGGTTCTTTGTGGATTATTATGACTTATTACATGACTCTTTTGATTGGATGGCTACGACCATACCTGAGTCTACTTGTTGATACTTCTTTTAATGGATGGCTACGTCCATACCTTGGATCTTGGTTTTTGTACACTTTATTATGGATGGCTGCGCCCATACCACATATCATGTATCAAAGATATCATTTGTATTTGTACTCGTAGGTCTTCCGATGGCAGTGTATTTAGTTGAACGCGTTCTCATAAAGAATTTCACCCCTCCCTCTCTCTCAGACCTCATGCTTTAGGGGGCATCTATTACACAACATTTTGTCACCGTCCCTGCAATCCCTCGTCCCGTACATTGGAGGACTATTCCCATGACCTATGAACAGTAAAATGTCCTAAAAACACCTTGACGGCATCCTTTTTCATAAAGGAAAGAATTCTCCTTGAGAACATTTCCTCAGAAAATCCCCAAAAACCCATGTTTTGGCATTGGTGCGAGTAGCTAGTTCGTCCCTCGTGCCAATGGGGAAAATATACACTAGTGGGTGTGCCAGCTAGTGCTCTATCCCTGTGTTGTACCCACGCCAACCTGTTTTGGAATGTTTTTTAACAAATTTAGGTAGAATTTTCCTTTAAACACCTCGGGAATGAATCATCAAAAATAGGTTGGGCTGTTCAACTCTAGATCTCCTTGTTTAGGAAGAGGTTTTCCGCCTCTCATGGAACCTTCCTAAGAGATAGGACTCTCCCCCATGATTATAGGGAGCCTAACCTCTCCTTCTCCCTCTATAAAAGCCTGCCCTCTCTATTTGCAACCTAGCTGAACATTTGGGAAGAAAACTATAGCCGAGGGACTATTGAGAGTAGAGCTAAGGAGAACCCCGTAAGAGAGAGAGAGCATTGTCTAAATTCCCGACAAGCTTTGTGAGACACGCTCCGTTGGATGTCCTGCCAAAGGAAGAACGCAACGTCGGAACTCGGTTGTAATCTTTCTTTCATATTTTAATATATGCTAGACTATGTTATTGGTTCCACTGTTGTATTTATTATCTGTGTAATGAAATTTGGTTCAATATTTTCCGAATGATTGATAGTTACATGTTTGAATTATTACGTTGTATGTTGTTGTTTTTTCTCTGCATGTGTACAGGTGTCTGGACACGGTGAGCGAAAGGATTGTGATCTGTCGAGCTAGGAATAGGAAGCATCACTTCTTCTTTGACGACAAAAACATAGGACTTGAGGTAGGCTATCTATCGTAGCTTTGTATTTTGTAACTAGGAATCGGTATCGTAGCGTGTTTTGTTTGTTGCTAGACCCACTCTCTTGGGCTAGTGGGATCACCTCTGTCCGTAGAGGGGATTTACCTCTCCAACAATAACTTTTGGTAAAATTTAAATATTTTTGTTTAAATACATTTTTATAAAATGCACAAATAGATATAATTCTATAAAATATTTTTAAGATATTTATATTTTATAAATGGAACAACTTAAATATATCATTTCAACAAAATTTAACTAAATTTAAAGTAAAATTAATTACAAAATATGTTTAAAAAAACCAAAATTAAAATTATATATATATATATGATGATGATGATGATGATGATGATGGTTAACGTCCATTGAGACCAAACTTTGGTCTATCGGACCTAAAGAAACAAATTATTTAGTTTGTTTTAAAAATGTACTCCTATGCTCAAACAACTTCTATTAATTCTTCAAAACAATACAAATTATTTATCATAACTTTATTTTAAATAATTATCATTATTTTTTCTTTTTAATTAAACAAATTCTATTAATTCTTCAAAAGAGTACAAAATATTTTCTTGTAATTCACATCTCTCCTAGCCTCACTCTGACCAGATTTGTTGGCCTGAGAGAGATAGAAAAGATGAAATAAAAGTTCCAAAATTTACATCATGTCTATCAAAAAAATTCACAAAGCATCGAAAACACAAAGAGAGTACATATGTAATCCAATGCCATCAAGGATTGTGAGGGGGTATCGATGCTTGCCCAACATTAAGAAGGTTTAGGGGTTTAGGGGCCCATATGCACATGAAACTCCAGGTGGTCAATCTTTCCCTCAATTTAATATAGAAACTCGTGAGTTTGTATTTGGATCCATCTAAGTGAAGCCATCTTGTCTAGCATTTCCCATTAATTATGTTGTTAGTCATTCATAAACTCTATCACTACATTCTGATCATTGTGCCTTTGTTGCCCCAAATCCACCAGGAGTGTGTATAAATTATACACACAATATGTATATCATGGATTCAATCCAATCTAACAATGTACTAAAGCTAGGTATTGAATCGCTTCTACAAATCAATTACGGAAATTAAACACAATCGCCAATCACATGAAGCAAAGAAGAATCAATCAAACCACAACACAGATAATTTCCCGGGGAAAGCTTGCTGCTCAAAATCCCACTATCTTCTATTGTATATTCATCATGGACACATGAAACAATTACAATACACTCTTCTCACAAGAGTCTCATGTACTCAGCTAATTGTCTCACACTTCCCTGAACAAAATTGACCAACACTTAGCCAATTCTCAGCCTCTAAACAACCTGCCTTGCTTGCGCAATTCCTGATGAATGCAATCCCTATTATTTAGGAATTTTGGCCTTCGTAAACTGCACAAGGATCATGGAAATCCAATGAGTTTTTGGTTGCATGGGTGCAACCCAATAATCCTACAACTGATAGTTAACATCCCTTTCACCTTTGTCTCAATTGGGTCTCCACTGGAACTGACATGCATGCAAATAATAATAGTAAATCACCAGTTTCATGTTATATCATTTATTGTGAATTAAATAATATTTGATTCACTTGATCTCTCACTAGTGCAACAAACAATTATGACTAGCACAAATGAATTTAACTCACTTAGCTGAGTTAACTGATTACACATGCATTAAGCTAATGCACCAACTGCACTTCTAACTTTGTTATAACTAGAATTACTCTGCATGCCTCACCAACTACCCTCAACTCGAAATTAAAGAGATAACTGAGTTTATCACACTCATTTAACTATTAAAAGTGCTTATGAGATAATATTACATTTTATTGTCCATTTTAATTAAGGGAAAATTAAAATAGACATGCACCAAATTTAGCCCACACCAGTGTAGGTGCTGCTAAGACCTCCTGGTCCCACACTAGTGTAGGTGCTTCTTGGACCTCCTGGTCCCACACTAGTGTAGGTGTTGCAATTTCTTGTTGGAATTCAACACTCCCTCTCAACAAGAAATGGATTATCCTTCACCCTGATCCTGCCTCTATGGTATTTAAATTTTCTCCTGGTGAGCGCCTTCGTCAGAATATCTGCATCCTGATCTTCCGTGGGAATGTAATGAAGTAACATTATGCACCTCTGGACACAATCTTTCAGATGGTGGTACCATATTTCTATGTTCTTGGACTTGTCATGAAACAAAATATTAACCGAGAGTTTAATGCAACTCTGGTTATCAAAATGTATTACTGTCGGATCCATTTGAGAACCAAACAAACCAACCAGGATCTTTCTCATCCAGATGGCCTCACTTGCAGCTTGAATTGCTTCCAGGTACTTTGCCTTCACTGAACTGAGTGCCACATATCGCTACTTCCTGTTGTATCAATAAACTGTTGTCGATCCTATGCTGAAGATCCCTCCTGATGTGCTCTTTCTGTCTGATGGATTGCTTGCCAAATCTGCATCCATGAAGCCTTTAAGCTTCAATCCCTCTGTCCATATTTACCATAATCCATACTATGTAGTGCTTCAGATACATCTCAAGACATTCTTCCCCTCCTTCCAAAAGATCTTGGTAGGCTTAACCATAACTTGACTCAGTTGGGTAACTGCATAGCAAATGTCTGGTCTGGTGTTCACCAAGTACATCAGTGAACCTACTAGCTGCCTGTAGACAGTAACATCCACTACTTCTCCAGAAGTAGCATCCTCTTTCCTCCAATTTCCTGGAAGAGGAGTGTCTATGGGTTTACAAATCTCCATGTGAAACTTACCTAGTATCTGTTTGGCATACTTGCCTTGAGAAACAAAAATTTCACCATCCCGCTACCATATTTCCAAACCAAGGAAATAATGAAGGAGTCCCATGTCCTTCATTTCGAACTCCCTTGCAAGATCATCCTTGTATGAGTGTATCAGCTACTCATCACCTATCAAATTTAGATCATCAAAATAAAGTACGATAATTAAGAGCTTACCATCAACCAAAATCTGGTATAGGTTTGCAACTGCTTCACTTTTGGTGAAGCCCAACCCAGTGAAATATCTGTCAATCTGAGTGTACCAAGCACGAGGTGCTTGCTTTAGCCCATACAGTGCTATCTTGAGTTGACACACATGCGAATCACTGTCAAAGATATCGAAACCTTCTGGATGCTCTATGTACACTTCTTCCTCAACAACTTCGTTGAGAAACACAGTTTTCACATCCATCTGATGAATGCGGTACCCCATCTGCGCTGAGAGTGCAAGGATGTATCTAGTGGAAGAGTACCTCATGACTGGTGTGAAAGTCTCATGATAGTAAATCCCCTCAATCTGTGAGAATCCTCGAGCCACAGATATAGCCTTGTACTTCTCCACCCTCCCATCAACATCTTGTTTTACCTTGTAGATCAATCTAGATCCAACCATCAATCTATCGACTGGTCTTGGGACAATTCCCCATCCACTGTTCTTGACAATGTAGTCATACTCCTCCACCATTGCATCAACCCAAATTGGTTGAGGCACTGCCTCCTGAAAGGAAGATGTTTCTATCACAATACACTTTCTCATAAGAGCCATGTATCTAGTAAACCTGTCTGGAGACGATCTATGCCTGCGCAGTGAAGTAGGGGCTCCTACATTCTCTGCTGCATCAAGTCTTAATCTATCAACTTCCGTGGTGTGCCTTCTACCATTTCTGGTGGATGGCTCTGCATGAGTGTTTTTTCCACCTCATGATCCTCTACATGTGGCTTCTCCACATCTTGAGGCTCATCCTTGGGAACCAATAGTTCCTCCTCTACATGAAAATCCATATCCCTCTTAAGGGACAATTGCATGGATTTATCCTCATCAAATTTTATATCCCGTCGCACAATAATCATTCTGATGTTTGGCAAATACACCCGATAGTTGTGGGGAGTATCAGTGTACCCCACAAAAATCGCAATCTCAGCTATTGGTTCCAGCTTCTTGCTGGTGTCTTTGGTCACATGCACATAAACAGATGAGCCAAAAATATTAAAATGTGAAACATCAAGTTTCTTACCAGTAAAAGTCTCTTATGGTGTACTCATGCCAAGTATCCTATAAGGACAACAGTTCTGCACAAATACCGCTATGTTGCATGCCTCTACCCACATATGCAACAGTAGGCCCTAATCATGCAACATCACTCTTTCTGCACCCACAATCGTTTGTTATTTCTCTGTATGACCCCATTATGTTGTGGGTTATGAGGCACAATAAACTCTCTCTGAATTCCTTCTTTGCTGCAGAATTTATTGAATTCATTGGAGATGTACTCACCACCATTGTCGCTCCTAAGAGACTTCACTTGCTTCCTCGTGTATTTCTCCACCAGTGATTTGAACTCAAGAAACTTTGAGAACGTATGATCTTTATTCTGCATGAAGTGGATCCAACACTTTCAAGAAAATTCATCAAAAAATATCACATAGTACTTATGCTTTGATTTCGATGCAATAGAGAATGGTCCACACACGTCTAAGTGAACTCTCTCAAGGATCCATGAGGCTCAGTTCTCCTTCTCATGAAAGGTGGCCTTTGCATATTTTCCCATAGTACATCCCTTGCATGTGTCTGACTGTGCAAGTGCGGCCTTGGGAAGACCCATAGAAATCTGCTGCATGACTTTTAAGGCTCCGTGGTGAAGATGGCCCAATCTCCTGAGCCATAAATCACCCTCATCTCAGCTCACTACTTTGTCTGCCTTACCCATCAATGTTGCACAACCATATACATCAAGTTTATAGAGATTATTAACTCGAATCACAATCTTCCTGGCTTTCCCTATTGTTTTGTGTCGCATGAAAACTTTTCCTTCACTGAAAACATCATCATAGCCTCTATCCTCCAACATTTCAACTGAGACAAATTTTTTCTTCAAGCCTGGTACATGAATTACATATTTTAATTGAAAGGGTTTACCTGACTGTCTCTGGAAGGTAATGGTACCAATCCCAATAGCACTGTACCACCCATCATAACTCATTTTGATATGCATCTAGAGGTCATTCTCCTCCAAGCTACTGAAAATTTCTTTGTCTCCTGTCATGTGAAAGGATGAACCACTATCCAAATACCACACCGATCCCATTGCACTTGAAACCATGCATGTAATGAGTGAGAATTCAAGCTCAAATTGCAAGGCCAAGGCCTCACCAGCTGTAGATCCTGAAGCTTTCTTGTTATTCTTCTTTTGTGGATAGTTAGTGGCATAATGCCCATGCTTGTAACAATGAAAACAATTCACTCTAGACATGTCATGCTTCTTTCCATCTTTATCAAACTCAGATTTGGAATGAAATTTATTTCCTTTCCCATTCTTTGCCTTGGTAGCCAAAGCACAATATTCTTCATATTCATTCTTATATGAAGATCCATCTCTGGTATTCCGTCTAAAATCTTCTTGCACCAAATCCGACCAAATTCATTCCCAATCTGACACCTTTTCCCTTCCATTGACAGAGTCTTGATAACTATGCCAACTCTTGGGAAGTCCTAGAAGAGCTAGGCTCACCAAATCATCATCAGTGACAGTAATTCCAATGCCCCCAAGCTCATCCCGACATTCGACAAAGTTTGTCAAATATTTTGGCATGGGGTCGCCTTTCTCCATCTTGATCTTCCTGAGTTTATCTTTCAATGCCAATTTCCTATGGTCACTGCTGCACTGAAATAGATTTTTCAAAGCTTTCCACATTGCATATGGTTTCATTTTTCCATGAAAACTTGAGAAAATGTGGTCTCTTACTCCCTCCAGTAAGATCCTTCTTACCTTTGCCACTTTCTTTTGCTAAGCATCAAGCTTTGCAACGTCTATCACAATGGGTTTGGGAACATCATTGTCAATGAATTCCTTCAAGCCATTTTCTTCTAGTACTGCCTCCATCATGTATTTCCAAGAAATATAGTTAGAGCTTCCCTCGAGTGCATACTCCAATCTCAAGCCATTGAAGGCCATTTTGACCCTGAATCACCTGTAGCACCAAGAAAGTTTTCTGCAAATTTGAATTATATTCAGTCACAAAATCAACTTCTCCTCCACTATTGTGATTTCTTGTGCTCTATTACCATGTATAAAGTATAAAAACAATATGTATATCATGGATTCAATCTGATCTAACAATGTACTAAAGATAGATACTGAATCGCTTCTACAAATCAATTACAGAAATTAAACACAATCGCCAATCACATGAAGCAAAGAAGAATCAATCAAACCACAACACATATAATTTCCCAGGGAAAGCTTGCTGCTCAAAACCCCACCATATTCTATTGTATATTCATCATGGATACATGAAACAATTACAATACACTCTTCTCACAAGAGTCTCCTGTACTCAGCGAATTGTCTCACACTATCCTAGACAAAAATGACCAACACTTAGCCAATTCTCAATCTCTAAACAACCTACCTTGCTTGCACAATTCCTGATGAATGAAATCCCTATTCTTTAGGAATTTTGGCCTTCCTAAACTGCACAAGGATCATGGGAAATCCAATGTGTGTTTGGTTTCATGGGTGAAGCCCAATAATCCTACAACTGATAGTTAACATCCCTTTCACCTTTGTCTCAACTAGGTCTCCACTGGAACTGACATGCATGCATCTAATAATAATAAATCATGAGTTGCATGTTAGATCATTGATTGTGAATTAAATAATATTTAATTCTCTTGATCTCTCACTAGTGAAACAAACAGTTACAACTAGCACAACTGACTTTAACTCACTTAACTGAGTTAACTGATTACACATGCATTAAACTAATGCACAAACTGCACTTCAAACTTTGTTACAACTAGAATTACTCTTCATGCCTCACCAACTACCCTCAACTTGAAATTCATGAAATAATTGAGTTATCAGACTCAGCTAACTATTACAAGTTATTATGGGATAAGATTACATTTTATTTTCCATTTTAATTAAGGGAAAATTAAAATAGGCATGCAAAAAATTTATCCCACACCAGTGTAGGTGCTGTTAAGACCTCCAGGTCCCACACTAGTGTAGGTGCTGCTTGGACCTCCTGGTCCCAGACTAGTGTAGGTGCTGCAATTTCTTGTTGGAATTCAACATAGTGCGGTAAAAATTCACAATTACCTATCTAGAGATTCCAAAGAAGGTGGCATGTATGAATGGCTAGGCAATGGCACATGTTCATGAACCAATTCACCCTTAGAAACAACCTTGATGCCCCCATCTCCCTCCACTTCGTCTGCTCGTCTGCCATGACTTTCTAGGTCTCCATGAAGTCCCCCACCTTGCTGAGCACACCCCCTTTATCTAAGAATCTCTCCAAATAATCCAAACCATTAAGGCTAGTTTAATTTGACCACTTAAGTGCCATGGCTTGGAAATGGAATCCCACTTCGAAACTCAGTGAGATAATAATTATCATACACCACAGATTCTTCCATCAATGTCAGTAGACGAGCACCCCTAGGATTATAGAGAAGCCTCTTAGATGTAACACCCCAAGAAACCAAAGGACTAATTGTTGACAGGAAGAGGTAGAGAGCCCAAGACCTAAAGCACCCTCACTTAGCCCCAAGACAAACTAACAATAGAGCCACACATCGTAAACCACAAAAGATTTTAGGGACCCTAGTAAATTCCACAAAGAAAAAAATGATGAAACCCAGAAAGACCTAATTGCCACCACACTAGATTTCCAATCACAAATAAGTTCTGAGGGCCTAGAGGTAGAGACATATTAATTACAATGATAACAGGAGAAGAAAATTGCACCCCTTGAGCTTCCGTAGCGAGATAGTGTAGTAGAATTATCGTCTTCACCATGTCCAACCAACCACAGGAGAAATCACCACCCTGCCACTCTCAGGGGTCCCCAACCCTTTGACTTAGAACACCGTAGCAACCGAAGCACCATCCCATCAAGCCTGCATTAGCCTTGCACTTTGAAGCAACCAATCTAATGAGCATGCATAGGTTGGTGGCCTTTGCATACTCAATGTCCGCCTTGCCATCTTCAAAATCTCCCATAACTAGAAAAAAAAAAGCTTCCAAAAATGAACAGTTGTCTAGGCTATAAACTCACTGACTTGTCTCTCGAAAATTTTGGGCGTCCTTCACCACTTGGGCCACTTGTTTATGTCATTTTTCATGCGTCGTCATTATAAAGAGTGGGAGGGTCACCTCACCTCCCCCCCTCGTTGATCCCACCATGTTCGTCCATTCCCATTGGGGTAAATTGTTATCATTATTTTTAATTATAAGAATAATTAATATATGACTTAAACACACACGCACGCACACACACACACACACACACACACACACATATTTGAAAAATATGTAACAATAGACTTTGTTACAATATCATAGCCCATTACCATGGGGCTCATAGAGTCGAGATGAGCTCTCCAACCCATTATGGAACAAATGTTGTAATGTCTTATCTTGTCTTGTCTTCTTAAACAAACATTTTGATTGGGTCAAATTATATAAAATATAAATAAAAATAAAATAAAATAAAAAAATTATAATTATTAATCAAAACATTTTCAATTACTCAAATTACATAATAAATAAATAAATAATAATAATAATAATAATACTATGTTAAATCCATTTTTAATTCTTCATATACCAAAGAATGAGAAGGATTGAATTGCTTGATATGCAAACCTCTTTTAGAGTGAAAAGAGATTTGAGAAGGATTGAATCTCTTGATATGCAAACCCCTTTTAGAGTGAAAAGAGATTTGATCTTAGGGAGTTAATATGAATTTAGATCTATTAAGAAGACATGCCCAAAAAACTATAACTCATGTTAGTGTGATATTTTTTTCCATAATCAATTTAATTAAAAAGAGAAAAAGACATAATTATTTTTAAAATAAATTTTAATTTTTAATATATTACTACCAAAACTATTTTAAAATATTATACCAAGGTTAAATCTTACTATTCAACTACAAATATTTTAAAATATGCGTGTAGTTAAATTCTATCATTCAACTAATAATTATAATTATTAATAATTAAATTAAAATTTTAAAAATTTGAAAATCTATTAGATACATGAGATTGATCTCAAAATAAATGAATAATATGATAAATTTAAAAGTTAAAAATATTTTAATATATTGATTCGTAGATGTTTTAAATATTCTTTTTACTCGATCATTATTTAAAGCATTTTTATATTTTAAATATTTTTTAGAAGTCACTACCTTACATCAATCTCCGTTCTGATGTGTGGAGAATCTTACCCATGACATATTATCACGTTCAAAATCGCAAAATTTTGTCATGATTTTGTTATTACAGAATGTCAATCATTAAAAAATAAAAAAGTAAAAAGGAATAGAATCACAATCATGGAAACTCCATTCAAAATTCGTATCACCAGTCTGTGGAAAAACTGTGATGTGAAAAAGGCAAATATTATTTAAAACTTTGAAGGAGTTATTGTGTTAAATTTTCAATAATTTCATTATATTGAAATAGACGGACCCTATTTTCGGATAATTTCCTCTACTTAAATCTTGTCAAAACATCATTGTGGAGTGACAGATTTTCTCTTGTCAATCTTATTTTCAAGAATGTAAGATAAGAGTGACAGATTTTCTCTTGTCAATCTTATTTTCAAGAATGTAAGATAATACGGATCTTTAATAATTGGAAAAGAGAAGTTCGGTTTGATATTGAAATTGCCAATTCGTGCAGATATAAGCCTATCTGTTAGCACAGTCACGTGATTATGAATATCTGTATATTAGTCACGTGATTATGAATATGAAAATGGAAGGCAATAATGAATATGTAGTTGGGTAGCTTTCGTTTTCACTTTCAAATTTATAAATTAGGCGTCATTAATATGCACCAATTGGACTTCTTCGCCGACTGAGTAGAAGTGACGAGTAGTTTTTGTTTTTGTATGAACAGGTTTTTAAATATTTATTGGATAACCTACATTTATTTATTTATTTTGGTTATGGATATTTTTTTATTAATATAATTTTTTTGTGTTTTTGTGAAATTTTGGATTTTCTTTTGATTCTAAAATATGTTTGAATCAATTTAGAGTCAATTTAGAGATAGAAACTATATTTTCCTTGACAAATTTAAAAACTGATTATAAGTGAGTTTATAATATCTTATCAATTTTTTATGTGAACATTAAAATCTTAATATTAATAATGCAATATAATGTGATAGTTATTTTGAAATTTCAATTAAAATTAAACTTATACTGGAACTTACTTTGGAGTGTCATATAATGTCATAGTTGTAATTTCAATATCTTCTACTCTGTACAATTTTATTCTAATAAGAAGATAAATTGTTATATCTAAATCTTTTGAATTAATCACATTCTTATAATTTATCAATTTTTAGAACTAACTAATATAAAAAATGAAAAAATTAAATCCATTATTATAAATAAATAGTAAAAATACAACATTACCAAAATATAACAGTTACAAAAGATAAATTTTCAACTATATAATTTTAAAAATTAACTTTACTTTCTCGCTTTTTAAAGAGAAATCCAAGGAGCACGTAGGTCTACTCTGTGATCATTTGCAATGAGTAATGAGTATTAATGGCGAACACATACCTAACATACATGGGGGAGCATATACCTAACATACTTTTCGCATGTTTCTCCCCAATCAAACCTGGCCGGTGAAAATCCAAGCGTCATATTTCGTTCTCGTTCCCATATAATATAATGTCACTCTGCTGTGAGATGTTGCACTCTTTTTCCGTTAAAATTTAAAAAATTAGGTAGTTAAAATGTTGAATAGTTTTTTTTAATGGTGGAAATGAATTCAATATCATCAAAAACTCTTAAAATCTCGGCTGAAATTTTTTATATTCTTACCAAAATCTTTAAATCTCGGCTGAAATTTTTTATATTCTTACCAAAATCTTTAAAGTATTTTGTAATTTTTTTTTGGAGTAAACTTATCCCAAAAAAAACAACCTGTCGGAGGGATATCCAACGAATGCAACTGAATCCGAAACCGATTAGATACATGAGATCGATCTCCAAAATAAAATGAGTAACATTGTAAATTTAAAAGTTAAAAATATTGTAAATTTAAAAGTTAAAAATATTTTAATATATTGATGAGTACAGATGTTTTAAATATTCTTTTTACTCGATTATTATTTAAGGCCCTTTTATATTTTAAATATTTTTTATAAGTCACTACCTTATATCAATTTCCGTTCAGACGTGTTGAGAATCTTCCCCACGACATATTATCACTTTCAAAATCGTAATATTTTGTCATCATTTTGTTACTATAGAATGTCAATCATAAAAATAAAATAAAAGGAATAGATTTACAATCATGGAAACTCCATTCAAAATTCATATCAATAGTGAGAAAAAATTGTGATGTGAAAAAGACAAAAAGACAAATATTATTTAAAAATTTGAAGGAGTTATTGTGTTAAATTTCAATAGTTTTTTTGTATTGAAATAGAAGGACCTTACTTAAATCTTGTCAAAATGAAAATATTAGTCACGCTATTATGAATACGAAATAGAAGCATTAGGGGAATTTTGAGGTCTAAAATGGGCCTCCTAAGGAAAATGTACAATCAAAATTCACTTTATGAGAACCAATCACATTTTAGGGGATGACATCATCTCTAATGATTGGGGTGGCATTGATTGAGTTAAACGTACTTACTTGTCACATTTTCAATGGTGAATAAAAAATCATGGTTAACTATGGTAATGTTCTAAGTATTTTAAAGTCATAAAGTAAAGTACTCATAATAAATATCATTTCACACTTTTTGAATAAAATATTATTATTGTCAATTCATATTTTTTGAAAGAAACAATGCATATCCCTACACAATCTTCATGTATTTACACACTTTTCAATAAATATTATATATTTATATATTTTCAAATATTTATTTATAAATCAAATCAATTCAATATTTAATATGAAATTCATAAATAAAACAATATATTATATTATATTATTTTTATAGCATATTAATTACATGTTATTATATAATTTAAATCATATAAATTTTAATTAATAGTACATTCTATAATTAAAAATTTATGAATTTATATTTATATTTTATTTTAAGTTATTTAAGTACAAATGAAAAAATGCATTAGTTGTGCAATGATAATGATTTTTTCTTGAAAATCTCATTCTTATTTATAGTCACATCGATACAATTTTTTTATTAATTTTATTTTAGTACAACTTTTGAATTGAATTTAACCATGGTTACATGGATTTTGGTGCAAAAAGTGAATTGCAAATTGATAAATATTATTTTATTGGTTTAGCTATTATTTTATTATTTTCTTAGGAGGCCCTTTTTAGACCTCAAAATTCCCCTAATGGGCAATAATGAATACATAGGTGGGTAGCTTTCGTTTTCACCATTTAAATTAGCCGTCATTTATATGCACCAGACTTCTTTGCAGACTGAGTGGGAGTGATGACTAGTTTTGACAAATATGAGGTAATTGTAACTCTTTTTTTTGGCTGATCAATTTGTATTTAGTGTAATTTTTTTCGCTGATTTAGTGTAATTGTTATTAATGGATATTTAAGTTGTTAAAGTTACTCTAGAAAGATTGGGGTAGGATTTTTAGCATATCTTTTTCCTTAGCACAGGGCACAACCACCCTTATGAGGTTTGATCTTGTGTTGTCTTGTTTACTAAGTTTATCCTCAATGGGTTGTACTAGCAAAACTTGACTGTATTTAGGTTAATTATATATAATTAAACATTTTATAAATTATGATAAATTATTTTTTACTTTTTATTTAAGTAAAAATAAAACAAGTTTGAATTCATTTTTAATTAGTAATTTGAAATTTTTTTAACATTTCAAATACTAATAATATATATTGAGTGAATGAGTTTTTGAATCATTTAGCTCTCTCATTTAAAAACCAACCATACATTTCAAATTTCAATATCCAAACATAATTATATCTGTTTTTATTTCAAATTCATAAATAAACCCATTTTATAAAAACTACTTAATATTTTAATCAAACAAAAACACTTTTATTGAACACTAGATCTATAACAAGCTTGCAAACCCTCAAGAATTATATAAAATCTCTTTGACAAAAAATATTGTTATTTCATCCCAAAAAAATTATTATTTTTAAAATTAAAAATCTTTTGATTACTCTATATTTGGCTAATAAATGTAGACATGTTACTTGAAAGAGTGTCATTTTTTTAAACTTCAAAGTTTTAAGCTTTGAATAATGCATTATTACATAATATGAGTAGAGATAGACACTATCTTTTCCTTAATAAGTTGAAAAACTGATTATAAGTGAGTTCATAATTATCTTATTTAATTTTTATGTGGATATTAAAATCTTAATATTGATAATGTCATAATGGGATAGTTATCTTGAAATTTTAACTAAAATTAAATTTATACTAGAATTTATTTTGGAGTGTCACATAATGTTATAGTTGTAAGTTGTACAATTTTCTTTGAATCAAAAGATAAATTGTTAAATTTAAGGTTTTTGTAATCAATAAAATAATATAAAATTTTTGGATTAATCATATTCTTATGATTTTAATCGATCTTTCG
This sequence comes from Pinus albicaulis, assembly GCA_034641835.2. NCBI lineage: Eukaryota > Viridiplantae > Streptophyta > Pinopsida > Pinales > Pinaceae > Pinus > Pinus albicaulis. Next base: position 401,715,697 of record CM076584.1, read on the forward strand.
AACCCTGAAAAATAAAAAAATTAAGTTGATCATGATGAATAAATAATAAAAATGCAGCATTGCCCAGATATAACAATTACAGAGAATAAATTTTCATCTCAAGCATGAAATTGATGGTTTTAAAAATTAACTTTACTTTCTCGCATTTAGCCGCGAGCACCTTTTTTTTTTAAAGAGACAAATCCCAGGAGCACATAGGTCTACTCTGTGATCATTTGCGATGAGTATTAATGGCGAACACATACCTAACATACATGGGGAGCACATACGTAACATACCTTTTCCATGTTTTTTCTCTCCTCCACAATCAAACTTGGCCGGTGAAAATCTAAGCGTCATATTTCGTTCTCGTTCCCATATAATATAATGTCACTGTGCTGTGAAATGTTTCACTCTTTTCTGTAAAGCGTTCCACGTGGAGCTGAGAGGATCGTTGGCATTTGACGATCTAAATATCTTGAGGAATCCCATCAAAATTTGAATAAGCATTGAGCATCACTGCACATTCTGCTGCGGTGATATTGTGAAAAGAAATGCACACTACTACATAAAGAGGGGTTTTAAGAAAATATTTAAGACAATTTTTGGGTAAATTGTCTTAATTTGAGACAAAACAAAACTTGTGTATTGTCTTAAATATTGTCTTTAAGCGGGTGTCTTAAATTAAATCGTCTTAAAATTAAATTGTCTTAAAATATTGTCTCTATAAAGACAATAAATAACACAAGCATTTTTGTCTCTCCAAAGACAATTTCATTTTTGTCTCTCCAAAGACAATTTCATTTATTGTCTCTCCAAAGACAATAGTTGGAATTAAAGACATATTTTCTTTATGGAGACAATGTTTTTAATCCTATCTATTGTCTCTCTAGAGACAATATAAAACAATGAATCCAGAAAAATATCTCACCATTAAAATAAATCAATATGAAATATTTAATTAAAAAAATATACAATATCATTGAATATTTCATGTTAAGGTACAGTGGAATTGAACCACTAACCTCCTGCATAGCAGGCACTCTTCCATTGAGCTAGCACCTTTTAAAGAATTATATGAGGAGTTATGGCAGTCCTTGAAATTGTATAATAGGCATTGATTTTAAAAAAATGTTCAACACGTAATGGCATAATCATTGTAAAATATATAATCATGCAAGCCCCTATTTCTAACTTAATAAAAATAAACTCATTGGAGTTAGCTCACTGTGACACCCTTGTAGCTTGACTTGCACGAAAAGCTAATAATAAACAATAATCTACAAACAAATTAATCTAGTCATACAAAGAAAATTAACTATAATCAGCACAAGAAATACAACCACCACCCAAAGAGCCACTAGCTCGCTAGTAGGCACTGATCAACATGTATGATCTACAGCCAGCTTCAAATTTCAGACCTTCATATTCTTGAGGTCATTCCCCTGCACCCTCAGCCCATCTGTCTGATCAAATATAATCCACTGAAGTTTAGCGGAATTTTTAGCCCAGCATTCGGGACCATCAGGAGAAAGCACATCTGTCCGATCAAATATAATCCACTGAAGTTTAGTGGAATTTTTAGCCCAGCATTCGGGACCATCAGGAGCAAGCACAATGCCATCCACCTTGAATTCAATGAATGTGTCAATGAGCTTTTACCAGTTCAATCACAATAAATAAGAAAATTAGTGCAGCATATTAAGATGTTACATTGGTTTTCACCTGAAACGTCATGCCATCATTGTAAGGCACATTGAACTCAATAGACTGAATCATGAAAGAGTAACCTGCAGGGACAAAGAAAACTTCTGATTCCACTTTGCAAGCAGCCTTCCATGCTAGTAGAAATGCCTGCATATAAATATAGATAAGAACATGAGATTTAATTTGCATTGCTTATATAAAATGAATTCTAATGTAATGAAATCCTCAGAGACATGGAATTGCAGGGATGCCAATTGAAATGCCAATACATAAATTGGTCAATGGTACCAAAACCAAGCTACCATATATTGTGACATTTTGAAATTACTTTTAGGATTCTAATCTTTCTCACAATATTCAGAGATTTGTTAACGTTACATGCATAAATTTCATGCAATTAAATCCTACAACAAGAAGCTTAGGCTACAAAGCCTAAGGAATTGAGATAAAAAAGTAATAGCTCCTTATACCTCAGTATCATCTGACACTCCATCTCCTCTCGCACCATAAGATTGCACGTTAAATGTAGAATTACAATTGTTTGATGAATAATTTTGGGATCCTTGAGGAGCAAAGGCATTCCCCCCATCTCCATTCTTACTAGAATTCTTGTGAAAATGGAATCTAGCATGAACACCTTTAAATGCAGCTGAAATCAAATAAATAAAACTAACAACCAGCAAGATAAATCCACGAGAATGCCTTGGGCAAACTAGAGCTTCCATTTCTATAGCTTGTCTTATATTTTTTTTCAATATTATGCAGAGGGCAGCAATAACTAATTGCCTGACTGACTTCAATAGTTTGTGAGCTCAATTGATGGGTCTATTTTAAAGGTTTAGGAGTTCTATCTAGATTATTCCTGTGGCTGGACCGGGACTATAACCGTCTTAATTATTTAATCTTTCAATTTCCAAACCCACCAAGAGTTCCGGCGCCCATGCGCTTGTCATTGATAAGTGGCGTGTCTTAGTTGTGAGCGATGATGGGCTGATTCAATACAATTCACATAATGGGGATTGATAGGTAGGGCTCAGCAGGATGATCACCACATAGCAATCGGCAAGGGAATGAAGAATGGATAGTTGGTGTGATTTGATCACCTGACCTGTTGTTGGTGATTGGTTCTAAACAGTTTCCAGGACATGTGAGTTCACGAGAAAAGGAAAGAGGAAATGATATATTATTATTATAGCCAGGGCCAGATCCATTCTGTTAATGCTCACACTGTTATTATGCAATATTTCCTACATATACCACAAATTCTCTTTTTTCTGAGAGAGCAAACAAGCCATATGGATCTACACGAGAGATTTAAATAGCAATTGTTGGAAAGCACAACTTTCTGACCTATGTTGTAGCAATAGTGCTTCGAAATCATAAAATTCCCTTCTCTGAGACCTCAAAATTTTATGGATGGTTACCACCATATATAAAAATAGAAGCAAAACAAGGGAGGCTGTAGCGCAGCAAGTCCTTGCCTTGAGGGAAGCGACCCCTAAATTTGTAACTCCAGAGAGCCCAATTTCTCAGCCAAACAGAGCATGGCATAATTGACAGTGCAGAGCTGCGATTGAAATCAACATTGTTGTTGCTTCTGCTCATTACCATTGGCGTATCAATGCAGACTGATAGATGTTAGGAGAATGAATACAAGAATTACCTTTGACACTGCTAATAGGTTCGATTGACAAGAAGCATTGGTGGAATACAAATAGCTACTACTGCAAGTCTCCTTACTGCCTGCAGCAACATAAAGTATGTAGAAGTTGTATATCGAACAGCTGATGAAACACCAACTAATTTAGATTCTCTAAACTCGTAAAATAATATCATATTAGACTAGGATTCAAATGGCATCCTTGGAACTACCATACATGTATGTATGAATAATACAAATATTGTGCCTATGATTCCATAGTATGTTATTTTACTGTTGCAGAGTACACACCTGGTATAATTCATCTGAATTAGTCCCTTTCCATGTGCAAAAGGCACCTGTGAATTGTCAAATGCTTCATCTGTCTTTCCATTTCCAACCAGATAACCCTGAAAAACTAACCATGCAAGAAGTCAGACCATGAGACCATCTAGTAAAATACGTAACGTTGTTACTGGTCCTCAACATATTTTGGAGAGGCCTGAATGAAAGCTATGAGTTTCAATTATATTAGCAAATATTTTTACCTTAAGGTTCAAAGTTGGTTTAATACCAGCTTCATTTCCTGTCATAGCCAAGAAAGAGACGTTGCAAGGATCAAACATCAAAGTATCAATCTCAAAACAAATTCTATAAAGAATAATAGAAAGTCTGGAACCTATGTTTTCCTGAAATGCAACCTCAAATCAACTTATAGTAACTTCTGTTGCCATCAAGAAATTCCAGCCAATTTCAAAAAAAGAGGAATGAAACAAAAACTTGCATCATGTGTGCTCTACCATTTGCTATTGCATTTACCACCAGTGAAATAATAATACCATAATAAGATTCCCCTCTGACATAAAGTGGATTAGACAGAAACTCAGGAAATGCTTCAAACCACTGCATCCAAGATTATAAATTGTACTGAGATTCACCTTTTGGAAAATGAAATTTATTGTACTCAAAAGTTAAAAGGGAAACAACCAGAATAATTCACAACGTGGAGCTACTCTATTGCAAGGAAAGGTCCGTTGGAGGCAACTTAATCCTCTCGTGGAAGGGCTGGAATAAATAAATTGTAGATGATAATCAGTTCGAATGATTATTCACTATTATTATAGCCTAAAACAAACACCTCTTTATATTAAAAAATATACAAATAAGATAAAAATTCAATCTATCAGTACACAGATTTTAGACTAATGCCTAGTTGCCTGAATAAATATTAGATCGATGACTTTGTGTTGTCAACTAAAGTCTAGCTCTTTTCCCTGATGAAGAAATAAATAATAGTTTCTGTGCGAATTCCATATTTTTCCTTTTCTTACTCTTTAATAAATAAAATAAAATATGAGATAGAAAGAGAGCATGCTACCTATTATCAGTTTCATTTGTTGTAAAGTAATTTCCCACCAAATTCCTGCACGTCATGATATCACATTATAATAAATAGTGAAGTTGACAAAAAGAAACTTGTCGATTAGCACTCCTTACAAGAGATGTTGACATTACTGGTACAGAAGGACACTGCTAAGCATAACAGACGGAAATAAAGATAAGTGGTGATACATAGAGAGGGAGAAGAAAGAAGAGTGGACAGAGCTATATCAAATTTCTTTTGGTCATTTTGAAAAATCAGCTGATGAATTTCTATCAGAAATTACTGCTCTTTGCATACACTTTCAAATTCCTGTCTCCAAGCCATGTTGGAAGAGCTCCTGAAAAATGGTTGTAAGATAGATCTCTGCACACACAGGAAACCAGCACTCCAGTAAGGCAGGATTGTTAAAAAATTGGAGATTCCATAAATAATAATGTATATATTCTAAAATATATACATACGAGAGTGTTATTATTCCTAAAGATAAATCATAATATACTTTAATGTTAGTCATTTGCACTTAAATGTTAGTCCTTTAGCCATCGCTACTTTAACAAAGTCATTAGAGCTTTATGTTAGTTGTTTGTACTTTATGTTAGTTCTTGGGGTTTTATGATATCTCATGGTTGGTGGAACATTTATTGCCACAATTCACTTTAAAAATAGTTATATTAAAGATAGTTCATGCATGTCAAACCACCTATGAAGAGAGGAAATTTTAAACAGGCCATGAATATTAAAGAGGCTATGATGTTGAGATGTTTTATTGTGAGCGGACTTGAGAGACCAACTCTTTGGCCACGATACTGTAGCATGAACAATCTGAGCCCAAGTTGGCATCCATACCTTCTTAAGAAGGTTTTATTTTATTTATATACTCTTCAAGAGTTCCTTTACAGGATGATATCCTTAACTTTTCCCACTACACATTTTTTGCCTAGTTTCTAGAATAGGTGTTGCACTACTCTAAATTGTTGCTGAAAAACATTTTATAATAAAAAATTGTACTAATCCATTGCTTTAATTTCATGTAATTACATATTATTTTATGTTGTATTTAAAACCTTTTCCAATTCTTTATTGAGGCAGCATGTTGTTACTAGAGCCTTTTAAGTTCTTGTTGGCTCTTGAGTCTTAGGTTGCCCATTGAATAGAAATTGTTTATTTTGAAATTTTTTCCTTCTCTATCAGTAGTGATCAAGTTAGGATCATAACAGTGGTATAAGAGGACTTTCTCGGCCTCTTGGAAAAACACCAACAATCACTTCAATTTTAACCATTCATAATAACTGAAAATAAAATAAAATAAATTTTTCATTAACAATGAAGGAATCCATAAGAAAACCCTTGGATGGGTAACACACACTATAGAAGAAACAAATAAAACCATATGTTTGTTCAATGTGGCTATGGAAAGAAGGAAATGAGAATAAGAGAGAAGTCATGAAAGTCATTGAAGACTCCAAAACCAGAGAAGAGAGGTTGGCCATCATGTTCATGACTGGAACCCTCTTGTAAAGAATTTTAACAAATAAGTGGAAAATCATACATATCAAGGAAATAAAGAAAACCAGAAGGGTAACTATATTAACTAAAGGTCATTTAAGAGGGTCCCCATTCCTAAGTTTGATGGTATTAGTGAAGATATTGAACTAAGGACTTGGATAGGCAAGCTCTCCCATATTTCTAGACTGAACCATATGGAATTAGTGAAGATATTGAGCTAAGGACTTGGATAGGCAAGCTCTCCCATATTTCGTGTAATCTGTAGCTGTATCGGAGTAAGAAAAACCAGTCCCAACTAGAGAATCAAGAAAAATAATGTTGGAGACCTACATGTGCAAAAATATTCATGGTTAATCCATTATAATGTAAGTTTCTATACATTCAATGGCATCCAAGTTAAGTCAAAGTTGGATGACAAACGATTTAACAATGGCACATTCCAAAGTGATAAAAGCAACAGAACAGAAAAGTTGATAACAGAGATGATATATCAATGACATAATGTGAGAGGCCTTAAGAAAATATAGTATGCTCACTTGACAAATATTGAAAGAGTAAAAAAACAATTAGTGTCCTAATTGAAAATATTTCATTAAAACCTTACTAGCAGAGCCACGAGACTTGAACGCCAACCTTAGTCCAAGAATGTGGATTGGGGATGAGTGTGGGAAAATTCCCAGAATTTTTATTGAGATCATAACTCAATGGACCTGCAATAGGACAAAAGCATTGTACAAATTTAAATAAGTACAATAAAGGAGATAAGCATGAGATATCTATCATTTTCCTCTACAAATTTAAAATAGCCCCCCGCCCTACCTAGCCTTGCAAGTTTGGCAGGCAGATAAGATCAGATCTATATCTGACAATTAACTTTGAAGTTGTCTACTCAGCATACAAAATAGCTCGGATGGCAGTTTTTTGTTGGAATTCAGTAAAATAAAATTCAAAAAATCAGGTATTTGGAGTGCTTGAATTGTATTTTTGATAGTGGAAATGGATTTAGCACTATCAAAAACCCTTAAGGCACCTAAAATACTAAAGTTTAACAATGGTAAACAAGTTTCTAATAAAATCTTTACCATATTTTTTGAAAATATTTACCGGATTCTGGGCCATTCTAAACAGACTTTTTGCAATATTATCCTTAAGCTAATCAAATGAGCTGAACATTAAATAGCTAAAGGTTCAAGAGTATAAAATCCATAATTTATCGATTTCCATTATTCTTTGGTTTACATAATAGTATTCTATAAACCTAATTATATAGCACTTGACTCTGTTTTGGGTACCAATTCCAACAATATGAGCAAAAATGAAGGCTTACCGTCCACATACCCAGATTACACAATTTTAAAACTAAATATATACAAGATCGAAAATCATTCAGTAAATAGAAAATTTGAGCAAGAGAACAAGAGCAAGAGTGCCCATAGCTAACCAATCTCATAGGCAATTCCAGTGAAACCGGTGCAATCTGGGCCTCCCTCAAGTCAAAGAAGAAGTGGATCATTTGCTGGATATCTTTCTGACTTCACAAAATAGTAGAAAAGTTCTCTTCGATTTTTCTCACTAACTGTCACGTACCTGCATGAATATGAAGAAAGCACAAAGAATTTCATGCAGTTACTCAATTGGTCATCAAAGAATCACATCTTTAAGCACTCCATATAACTATTTTCATGCAGTTACTCAAATGGTCATCCAATAGAATATAAGAATCCTAGAATTACATCTTTAAGCACTTCATATAAAAAATTCTGTTCCTATTATATCTTTCGACTCTGCATTTAACAAGTTTGACTCCAATAAAGCCATTTTTTTAGATTCAATTGTTACCAAATTTATCAAGTATCCATAGAAATTAGACTCTGTTCAAACATATTCACAGTGTGTGCATATGAATATAAATCATTGAATCTATGGGTGTATGTAGAGATCTGTATATCTTTTATCTATTTTTCTCCCTTTATTTTTCATATGAACATGCATTCTACAAGCCACATAGAAGGCCAGATCCATCAACTCTTTGGTTATGTTCTCAATCTTTACCTACATACATAGCTGGTTATTTATTTACAAGCTCGAGCAAATTCATGTATGCTACTTTTGAACATGGCTGTGTTAATGAATAAATATTCTTTCCACTTGAATTTTGATACCTTCAATTAATGTTACATTTCAACATGGACTGTATTCATGACTAAATATTAAACTTTAAAGCACTAGTTGAAAGAAACAATACGGTCTTTAAAGATTTTTGAAACTAAATTTTGTCTTTTATTACCCAACAATGCATATTTATAATACAAAAGGATGACAGAAGTAGAGACTGGAGATGAAATTTGATCATTAGGTATTGATCAATGTAGCCTTAAATTAATTGAACTTATTGAATACAGTTTTATTCACATCAGAAGCAGTATGATAACTCGATGTACCGACAGTAGACAAAAGAATCTTTAGCACTGATCTTTGCTTTTACTTATTCTTATTAAATGTTATCAATTATAAAGTTGACAAGTACTTTCATTCCAAAAAGTATTTGGGAAGTGTTGGGGAGTATTTATGAAGCATCTATGTTGGAACTTCTCTGGTAGACATTTTGGTTGGGATTTGGTTCATGCCTGATTTGGAGTTGAAAACTGAATGATCAACATATGGTTGAAATCCCTTGCTTTCAGGAGGGAAAGGAATTTTGTTTTCCAATGATTTATGGGTTTTGGAATCTACATCTTGGACCAAAGTTGAAAAACTTCTTATAGTTTATGACAGAGTAACTAATTGTTGACATCCAAAACTTCATTCCTTCAGAAGAGAAATCTAAAATGAACATTCTGATGCAAGGACCTAGATGGAGAGATTGGGTGTGGTCATTTGGTAAGGCTCTTTATTTTTATGATACCAAGAGGATTTATCGTCTGCTTTGCAAGAAGTTGCACTTAGCCCCTACTTTGAATCCTAGATGGCCTTTGATGGATCCTGAAAAGAGATGAATTAAAAGATTGCATAGTCTGTGGACCCTCAAAATATCCGTTAAGCTCTGAGCCTTTGGCTGATTCATTATTTATCAAGGTTGTCAACAAAGGTTCGCTTAGCCAAAAGTGGATTCACAGATAATAGGTGCTTGGTGTGTGGGAAGGAGGAAAACCTCAACCATATTATGTGGAACTCCAAATTTGCGCTAGATTGTTGGCATTAAGTTCAACTTCAATTTTCCTCTATTTTCCAAGGCACCATCCATTGGTGTGCATTACTTCTGGTGTGCATTGCATCTTGGGGATTCAAAAAAATTGGTTTTATCTATCTTCTTGGGTCTATGGAATTGCATTACAGTTTTTTCTCTGCTTTTTCTTTGGAAAAAAAAATGCAAAAGTATTTTTGAGAGTAGTGTAAGTTTTTTTCTCTTCCTTTCTTGAATCTTGTTTAGAAGAGGTATACTGTCAATTGCTTGCAAAGGCTGTTTGTTCATTTGGATGCTTAAGAAGAAAGATGCTTCTGCTTATTCTGATTTGATATCAGTCTCAATAGTGCTGAGAAAAGCTTGATTTTACATTTAAACATTGCTATTTCTGGGGATGCTCATCACATATATGCTTTCGAGCTCTTTTTTTAACACACCCATTCAATCTAAGTGCAAGTTTTTCTCTACTTACCTTACAGAATCTCCTATTGGTTCCTTAGATCGAGGTTATGCTCACAAAACTCAAGAGCAAAGTTGAGAAATTAATGATAAACCTATTTATATAGAGTTAGATCTGAAACTACAACAATGGTTAGAATGTCTAATTATTAACACACTAAGGGAAACAAAGGAAAAGTAGATTTTTTCAATTTTAAGCTAAATTACTCTAGCCTAATAAGTTAACAGAAATTCAATGCGCTTTCACCATTCACACACCTTCCCTGGGTCCAAGTAGAGATGGTAACATCGTATAGTAACAGGTAGATATGCATAGGCACCAGACCAAGTAGAGTAAGCGGAGAAGATCCTCTTATCCCAGCTCTGGGGCATCCCGAATTCCTACTAGTTAAGTTATCCTAGCCAGCTAGGTCTTATCCGGGGACAACTTCAACATCTCTATGGCAGCTTGGGAATTGCCATAGTAGATACAGATATCTGAACCTAGCTCGAATTAGACCGTAAAGCCTAGATCATTATGAGAAACTGTCTATCTGATAAACAATAAACAAGTCCATATAAATTTGACTGAGCCTGGAACTTGACTAACAAGCAGGAAAAGTCAAAAGAAACCTATACTCTTGCAAAGTCTATGCAAACAAAAATAAAATACATTTCTAATCAAACATCCATTGGAGCTTAAGACATTGATTAAATCAATCAATAGTCAAACATATAAGCACATCATGAGAAATTGTACAGGATATTGTTTACGCTCTGACATCAAAGGGATCAAAAAGTGAACGAAAGGTACAGAAAGGGAAACATATTTATGTCACACAACTCGCACATTTAAATCTTCTGTTCAAGTTCTTAAGTGGGAATTAAATAGAAACATTCCTTCACTAAAACATTATCTCATCTTGAAACTTTATTCTTTACCTTGTCTATTCTAAAAATACTAATCTTGCGGCTCGAAGACATGGCAAAAAAAGTTCGATTCCGGGGGAGATAAAGTATTTGCTTACAGGCACGACACTAAGCGTGTGCTAATTAGTAATTCCATTTAAATTTGATCAGAATGACTTGTTAATAAAGTTATTGATATTGATAACGTTATCTGAAATGTATTCAGACTAACAAATATTTTCTATGGGAAAATTGTTGCCGACTGCCAACGATTCTTTCCTCGGATAAAGCAAAAAAAATGAGCAAACTAGAACAAGACTACGGTATAAAGCACCCATACTAGGAACATCGCGAAAACCTGATTTGTTCATACCTGAGATTTAGACAGCAGAACAGGGGAATCCAGCAAGGTAATAGGGCTGAGACCAGGGGGATGGTCAAATAAGGAGATCTCACCCCACCAGGTGAAGAAACAGACGGCAATCACGTAAACCGAGCTGTATTCAATCTGGGTGCATTGAATCCCCCTCGGGTAGCCAATCTCTCTGCAAAATTTCTGCCACCAGTCCTCATGGGCGGTTTATGGTCCGCCCAAAACCTCTCGTCGGCACCAATCCAGCCGCAAACCGCCTAAAATACTAAAAGGATGATTATCCTTACCGCTCATGCTACTGTCGTTGCAGCCATTAAAGCCTGCGGGTGATAAGGGCTTCAGGTTTTGTTCTTGGCCCTACAGGGTTTCGATCTGCGGTCCTGCGAGAAGGACTGGGAACTGAAGTCCTCCACCATCATAGAGGCAATAAGTGTGTTTGGCCTAGTCAAGGGCCCCCAATCTAGAAACCCCATTTGTTATTTTCTTCGTTCCCGCCATAAATTTCGTAGCAGTTTCGCTTATGAAAAACATACATGACGCGTAGAATGATTGATTATAGTATTGATTACAAAGATAGAATAATTGGAGAAAATTTCATTTTGGTCCCAAATGTAATTGTGTTAGTAACCAAAAATAATCCAGAGGGAAGAACAAACCCGCATAGTTAAGAGGGTTACTAGTATATATATATGATAGTAGATGACCAACTATGATAGATCATTAAAGAAATTCAGACCTTAATTCTTTAAGAACTTCAATTTAGAACTTGGTCAGATATTTTCCTTCCAAGTGGTTTTATAATTTAGATTCGTTGATGAATGTTTCCAGAGGAAGAAATTCAAAAAAGAAAAAATAAAATAAAATAAATAAATATATATATAGCACACAATGAGTAGCAAGAAAAGTTAGCTGAAATCACTGGTAGACCAAAAAAAAATTTATGTAATCATTCTTAAAGTAAAACATCGAAAACATGGAAGGGGAATTAATTTCCAATTACCCTTTTGAGAATCAGAACCCGGAAGAAAGTTTGGAGTAAGTCAATATGTATCAAGGGACTAAGTCACTCAAGAAATTTATATTAAGTTGATATTTTAAAACACTAATATAAAAATACTTCCATTTTGGAAAGAAATTTATGGTCTTCAAACCTTAGGTTACTTGTTCAAGTTTTTTACATAGAAGGAATCTCACAATTTACCACTTGACCAATTATTAGTCTTCTCTCATAATGGAAACTCATCGGGTGTATTTGTTATGATTTTCTCAACAGAAAATATGTGATGCAAATATACAATATACGATTTTTTTCTTTAATTAAACTATGGTCTCTCGGCCTTACCATGCTCAGTTTATAATATATTTTGAACCGTAGCAATTTTGTTCAATATACTGTAATTTATTATGATCAAATATTTAGAGGTATTTATAACATTGCTATAGTCTTCATATGCCGACTCTTATTGAAATGTTGTATGGCATGTAGACATGATGTAATTTATATTACAATTAATTATTTTTGTTCCCTTATAATGTCAATTCGTAAATATTGTGTACAGTTTGGAATTATTTTGTAGATCTTTCGTAATATGAGAGTCTTGTTCTTTACAAAACAACTATGTTTATATTTCTAAATTTATATTAAATTAATATTATAAAACACTAATATAACGCTGAATCATGAGAATGAAGTGGTAATATAAAGATCATGTGGTTAGTCAAAGGTCAATTAATAAAATAACTCATGTTTTTGAAGGATATAGATTTTCTTTCCACTAATAAAGATGGTAAGAATTTGATAGAAAAGGTAGATATAAGTAGCGCCTACTACTATTTATGGCTTATTTGTGGTGAAACAATATATTTCAAAAGTTTTGTTTGGTTCATGATCAACTTAAATAGTAAAAAAAAAAACGAGTAAAGTTGTAAATCAATAAGAATTTTAGCTCTTTTTACCATCATAGATCAACAATTAGAAAGAAGTTTGCTATAAGATTAGGTAGTTATTTAAAATTTATCTAGTGTCACAAAATAAGCTAATCGTTTGGTAATGATTTGGTAGAAATTTTAGGCACGGGCAGAGTTCTACTATGATCCAAAGCTCATTCATAGTGGAACAATGCTTTTACAAATTTTGCCAAATTCTAGGTCAATCCGTATTGTCAAAATTTCATTGTGGTTTTGGATGAATGAGAATCATTACTATCTGTGTCGTCAAATTTTTCTCACTATAGGGAAGTTTACTGGTGGATTAAATGGCTCTATGATATCACCCCTAACCTCCATATTCACAAAGTGAACATGGGTGTTTAATAAACACGTAGTTGTGATTGAGATCTTTACTATGCACCTAAGTGTTTACTTAGTCAGGCATTGTGCATGGCATGGCATGTTGATACATACTCCAACGCAATTTCATTAGTTTTGTGTCACCATGCAATCATTTTTGTACTAGCGACGAAGTTCCAACACCTACAACAACAACAGATAATCCTACGCCAATTCGGAGTTCCCTACGTGGTCATCTAATCTGTGGTTTAATAAACCCATGGTACTGCAATGGTCACCAATCAAGTATGACTAGGGGAATTACAAGTCCATGCCAATGTCGATGGTCAACTTGGACTAAGATAATTCCTATGAAATTGGTGATCAAGTTTGTACATTGCGCTTAAGATAAGGTGCTTATAGTCACTAAGTGATGGTTGTAGTTACAAGGATAAAGTTTTGGTGTTATAATGCAAGGATTATAAGGACCAAGGGCTGTGAAGGCTAAGCATTGTTGGAAATATGGATTATAAGGTTAGGGGTTTTAATGCAAGGATTATAAGGACTAAGTTTGTTAACATTAGGGATTATTTGAAATATGGGTTATAAGGTTATATTCGGGGTTTTAGGGTTTAAAAAGAGATAGGGATTAAAGGTTATAAAATTTAGGGTTTATGATGGTAAAATGTAAAGAGATATAATGGTTATAGTATTATGGTTATGGTTTATATGTGTTAAGGAGTATATTGGTCAGGTGTCAATGATTATATGTATTACATGTTAGAGAGGTAAATTCTTTTAGAGGATAAGGGTTGTAATCTTTAGGTATTAAGTGTGGCAAAGGTTATAAGGATTGCATCTTATAAGTTTTAGAGTGAATTAGGGCTTAGGATTAAAGTTCATATGAATTAACAATAATATAGGTTATATGTTAGATGGATTAAGGACTATAGGGTTGTTGACAGGGCAAAAATTCCCTCTTGCCAACAAGGGCGAATTAACTCGATCGTAGGTCCCAACTAGACCAGCTTTCGTTTGGAATGGCTAATCCCAACGAGTTTTAAGGATTGTTATAAGGGTTAGGTAATAATGAGTTAGTGGTTAAGGGATTAGGGATTAGGGGCTTACGGGTTAGAGGAATAGGGGCTTAGGGGTTAGATTTTTAGGGTTTAGGGGTTAGGGGAATAATGAGTTAGTGGTTAAGGGGATAGGGATTGGGGGCTTAGGGGTTAAAGGATTTAAGCGCATTTAGGGGTTAGGGGAATAATGAGTTAGTGGTTAAGGGATTAGGGATTGGGGTTAGGGGAATAATGAGTTAGTGGTTAAAGGGTTAGGGATTTGGGGGTTAGGGGTTAGGGGATTTTGGTGCATTTAGGGGTTAGAGGAATAATGAGATAATGGTTAAGGGATTAGGGATTGGAGGCTTAGGGGTTAGGGGATTTAGGCACTGTTAGGGGTTAGGTGAATAATGAGTTAGTGATTAAGGGATTAGGGATTAGGGGCTTAGGGGTTAGGGGATTTAACAATTAAGGATTTTAGGGGTTAATAGGTTATGGATTAAGCATTAACGATTTAGGGGTTTAGGGGTTAAGGGGTTAGGGGTTTAGGTGTGAGTGATTTAGGGGTTTAAGGGTTTAGAGGTTTAGGGTTTAGGGGGTTAAATAGGTTAAGGTTTTAGGGGTTTACGGGGTTGGGAATTAGGGTTTAAGGGGTTAGGGGTTAAGGGTTTAGAGGTTTAGGGTTTAGGGGGTTAAATGGGTTAGGGTTTAGGGGTATATGGGGTTAAATGGGTTAGAGGTTGGGAATTAGGGTTTAAGGGGTTATGGGTTAAGGGTTAGGGGTTTGGGGGTTAAATGGTTTAGGGTCGGTTTAGAGGTTTAGGGGGTTAGGGGATTTAGCATTTAAGGATTAGGGTTAGGGGTTAATGGGGTTAGGTTTTAGGGGTTTAAATGGGTAAGGGTTTTAGGGGTTTAGGGGGTTAAATTGGTTAAGGGCTAGGAATTAGGGTTTAAGGGGTTAGGGGTTAAGGTTTTAGAGGTTTAGGGTTTAGGGTGTTAAATGGGTTAGGGGTTTAGAGGTATATGGGGTTAGGGGATTTAACAGTTAAGGATTTTAGGGGTTAGGGGTTAATGGGGTTAGGGTTTAGGGGGTTAAATGGGTTAGGGGTTTAGGGGTTTAGGGGGATAAATGGGTTAGGGGTTTAGGGATTTAGGGGGATAAATGGGTTAGGGGTTGGGAAATAGGGATTAAGTGGTTAGGGGTTAGAGGTTTAGGGTTTAGGGGGTTAAATGGGTTAGGGGTTTAGAGGTTTCCCTCTCATATCCATATTTGTTTAATTTCATGATTAATTAGGCATTTTTAATGTGTCACTACTCGGTTAATTAGGATTAAGTTATGATGCAACTGAAGGATCAACTAAAGATCTATTTGCCTCCATCCCCGCCCCAAAACCCGTCCTTGCACCCCTCCCTTAGCCAAGGTAACCCTTCCTTATATTCAAGGTGTTACTGATCACTTTTCCATAATTCTATCTAAAATGAACATCAAAACATTATTTAAACCCCATCGACTCCTAAATAAGGAAACTCGTAATCTCAAGATCTGTGGCCTTAGGCTCTGGGGAAATTACCTCCCTCTTACCCACCAGCAATTTGTTGACGACATTATGCTCTTTTGTCGTGTCTCGCTGAAGGAAGAAAAAAACATTAAAGATATACTCCATCTGTTTATGGAAGCCTGTGGCACCCTTATTAATAATGAAAAATTATGCATCTTCTTCTTTAATAAGGCTAGAAATATCAAAACCTTTATGGCAAGAGTGTTGGGGTTTGGTATCAAATATCTTCCCACTAAATACTTGGGCATGCCCCTTGCTGAAAGCTCTCAGAAAATTGCTTGTTGGAGTCATCTTATCCACAAAAATCAAAGCAAGCTCAACAAATGGACTTTTAGAGGCCTCAATATGGCTCCCCACACCATCCTTCTTAAATTCGTCCTACAATCCATCGCCATTTACCAGTTGTCTGGAATGGCCACACCCAAAACAATCTACAGCAAAATGAAGGAAATATTCAAGAAATTCCTTTGGGGAGGGGTCCAACAATTGAAAAAATGGTCCTTGGTAGCATGGTCGAACCTCATCAAACCTAAGATGGAAGGGGGAGTAGGCCTTATAGACCCATCTATTCTCAACCAGGTATTGGGGGAAAAATTATGGTGGATATGGGCACAGGGAGGAACGGGACTGTGGAAGCATATATGGACAAGGAAATACGGCATGCCCAACCATACAAAGGATATTTTAAGATACCAGGACCCCCCTAAAGGATCGACCCTCTGGAATCTAGCAGCCCAAAACAGACATCTTATTTTGTAACATTTATTCTTGGAAATAATGAATAGAAAAACAACACTCTTTTGGAATGAATCCTAGCAACAGAGGGGCAAATTATTCCCTAGACAGGAGTTGAGTGAATGGTTCACTTATGCTATGAACACCAATTATAAAACAGTAAACCAATACTGGAGGGAAGAGACCATTAACGATGATGGAGAAGATGGAAAACATGACAGATTGGTCAAATGCGATGAATTCAGATCAATGGATACATTTGAAGGAGCTAGAATCAAGAAGTATCACCTTCGAGGAAGGGTCAGACATATTGATATGGGGCTATGCTACGAAAGGATTATTTACAGTCAAGGAAGCTTACATGATAAAAGCAAGAAGGGGACAGGAGAATCAACATCAAAACTGGAGGAAAATTTGGGGAGGGAAGTGGTGGTCGAAGGTGGCCTGCGGGTGAAATCCCGATGTTGGGAAACATTTTTTGGCGGATGGCTAGAATTTGGGTGAAATTTTTAATTTCTCGTCCAAGAAAATAGTCAACTCAATTTCTCGACCGAGAGTTTTTAAAACTCTAGTCCGAGATATTTTTAATGTTTCACCCGAGAGTTTGATTAGGCTTGACTGGAGTTAAAATACTCTCGGATGAGAGTTAAGTATTTTCTTGTCCGAGAGTTTTAATGACATAAACTCTCGGGTAAAATCTCTTCCTAGAGTTCATAAAACTCTCGTCCTAGAGTTTATAAAACTCTCATCCTAGAGTTCATAAAACTCTTATCCTAGAGTTATAAAACTCTCGTCCTAAAGTTTATAAACTCTTGTCCTAGAGTTATAAAACTCTCATCCTAGAATTATAAAACTCTCGTCCTAGAGATGTTGTTAGATGGACACCAACATGGTGGGATTGAACAAGGATATGGGCCGATTAAGGAATCCACAGAGGCAGTAGTGAAACCCTAGCCACAAATCTCTTACATTACTATACCTCATGGTGGTTAAACCCCAGCCAATTTAGTAATTGGCATGGATCCCAAGGCTTTTGGAGATGCCGGACAAGCAATAGAAGATGGCCAAGCATATAAATACTACCAAGAAATCTTCAAGGCTTTTTGGAGATGCTAGACAAGCAATAGAATATGGCCAAACCCTGACCCCATTGTCTTGCCCCAGCGTAGGTTTTTGGAGATGCCAAACAAGCAACAGAAGATGGAAAAACCCTGACCCCATTGTCCTGCCCCAATAACATATGTTGAAGCGGTTAAAACCTAACCCCATTGTCCTGCCCCAACAACATATGTTGAAGCAAAAGCTGAATTGACTAAACGAAAACATTACTATCAATGACACAACACTTAATCAAACTAATACATACTAGATTCCTAGGTTCAAAACCCTCGCCCTTCAATTTTGAAGTCCCTTGCTCGTCCTTAAGCTTGGCAGCCATGACCCATATTTCCCTTCAGAAGCTGAGACGCCGCGATCTTCATCGAAAATATGTGTACCAATTTCACAATCCTAATTTTTTTCAAAACCTCAGAGCCTTTGGAAGCCCTCACCTTGATACCCACACAGCTAAAACCAAAACTTGAACTTCGATTTGAAGCGGAGCTCTGTCGCACCAGTCAGGCCCTCAGAACCGTGCGGGATCCAACGTGATTGGGCATTGCGGATATAAAAATGATGGCTCCCGTGCCTTTTTTGGGCCTGTTGGCCAACCGGGACTTTATGAGGCGCAGAAAACACGCCTCTAATGTGAGAGCCGAGATTTGGGTTGTTGTAGAAGATGGAGACTTCAAAGAATACAGAAGGTGATGAATCTGAAAGCATCAAGGCTAGGGATAGGGATTCTGAGTTAGGATATAACCACACCTTCACCTGTGATGGGTGGGTTTCAGCTAGGGTCAGCTTGCTCGCCTGCATAACATCCCTACAATCTATTCCCTTGCTCTTGCAATTTCGCTATTCCCTTGCTCTTGCAAGTTCGAGGACCATCGGTTCGAGGGCTTCTTAATTACTGATCTTCCCGATTTCTGAAATATGTCTTCGCGCGGTTTTTTTGGCTATTTTTCCTCTTCTTTCATTGAAATACAGAGCGTGGTCGTTCCAGCGGGACGTCACACGGGAGTCAATCGCAGCGCGACGGTTGTATGGCATTTGATCTCGAGTGCTTATCACGACTCACGACCGGAGAGTTTAGAACACAAACAGAATAAGTGCACAACAGAGTTTAAGCGACTTGCAAGCTCGTAGAACACAAACATAATTTGATAAGGAGCTAAAAAGGGTACCCAATTTAAATGGATTAGCTCGTGATTCCATTAGCAAACCCGTGCTCAGACAATTCGTTACAAGTGTATTTTGGAAATTGATGAATGAAATTAGTGAATGGTATCATGTATTATATATTTTAATTAATATTTATTTTGTATTTGAGTATTTTGGAAATGTGCAGAAAGATGGTTGGAAAGTATATGATAGCAAACCTGTGATCGGACAAATCGTTACAAGTGTATTTTGGAAATTGACGAATGAAATTAGTGAATGGTATCATGTATTATATATTTTAACTAATATTTATTTTGTATTTGAGTATTTTGGAAATGTGTAGAAAGATGGTTGGAAATTATATGATATTATGGCCTTCCTAAGGGTCCTCTACACAAAACCACATCTTCCATCTAGCATGAAAAGAGTAACCACTTTCTCAGATGCGAACATACTCATCCATCCCAAAACAAGCCAAGTTGAAAGCATATGTTAAAACAATATTCAATTGCCAAAATTCAAGTTGTGGGTACCCATAAAATGAGAGGAAACAAAGTTTATTTTGATGCTAGCACCAAATCCCAAGGATCATGAAAACATAAACATAAACCGCCAACAAAAGACCAAGTAAGCATAATATTGACAACAACAATGGGAATCCTCCACTTCCAGAGCATGTACAGCGAGACCAAACAAAGATCCACTCTAGATACTCTCTCCACCATTAACAAGACCATAAATATTCATACAATCTCATACAAGTGACAATAAAACATAATTTCCACGCTTAAGGAAATAATAATAAGAGTTGTACATGGTCAACTGGGGGATTAATAAGGTCCCTGGAAGCAGAGTCACTAACCAGAAAACCTTCAACACGAGCCAATTAGGAGTCCACCCTATCGAAATAGTACCATAGGTTGCGAAGCATTATTTTGACATCTTCAAGGGAAAAAAATAGATTATAGGTCTCAACTTATTTATCTTGAAGTACTAGCGAAACAAAGTAGCCAGCTGTTGGTGTAAGGCTAGTGAATTGTGATAGAAAAGTTGTTTCTTCTGAGGTTTTCCAGGGTCTTGTTTCAATTTCAAATCCTCGCCCATCACCTCAAAATCTGAGTGATAAGGGAGACCCTCAAGCTCTTTACTTTCTAACAATAAAATCTCTTTTCGAACTTCCAAAGGAACAACATCGAAGAAGGTGGCCATTAAGTCAAGAACAAGCCAGAAGAGAAATAGAGATCGACACTGGTTAGAAGTGATTCCATTGAATGATAACTAAGAACCCCTATCCATTGAATCAATGTGTATAATATAGTGGTGGCTAGGGGGTAATTTCATATATATATCTCTACAAATGTTTAAAGACATCATTCTTGTTGTGGATCAAAGTATTCAGCATCGATTCTTCAGGGAGGGTTGGGTTATCGAAAGAAAACAAAAGATTAGAGACCCCGAGGATGTATAATACCCTAATATAAAACATTCTTTTAAGTTCAATGCTTCAAAGCATGAGACTTTAACTAAAGATTGAAGGGGATTTTAATAGCCAATAGAAATTTTTCAAACATAATTGGTAGAGGATAGAATCTTGTAGGGTTAAGGGTCAAGTTTTAAGAGGATATGGGATTAGGGTTTATGGGTTTCAAGGATTTCATGTTAGGGGTTAGGGGTTAAGGGGTTAGTGGCTTGGGGTTTAAGGGATCAAGGGGTTAATTTTTTATGAGTTACGAGTGTAGGGGTTAAGGGATTGTGGTTTTGGGGTTAAAGGGATACAGACTTTAGTGTTTATGGGTTAAGTTCTTATGGGTTGTGATAATGTGTCCCCTAATCCCCTTATCACAAATATTGGAGGTTCCCTTATCAATTTCTCTCATTGCCTTACTTATAGGTCCCTTAGCCCTTGTGGCATAAGGCCCTAAGGCTCCTTCTCATTCTCTAATGTTAGTATTATAGATCTCAATATACCATGCACTAACCTCTCACTTCTACCCATCCATGATACCTTTATGTCCCCTTGCCCCGTTCAATACATCAAAAGACCCCCCTCCCCCAAAATTCATGAGAATTGAACATTTGGAGGCAATCATTTAACAAAAGCTTCTAAAAGTTTTATTCTAATGAATTTTTTTGGGGGGGCAGGGGTTGTCCATCAATGCCTCCAAAAGTTACATTATCATGACCTTTCAAGGTGATTCAGGGATTCTAAGTTGAGAACAACAAATACCATGAACAGACAAAGAATCCAATGAGTTGAAGAGATAAAAAACATACCACCCATAATGAACATCTTCATCCAAATATTATTCCATGTTGGGCCATATCAAAACCTTTCAAAAGAAATTGCATGTAGCCTACTACTACAAAGGAAATTCAAACCACAACTTTTTGTTCCACTTCTAATTTTACCCAAAATTACCTCATATTTTAAGGTATCACCATATCTAATACCAAACAAAATTCAAAAAATAGATATCCTTTAGAGAAATAGGATCATAAAAAAAAATGAACCATGCATATTAATGAACCGTATTTTATATATTAATATTAGGATGAACCTATTTTGTTATTGGAAAGAGAGAAAATTTCATAGATACTGATCAATCCTTATGCATTACCTGCATTCTAACGAGTTAACAGAAATGGCACTAGGAGAGTGATGATATTGTGTTTTTGGCAAAGATCTTTTATCTCTTCCTCCAACACCAAGATTTTTCTTGTATGTTGCTAAAAAAATGGAAATCCCCAATGGATATTGTTGCCTTCACAACTACTCCATTATACTGGTGTCTTGGGCATAAAATCAAACTCCTTTAGGCTTTATCTATTGATATATAGTGATAGGTGAGAGCTATGCATAAATCACTAAAGGTGTATCAATAGGTTATTAGTCTATTGCATATAGAATTGGACTCATTTATTTGTAACTTAGCGAAATGGAAAAGATGTGGAAATGGAAATGTAACTTAGAGCATTCTCTTTTTTACTTATGTCTTGAGGCCTTGCTCGCTTCTTATTCCATTTCCCTTTATTCGTTGCATTACCTTTCCAGTCTGGTTAGTCTCAGATCTACGCTTTGATTGCTCATAACAATGCTTTAGCTTCCGGATGGCCTCTTCCAATGATCTAGGCTTATCAAACTCAATCCCGCCTTTGAATGTTATCGACAACCCATTGATGAATCGTTGAATCTTGGCCTTCTCGTCCTTGAGGTAAGGCACATATCTCAACAACTCCAAAAATTTTCTGGTTTACTCCTCATCAATAATAGAGTCCATATTTAGCTCATAAAACTATTTTTCCTTGTCATCATAGTACATCTTCAATAGACACTGCTTCCTGAATAGTCTCTCAAATTCACTCCAAGTCAACTCCTCATAAATATCTCTAATGTTCTTTACATCTTCACACCAAATATCTGCTTTACCTTTAAGACTGAATGTAGATATCCTGACCTTCATGTTCTCTAAGTAATCGTGCAATCTGAAGAATTTATTCATTCCAATCAACCATGCTTTTGTATCATGTGATTTATTCATTTCCCCATCGAATGTAGGTGGCTTTTCTTTCTTGAACTCATCCGTAAAATATCCCCTATCACTCCTCCTTTAAGGATTATAACGATGATGCCCATGATACCTTTCAGACCCATAACGAGAATAGTACCTATGTCCATCACCCCTCCTTTCCGGAGTATCCAAGAACCTAACATCCCTGATCATGTCATCTCTATCTGACCTATGTCCACTATGGGGTCTACTTCCACATGCCCCATTAGTCATATCCTCCTATCCATAGTTGATCCGAAGTGGTCCCTGTCTCTGCAATTTTGACAAACTCTGAAGAATTATTGCATTGACTTCTACTTATTTCTCCTACGTCTACATGACTTTGTCATTATCTGCTTTGCAAATCCTTATTTCCTCCTTCAAACTCCTCAATGTGTCTGCTAAGTCAGAAGTGTTCCCAACACCACACTACTCATCTGATTCATAGGGAGAATATTTGTAGTCTACCATCTTGTTAGTCATCTTTGATCTCTTCTTCTTGCAAGATATATTATGTCAGTTAAACCAAATCATAAACAAACTAGTGTACCTTAGTATAACTCGAAGAGGATATCTCATCTGCAAGACCGACCATATTAGCGCAACACACACACACATATAAACATAATCATATCAACATATAAACATATTTTCAATCATTGTGCATTTATCAATGCATGACTATGTTGACCACATACCATGACTTCATGCACAACGACCATCATCTAGTCAAAGTATGCATAACAACATATAAACACTGATACACATAATCGATGCACGACCGACATAAACACAACAAATACATTCAACAACGACACCATCAACTTTCACATGACAACACCACTACAATCATGACCAATACCATGCATAAACAACAAGCACATAGATCACAAGTACAAGGACCTATATGCAACCAACATGTAGATACAAAAACACATTCATCTAAGTGGAACGAAAACCAGACATCACCCAAGGAGAAGGGAACCATGCTACGATACTACTCTATAACACCCTCCTCCCACATCTACCCAAGTTACTGGCTAACCGGGGCAAACATGTGATAAAAAGTTACTATGATATGATTCAACTCCCTATATATCAATTAAGGAAGTGGAACCGACGTAACACAACCAACCTAACCTTCTACACTTGCAACAAAACCCCCAGGAGACATCCAACCCATCTAGGTGACCGGAGCCATCCAACCCATCCAAGTGACTAACCCTTGAGACAAAATGAATTTTTTCTGCATCAAAGCCTTAATCTCTCCCTTGACATGGGCATGCATGTGACTTAGAACCTCCAGTCGCTCCCACAACAAGGAATGCCTGCAACTAGGGACATTTCCAGGTAGTTCTATGCCAACGACTCTGAATTAGTAGAAAGTTTTTTTACAATAAAAAAAATTAAATACTAAAATTTTATCTAAAAATTAATTAAATTATTGTTATTTATCTCTTTGATATATTTGTTCAATAGTGAAAAGAAAACCGAGATGTGACTATAAGACATGCAAGAATCAAAATTTTGATTTTTCATTTTGAAAGAAAAAAAATGAAGGTTTAAAATGCATATATTGAAAACAATTGAGAAAATATTTATTTTTATTTTTTTTAATATCTTTTATTTTTTTATTTTATTTTAATTTTTTTTTTTAAATTTTAATTTTTTTTTAATCGTTATATTGTATTTAATTCCTTTCAAATTTATATCAAAGTTTTAGTTGAAGTAATTTAAAAATGTTAACATATTTAAAAAAAAAACAATTTTAGTTCATGGAATGTAACTCATTTGAAAATCACCTTGTTATGAAGTATTATGTAAAAACACAAGATTCAAACTTAAATCCCTTTGAGTGGCCAACCAAAACATAATATTTTTTTAATCTATTTATTTATCATAATTTTAGAATGTGGTTAAATGGAAAAGGAAAAATCTAATATAAAAGAAATAAAATTGACATGATTACATTTCATGTGGTTTGAATATATATATATATATATATATATATATTCAAAAATAAAAAATATAATTATCCACTATTTACTCATAGAATTTCAGTGCAAACTTCCACAATACTAATGGTTTTGTCTTAATTGCTAACTATCTTAAATGAGTTTTGCTTCAATTGCCATTGTCTTAAATATAAAGTTTTATATTAAAATATTTTTGTCTCAAAGTGCTTTTGTCTTAAATATAAAGTTTTGTACTAAAATATTTTTGTCTCAAACGCATTTTGTCTTAAATATAAAGTTTTGTCTTAAACTATTCTTGTCTCAAACTATTTTTGTCTAAAATATAAAATTTTGTCTTAAAACATTTTTGTCCTAAATTGTTTTTGTCTTAAAATATTTTTGTCTCAAATTGCTTTTGTCTTAAATATAAAGTTTTGTCTCAAACTACTTTTGTCTCATACTACTTTTGTCTTAAATTTTATATTTAAGACAATTCAATTGATATTAAATTTTAATATAAAATAACTAAAATAAAAAGTGACTTATTAAGACAAAAGATTTCTTTTGTCTTAAACAAATGTCTTAAAATGTCCTTTGTGTACTAGTGGCAGCAAGTAAAGATGTGGAGTTTATGGTAAAAGATTTGGTACCTATTGACTAGTTTGATGAGTGATATATGTTTTTATTAAATTTTTAGTTTATAATGTTTTTTGCAATAAGTTTTTATAGTTATTGATGAAACTATAATTTTTTTGGACATATTAAAATAGATATAGCAGCAAGTAGAAGAAAAAACAATTTCAATATTGGTTTGTTTTTAATTCACTCCGATAGCCCACAAATCTAGTTTTCTTCTAGCAAGTTAAGACCAGGAAATGCATCAATATATATACAGCAATCTACTTTTATGATATATAAAAAATAATAAAATTCAGCTAAAAAAAGCGAAGCAATATTCCTGTAATAATGGGCTGTACAATCTTCTCGTGCTAGAATAAGAGATATTCTAAACATATCAGCTTTGGGACTCGTTTAAATATTCTCCATGAATTGATTGTTGGACTTTATATGCATCATTATAATACCGCCAAAATAACATTAGCAAGGTTTGTCGTTGTTCGTTGTTTGGACTTTAACACCATAATTTGAGTGGCAGTTCCTTAATGGATTCAGTATCTGTGATTTTTTATATACAGCATGTTAGCTATTGATATTATTAGTATGGATTTAGTTGAGAGTTATTAAATCTGAGTTTTTTTTTAATCTAATAAAAAGTTTTAAGTTTTCTCTATATAGAATTGATTGTTCAATTCTTGATCAAAAAACACATAGTCTTCATAGTTCCGACTTAATCATGCCATTCTAATACTTAGGCTATATTTTTGTGCCCTATCTTGCAATCATCCAAATGTAATCCCTCCTGGGTTTCTATTACAATTATCAGTACTTCCAAACAATATACAAAGTCTCAGATTCATGCATTCAACAAACCATGTTACGGTTGCTAACAAACATATATACATACAATTCAAAAAGGCCTCATTTGACCAGATCTACATCGAATGGCCCTCTCGGCTCTATGGCCTAATTGGTCCTCATTTTCTCTCGAAACTTCTCTATCAAACACTTTTCTATTTGGACTTTATTTACATAAAATTGGTTATAAAATAGGATTTTAATTAATTTAAGTTCAAATCCACAATCTCCTCAACAAAATCTTATATCTATCTTTCTTAGATTTACTAAATTCTTATGGCATTTAACTAACTTAAATACTCTTGAGATATTTAATTTAGAGAAGATTTGATTACATAAATCCCGACTTTAAATCAATTATATACAATTATTCTAGAAATTTCAGAATATTTTTTTTATTTTTTTATTTTTTTGGGTGAAATAGCTCAATACAATTGCTCACAAAGTCTAGGTGAGCTTTCCAACCCATTATGAAATAAATTTTGTAATGTTTTATCTTGTCTTGTTTTGTTAAGCAAACATTTTGATTGGGTCAAATTACATAAAATACAAATAAAAATAAAATAAGATAAAATAAATAGATTATAATTATAATTATTAATTAAAACATTTAAATTACTCAAATTACATAATAAATAAATAAATATAATAATAATAATAATAATACCATCTTAAATCTATTTTTAATTCTTCATATACCAAACAATGAGAAGGATTGAATTTCTTGATATGCAATTTTTTTTTAGAATGAAAAGAGATTTGATCTTAGGGAGTTAATATGAATCTAGGTGGGTTAAGAAGACATGCCCAAAAAACTATAACTCATGTTAGTTTGAAATTTTTTTCATTAATCAATTTAATTAAAAAGAGAAAAAGACATAATTATTTTTAAAATAAATTTTAATTTTTGATATATTACTACCAAAACTATTTTAAAATATTATGCCAAAGTTAAATCTTATTATTCAACTACAAATATTTTAAAATATGATGTGTAGTTAAATTCTATCATTCAACTAATAATTATAATTATTAATAATTAAATTAAAATTTTGAAAATCCATTAAATACCTGACATTGATCTTAAAATAAATGAATAATATAGTAAATTTAAAAGTCAAAAATATTTTAATATATTGATGAGTAGATGTTTTAAATATTCTTTTTACTCGATCATTATTTAAAGCATTTTTATATTTTAGATATTTTCTATAAGTCACTACATTACATCAATCTCCGTTCTGACGGGTGGAGAATCTTCCCCATGACATATTATCACCTTCAAAATCGCAAAATTTTGTAATTACAGAATGTCAATCATTAAAAAATAAAGAAGTGAAAAGGAATAGAATCACAATCATGGAAACTCCATTCAAAATTCGTATCAACAGTCTGTAAAAACACTCTGATGTGAAGAAGACAAATATTATTTAAATCTTGTCAAAACATCATTTTGCAGTGACAGATTTTCTCTCGTCAATCTTATTTTCAAGAATGTAGGATAATACGGATCTTTAATAATTGAAAAAGAGAAGTTCGGTTTGATATTGAAATTGCCAAATCGTGCAGATGTAAGCCTCTCTGTTAGCACAGTCACGTCATTATGAATATCTGTATATTAGTCAAGTTATTATGAATAAGAAAATGGAAGGCAATAATGAATTTGTAGGTGGGTCGCTTTCGTTTTCACTTTCAAATTTATAAATTAGGCGTCATTAATATGCACCAATTGGACTTCTTTGCCGACTGAGTAGAAGTGACGAGTAGTTTTTGTTTTCAGCATGGTAGAGAGTTTGTATGAACAGGTTTTTAAATATTTATTGGTTAACCTACATTTATTTATTTTGGTTATGGATATCTTTTTATTAATATAATTTTTTGTGTTTTGTGAAATTTTGGATTTTCTTTTGATTCTAAAACATATTTGAACTAATATAGTGAGTGAGTTTTTTTGAATAATTTAACTCTCTCATTTGAAAACCAACTATACATTTCAAATTTCAATATCAAGCCAGGATTATATTTGTTTTTATTTCAAATTCATAAATAAACCTATTTTATAATTCAAATTTCAATATCAAGCTATGATTATATTTGTTTTTTTTCAAATTCATAAATAAACTCATTTTATAGCTCTTTTATTGAACACTAGATCTATCAAAAGCTTGCAAACCCTCTCTCTCTCTCTATATATATATATATATATATATATATATATAAAATCTCTTGAAAAAAATTATTGTTATTTCACCAAATACAAAGGAAATGAAAAAAATAGTTTATTATTTTTATTGGAAAATCAAAAAATCCTTAAATTTGATTACTCTTTGTTTGGCCGATAAATGTAGACATGTTACTTTAACGAGTGTCATTCTTTTAAAATTTAAAGTTTTAAGCTTTGAATAATGCATTATTACATAATATGAGTAGAGATAGATACTATATTTTCCTTAACAAATTCAAAAACTGATGATAAGTGAGTTCATAATTATCTTATCTAATTTCTATGTGAACATTAAAATCTTAATATTGATAGTGCCATATGATGTGATAGTTATTTTGGAATTTCAATTAAAATTAAATTTATACTGGAATTTAGTTGGATTGTCATATATATCTATGTTGCACGAGTTTCCGGTACGGGGATACTTTGGGTACGTGGGAACAAGTATCCGGTACAGCTAGAAGCTTTGTCCAAATTTACAGGAAACGTCAAGTTGGGAGCGGCAATAATATATTATATAATATATTAAAAATTAAATTTTAATATATATATTTTATAAGTTTTTTTTTTTAATAGTGTACATATTAAAATTTAAATGTACATATGTCATACCAAGTTGATTTTTTAAAAGATTCAAGACCATAAAAAGTTAAAACCAAAACTAAAACGCTAAAGTGACAAGTCACACAAATCATATTGATGTTCATACTGGAAAAAAAGGCAAAAGCCTAAAGTAGTACATAAGTCAAAATGCCCAAGAGCCAAAATATAACAACAATACAAATATTAAGATGATCATAGAGTACGATCTTCAGCATCAAAGATATCCACATAAACTTGAGCCTCACTGGGTACTGGATCAACATAATCATCATCATCATCATCAGAAGCAACAATGTCATCTAAAGGTATGCCAACCAATCCTGCATTTGGTAAAGGATTGTCATCATCATCGTCAATTTGGGAAGCATCTTCAACATTAACATCCCATCGTGCAACAGGTCCTTCTAAATATTCAGGCAGCTTCCTTGAACAAAGTCGAAGACTACTATGCACATAAACAAGTTTCTCCGCTCTCTTAGAGGTAAGTCTATTCCTCTTAACAGAGTGTATGAAACTATAAGTGGACCAATTTCTTTCAGCAGCTGAGGAACTGGCAACCTGAGATAGCAAACGTGAAGCAAGCTTTCGGAGCTCTGGGACCTGGCCCCCATACATTCTCCACCATCCAAGGGGTTTCTTCTGAGCATAATGCTTGATGTCTCTCTTTGCATCTTGATTGAATGCAGGAGGGCTTAATGTACCAAAATCAATAAATTGTTCTCGTATCACACTTGCTTCATCAACAGTGTACATCTTAGCTATAGCATCAAGAAACCCATGTTTTACCTCTTCATCATCAATAGGAATAATTCTATTTGGTCTTTCCATATACCACTTCGGATTAAGGGCATATGTAGCCATGTGAAGAGAGGTATTGAGTTTAAGCCATCTTTTCTCTATCAGCTTGTGGATTTCATGGAAAAACTCCAAAGAAGGGTTTCTTTGGCGAATGATGTGTTTTATCTTTCCCACCATGGTATCAATACATTCATATATTTCTCCAAGAGCAGGAGAATCTGAATCAGCATACCTGATCAACTCCACAATTGGAAGTGTGAAAGAGACAACATATGTACAGTCAGCCCACCAATCCTCATTAAGAAGCATTTCTCTTATCTTCTTCGCTTGAGGTGACTTAGACTCATTCCATGCATTCCACTCTGAAGAAACAACAGTCGCTTGTAAAGATGCATAGACCTCAACCATGCGCCCAAGCAAAATAAAGTATGTGGCATATCTGGTTTCTGCAGGTTTTAAAAAATGCTTCTTTGAATACAACCTGTAAATTGCCAAGGAAGCATGGTGGTTGCAGATGAACATTTGTGCCTCCCTCGCATCTGAAATGATTTTTGCAATCCATTGTATTTTACCAATGTCTTTTAGGAGATTGTTAAGGGCATGTACACAACAAGGAGTCCAGAAAATATGCCTATATCGACTTTGGATCATCAATCCCGCTGCTTTACAAACAGGTGCTACATCTGTGATGACATGTACCACATTTGAAGGACCAACTTCATCAATTGCATCCTTCAACATTTCAAACATAAAAGTAGCATCCTTTTTCTTTCCACTACAATCAATTGCCTTTAAAAAATAAGGCCCTGCTGGTGAAGTGACAATAACATTCAACAAAGGTCTTTGTTGAATGTCTGTCCAACCATCCATGACAATTGAACAACCTGATTGAACCCAAGATTGTTTGAGATCCTCCATAAGTCCATGCATTCTTGTCACCCCTCTATCTAACAATGAAGTCCTCATTTTGTTGTAACCTGGGGGTGCATACCCTGTCCCTGCAGCTATGATTTTTTGAACCATATCTTTATAGTATGGTGAACGAGTGGCATTAAATGAAATGCCATTTGCCATAAAAAAATCTGCTATGGCATCATCAGCTTCATCCCTATGCACGACATTGTACATTTTTTGAATTGATTCACTTACAGAAGTCCTCCTAGAACTAGAACCCCATTCATTAGTCTCGGATTGAATGTGACTTTTTTCATTCATACATTGAGATGAATCTTCGTTTCTACCTCTCTTATTAGGAGCTACAATACTACTATCACATTCATTGATTCCATTGGCTTTCATATGAAGCTTAGTCATCACCATTCTTTGTTCAAGGCTGCATGTGCAACCCTTCACTCCTAAACCAGGGACGCTCAAAAGATGATGCCATACTCTTGTATAGCTACCCTTAAATACATGATCACATAAGGTGCATTTCCATTCCTCACATCCCCCACTATTTTTTGCCTTGTTCTGTGTTATCTTTTTCACAAACTGTATTAAGGGCTTTTTCGAAATGGTGCTTGATTGTCTGTTGGTACCTAGTGTTGTCTCTTCATTATGTTCTTGAACTTGTGGGGCTTGTGGAGGTAGTGGGGGTCTCATCCCGCTGTTGATGTCACCAGATTCACTGCCCAATCTTCTTTCCATGGTATCAATACTGAAAATTTACATCAAAATTCACAAAAATTAGAAGTAGAACAGAGAACTAGATTTTAAATTTTTATCATTTTAAAATGTACATAAGTCATGACAAAGAATCAAAATGAAAATTCAAAATACTAATAAATTATAATAATAATTTAATTTGCATAAAAGAATAAAATTTTAAAATGTACATATATGAGTCATGGCAAAGAATTAAAATTGAAAATACTAACAAGTACAACTAATGAAATGTATATGCTTTCCTTTCCTAATACTCATCTTAAAGAGTAAGGATATTGTTTTATTAAAGTTGAGAGAACTGATGTAGTGTTGTTTTCCTTTGAATGATATTAGTGGCTTGTTATGTGTTCACTGTTTTATAATTTATTTAAGAAAATATTCAATATTGAAAGTTTTGAACCATAACTTTTAAAACTTTAATGAACATAAGCCTTATTCTAGTTTAATGAACATTGAATATCAATATATATCTTTTATGGTCCATAAGCCTTATTCTAGTTTAATGAACATTGAATATCAATATATATCTTTTAGAAAAATCATTTAAAAATTAAAATGATATTTTTGCAAAATTGTTATGATGCATAGTCAAATCTTGTGTGTCAAGTTGTCAACTATATCAGTAACACTAATTAATAAATTATTAATAATAAGAATTAAAATTGAAAATACTAACAAGTACAACTAATGAAATGTATATGGCATATGCTCATTGCTTTCCTTTCCTAATACTCATCTTAAAGAGTAAGGATATTGTTTTATTAAAGTTGAGAGAATTGATGTAGTGTTGTTTTCCTTTGAATGATATTATTGGCTTGTTATGTGTTTTTCTTTAACAATATTGAACTAACTTTATGTGCAAAAGAATATGTTCGTTCATGTAAAAGCATAAGGTTTTAACTTTTAAATTTTAATATACTTTATGACATATGTTCATGAAAATGGTGTGTAATGGATTAATCACTTGTTGGGGAGAGATTTAAAAAAAATCACGTGTAGAGAGACTTGAGTGGGGATTTCTATGTTCACATTACAAGTAATAATTAAAAAAACATACACATAATATTACTAATAGTGAATGAATGATTATTTTGAAACAAATAAAGTTATAAACATACGTTTTGGAAAAAACATATTATTATCAAAAACTCAACAAATAAATCCAAAATACAAATAAAATAAAGCAATTCCATTTTCATGATTTGATTATGTGAAACCGATATTTCTTTATAATGTTTTGAGCTGACGAGTTTTTTCATTAAGAAGTATCTTGGAGAAAGACAAGACACGAGCAATCGTCTTTGAAGTGAACGAAAACGTGTGTAATGGATTAACCAAAGACTACGATATATATAGCCATTTCCTTCTATATCCATTGACGACTTACAAACCAATGAAACCAAGAAAAAAGCAACGTTAGCTAAAGTGAAAGCATCTAAACAAGATTATCATCTATGCCAGGTGTTGCACGGATCCAAAGTAAGACATATATGATATAACATGTGTTCGAGCTCGCATGAATATTAATAAGGAAATCCGAAATTCGGATCAAAGTTTCGCTTTAAACTTTAAATTTAAAATTAAATTTTAAGTGCTCTCTCGTAAATGAACTTCTCCTCGGGACAAAGAATATATAAAAAAAATTAAAAATGCAAACATGAGCTTTTCACCGAAAAGGAAAAGTTATGAAGACTAGTACCGCAAATTTTGATGGGCGCTTTGAGGTTTAATTGTTTAAGTTTAAACTTTATATAGATATTTAACCTTGTGACAATTTGGGCATGTTTGAATCCTTAACACATATGAGACTAAATTTCGAGATAAAACCAAATTTAAAAAACAGATTCTCATCTAAGAAGCAAGTTATTTCACATACACGGAAAATGTAGCCGAGAGAGTAGAGGTATTAAAGGATCTATCATCAGCTATGAGTAGTCCAACCTGTATTTAAAAGCGAGAGAATCGATGTATGATATGATGATTGATCAATAAAAAAAATCAGTCTCAATAAGTTAAAATCATACCACCAAATTTTGTAAATCTTGAACACAATACCCGATCACCATTTCGCATTCAATCAACATTACTTTCGCATTCAATTGATGGAAAGTGATGAAATATACATTGCTTTTCAAAAAATGAAAAAATAGTTTAAAATATAAATATACAAAAAAATTTAATTTAATATTTTTAAAATATTAATAAAATAAGAAATTATTATAACTCGATTAAAGATAAGTTAGGAAAATAATAAAAATTATACATATACCCGACTTACCAAGTAAATATTCCGTTTTCTATATGTACATGTAAATTATAGGCAATAAATAAACTAAAACTAAAACAATGCGGAAAATAGCGATAGCAGTTATTATGAAAATAAATGATAAATTTGAAATTTCACTTAAATAACTTCGAGACCTTATAGCAATCGATTCGAAAGATTTTATCGACTTGACATAAATAAAACCTATATTTAAACAAATAATAGACGTTACGATAGTAACTGATTTGAAATATTCAAAGTCAACTAAGATACATAAAAATTATTTTCCCTTCGGTATTAATTGAAATCTAACCTAAAAATCGGAGTCATATATATATATAGATAGATATATTTTTACTATTCTCGCGCGCTTAGGTATTCTCTACCTAAACGTGCCTACCCCAGCGACGAAGTTAATCCCACCAAATCAATCATGTGAAAACGCGGTCTACGATAGTTGAAAGTCATGGAACTATAATAGGACATAAATTCGATTGAAAAGGATTTTTAATATCTTTCACGGTGATTCATCATAAAATCGCTGAACTTACATCTTGGCTAGATCATGCCCGATAAGAGACAACATTTTTCACAAATATCTACGAATTTGAATGTTCATAGGGATTTGGATTTCACCAAATCAATTTGTTATGGCGGAACCGCCTACATCTGCTGAGAGGGAGGACTACGGATTAGCTACAACTGATTTACTATCGTGGATCGGGAATAAGAATATATAGAATATAAAAGGAGACATTTATCATTTTATGTTATCGTTAGAAGCCCCTATAGGCTATTACATAGCTTCGGGATCCACTCGCAACGTTCGAGTTAACCGGATCATAAGTACGAGATAATACTAAATAGGGTACTAAGCTAAGTCTCCGATAACTACCTGTTACGCTTTGAACGATTACGGATCCGGACTAACAAAGTGCGCAAAAGGAATAACTATAAGTTAATATAAGATAAACAGGTCGCGCTAAGAAGTAGATTATCAAGATTGCACAATGCACATTAAAAAAAGAAACTTTCTGAACTAACAATGCAAACTCTTAAGAGAAAACGGTGTTAAGCCTTTCCATGACGATGGAAACACGAAAAAGCAAAGCACATATCTTGAGGAAGGCTCGCAAATCTTGATAAATAATAAATATGAAACGATGAAAAAAAAGCCTTTGAAGTAATATAACTGTAACGGTGTAACCTCAACGAGTCAAGACTCAACACCTGAACAGTTGAACCACTGAACAATCGTATGCTTGTCGAGCGGCTATGGAGCAGGCTGCAGCAAATGCCAAACACCGAAAACTTAAAAGCGACAGAGATTCAGAGCTCCGATAGACTCCAACTCCAAACAGATAGATTCAGAACTCGCTTTAGCTGATTATAAAGAAAAAATAATGCAGAGAACGAGGTTTGGTTTCGCGCCAAAGGTTTCGCGCCAAAGGTTTCGCGCTCAAAGAATCGGGCGGGCTTTCTTCATTTATGCGTGTATCGATCGGGGAGCTTGTGGGAGCTGGGTCCATCGAGAGCTTCTAGAAGCTCCTCGATGGATCGGAGCTCCCTGAAGCTCCCCGATCAGCGCTCCCAATCGATACGAGTACCGGAAACTCTAATTGGTCGCCGAAAAAGCTCCCGAAAAGCTCCCTGCAAGTTCCCCAATGAAGCTCCCGCCATTTTCGGAACGTTTCCTACCAGCTCCCAAGCTCCCGGGAGCCCCGGAGCTTCAGGTACTTCATCTCCAGGAGTAGGGAGCGGTACCCGTGTAACATAGATATAATGTCATAGTTGTAATTTTAGTATTTTTTACTTTGTACAATTTTATTCTAATAAAAAGATAAATTGTTAGATCTAAGTTTTTTTGTAATCCATAAATAAATATAAGCCTTTTAAATTAATCACATTCTTATAATTTGTCATCTTTTCAAACTAACTAATATAAAAAATGAAAAAATTAAATCCATTATCATAAATAAATAGTAAAATACAACATTACCCAACTATAGCAGTTACAGAAGATAAATTTTCAACTCATCTATGAAGTTGATAGTTTTAAAAATTAACTCTTACTTTCTCGCTTTTTAAAGAAGAGAAATCCAAGGAGCACGTAGGTCTACTTGTGATCATTTGCGATGAGTATTAATGGCGAACACATACCTAACATACATGGGGAGCATATACCTAACATACT
Source organism: Pinus albicaulis (assembly GCA_034641835.2). NCBI lineage: Eukaryota > Viridiplantae > Streptophyta > Pinopsida > Pinales > Pinaceae > Pinus > Pinus albicaulis. The sequence goes on from CM076584.1 coordinate 401,751,424, forward strand.
TTTCCCATGTTTTTTCTCTCCTCCCCAATCAAACCTGGCCGGTGAAAATCCAACCGTCATATTTCGTTCTCGTTCCCATATAATATAATGTCACTCTGCTGTGAGATGTTTCACTCTTTTCTGTAAAGCGTTCCACGTGGAGCTGATATATCGTCGGCATTTCACGATCTAAATATCTCGAGGAATCCCATCAAATTTTGAATAAGCATTGAGCATCACTGCACATTCTGCTGCGGTGATACAGTGCGACAGATATTATTGCGAAAAGCAATATTCCTGTAATAATGGGCTGTATAATCTTCTCGTGCTGGAATAATAGTCGTAGTCCAAAAAAGCAACAGAATAGTTTAGAATTGAGTAAAGATTTTGAAAAAATCTGGCACAGATTTATCACGTTTAAATATTCTCCATGAATGGCTGGACTTTGTATGCATCATAATACCGCCAAAATAAAACTAGCAAGGTTTGTGGTTGTTCGTTGTTTGGACTTTAACACCATAATTTGAGTGGCAGTTCCTTAATGAATTCAGTCTCAGATTTTTTATATACAGCATGTTAGCTATTCATATTATTAGTATGGATTCCTTTAAAATCGCATGAGTTAAGAGTTATTAAATCTAATAAGATATTTTTTTTTTAAAAATCTAACCAAACGTTTGATTTGATTGTTTAATTTCTGATCCAAGAACCCATATTTCTCGTAGTTTCCAAAGAATATCTTTTATAAGGGCTTCCTTAAGCCCTCTATAAACCTCCTTTGGGATATAAATCTCTTTATAACAAATATGTAACTTGGCCCTTGGATATATTATCTCTATTTCTTGTTTATATGTGATTATAATAAAAAATGAGGCTTACCTTTTAATTACACACTTGTAACCTTTGTTGCATGTACTAGCTTTTTGATTTTCCTTACTTTCCTTCCGTAGAACCATGACTTCTGCTGCTTGTCCACTTATGTATATTGATACATTTTTGGGCTCGCTCTCAAAAACCTGGCTCACTGGAATAAAGGATTACTAAAGGCCGCCAGGGTAGGAAATGTCCAGGAGTGACCCAATTGGGTTTATGTCCTGTCGATGCCACGTGATTCCGTTCACAGTCGCTGGGCCCAACGCATGAATGAACTTCACAAAATCGTTGGGTATAAAACCTTATGGCAGGACCCACAGTTCCATGCAATCATGTCTCCTATCTGACTCATTGGGATTCCATGTCAACTCGGTCCCACTCAACATGCCTCTTTGACCATACACATTCTTCTCTTGTCCTTCCAGGATGAAACCTCTAGCCTGACGCTGTTAATTGGTAGTATTCCTCCTGACATAACTCTAAATTATGTCTCTCGTTGATATTTAAGGAAAGACTCTCATCAGGACTTAAACCAACACTAAGTGTCGCAAGTATTTGCCTATATACTCCAATTTGGCTCCTTACACTTTGATCTTGGCCCCTTCTGCCTTTAAGCTCCACTTAGGTCCCAACCTTCTTATATCTTTGTGTTTTGGATACTGCTTTCGCTGCACCACTCTGACCTTTTCTAAATCAAAGGAAACTCGCTTTGTTACATGTTTATGCCTCTGCCACATCCTTGTCATGGATTTGTGCCTTCTAAATTCTGTGTTGACTCTGGATCATTGGTCACTTCGAAGATCATTTATCAACAACTTCAATTACCTCAATTGTAAAAGAAATAGTCCATCACCAGTTCATAAGGATTATGCCTCCTCTATAATTAATCTAATGTGCATTCTTGGAACGTTATCCCTCCTGAGCTTATCTGCTACACATCGCAGTGCACAACCTCTCTCGAACTTAATCATGCCAACCTGCAATACTTAGGCTACAATTTTGTGTCATATCTTGCAATCATCCAAATGTAATCCCTCCTGAGTTTCTATTTGTAATATCCCTATTTTTACTGCTTTTATTAGACAATTGAACAATCCTAAAAGTTGAGTAGACCCAAAGGAAAACAATTATTGTGGACATATTTTATTATTTTAAATTTAATAAATGTGGAAATTGAATTATTTTGCAAAGACTAGAGTATAAATGGAGACCTGATATCAAGTCCATGTGGATGGATAAGATTCCAAAGACTTTCCTAGATTCTCCAAAAATCCTTGGAGAAAATAAATTAAATTTAAATATTATATTGGAGATAAAAATAAAAAAATATACCTCAGTAAAGTGGAAAGTTACTAAGAAGGGGTGAAATAAAAATAGAAAGAGGAAAAAAGCTAGTTTTAAAGTACTTTTGTGGAAAAACAAAACGAAAGCCTATGCAAAAAGGATATCAACATCTTGATTAACTGGACGCAGTTATAGAAACACGCTGAAGGGAAAACAAGCTTAAATAAGCCATTCTAGGGTAGACAAGAGGTTGTCTACACTTTGGAAGAATTGGTCTCTACTCGGGGGGAGCTGTGGAGAGAAAGCTCAAGGTTGGGCGGCAAATAGTATTACCAAAAGTGGTACGCACCAGTTATTCAATTCTATATTAGAAATTTTAGTGTTGCATATTGTTATGGAATTATGATGTATTTATAGTATGTGGAAGTGTGTGTAAGAGATTTAAATTTATGCATGAGTAAATTCTATATAAAAAATTATTAGACAGTTTGATGTATTTAACAGATAACAACTATAGAAATTATAGTTGATCTGTATGGTTACATAGACAATTAAAAACTTAGAAACCGACTCTCAGAATTTCTAAACACCAGTAGCGGGTTTAAATATGAGGTTAGGTTGAAAATCTTATTACTGTAAATACATAAAACATAGATAAGGAATTTGAACTTAGTGTATTTATTAGTGGGGTAATAATAACATGAATATGTTAATTCCAAACAATATCTTTTATGTAATATAATTTTGGATATACATACAAATTATTGCATTATCTCAGAAATGTCAAAAAAGACCAAACTGAATAAAACACATACAAGAAAGTAAATATAAGTTAAATTTCTGAGAATGAGTATTCATTATGATACCGCAATAATTCAAGTCATGATATTGTGCTGTACATAAATTAAAAAATTAATTCTGTCATAAATTATATACATAATTCATGGTCCCAACTAAACAATACAATAGAATTATTAATTTGAATATAGTTCAGTATTCAATAGGCTGAATTCTTCAAAGTGATGTGGACCAACTTGTATAGAAGAAACCATAATATATTGTCAATCAATGAGCTATTGAAGTGCTCATAAAATTACAGAGGTATCAATTAAACTGTAATCATGTACATGGAATAACATGGAGTACTTGTACATACAAAAATATATGTGAGTTAAAATGTGTACAATTGTCTTTAAAAGTAAGTAAAACATGAATACTTAAATCAAGGAAAATAGAAATTTAATATGGAATTATTACCTTACTGTTCTTAAATAGACAGTGGAAATAAACCCGCATATAAAAATGCAAAAAATAATTAATGCATGGATTTGACGAAACAAAAGAGAAAGAGGAAATTAATTTGACAAAATAGAAAGTAGATTAACTTTAATCTCATTGACAGAGTATATGCGAAGAACTCTGAGAATTTAGGAATAATTGAAATATTTATTCCTATACATATTAGGATTTTGTTAATTAAGGAATTTAACAAAATTCTAAAATCAATCCATATTATTTCAATCTGACATATAAGTATAATATGAGAACTTCATACAGAAAATGAATATGTAAACCAAGAATATAAAATGCCTTAACAGAAAGGATAAATTCATGAACAGTAGCATGTGAGGAATATTATTAAAAATAGAATATTATCATGTGGAAATGAGGTTTCTAAATTAAATTCAAAATCGAATTTACTTCAGATACATAGAGACTTTATTTATATGAGGATTCTATGAAAACTATGGATACGTTGTTAATAAAGAACACTATCCAAACTTCAATCAAATTTCAAATAGAAACTACCAAAACAGAACCAGAGAATATATATAAAAGTATCCTCATTCCTATTACAAAAATAGTAATACATAAAAGTGCAGAATTATTCTTTGAATGAGAAATCTAAATCGATGAGAAATACAACAAATTCCCTGAAGATAAAATCGAAAACCAGATGGCCTAAATAACATAGATAAACTAAATACGTTTACTATGGAATAGTAAGACGTAATGACTGAACATTTAATCGAGCATGAATTTCCCAGATTTAACTTAGGAAAATTCAAAGTGATTATATGAAGATTATATATTCAATTAGGAAAATGAAAAAACCCAATTCATCAAATGATGAGACTTTGTAGGTGCAACATTATTAAAATATTTCGGATGGAAATATATATTCAATACATAAATGAAACCTTCACTTTTAAGTTCAAGAAGAATTTATAGAAGAAAAACTAAATTTGGAAGTATGTTACAGAGACAAATATTCTAGAGATAAGTCACAAAGACTGATATGCCGGAAATAAGTCACGGAGATAGAAATACAATAACCCATATATAACGTATTATGGTTAATACCAAAAATTCCAAAATATATTAACAAGAAGCAGATTGATTTCATTGTATGCCTAATGAAAGAGGAAAACAATAGTAAAAAGATAATTGAATTTCAGGCATAGTATTCGTAAGAATACAAAATTTCCTTAGCTATCATACTGGCGTTAAGAAAGAAGTTCCATACCTGTTGTTTGCAGAGGAAATTTACCTCCATATTTGAAAACGTTGAGGCTGAATAACTTCAAAGTCTTAGCGAAAATAAAAACCCTGCAACCCAAAAACAAAAATTTGTAATTGCAGAGTATATAACAATGAAAATAATAAATATAAAATCCAAAAACCCAATGTACATAGGCACGACGAATCTAACAATGGCATCAAGTGAAATGTTTTACCTGAAGAGCTGAGGACCTCAGAAGGTTACGTAGAATTGTCAAGATAGAGATTAGAACGTGTGCCAATCATTCTCACCGGCGTGACCGTAGAGAAAAACGTTCCCAAAAACCATGGATGCATGGTAAATCAACCAGAGGTTTGAAAACCAGAGCCGACAGCAGAGAGGGCCAAATGAAAAATGAAAATTTCAGATAGGGTTAGGTTTTCATAACAATCACATTGCAGAGATACGACATAATCCAGACCATCCACATGGCTTTGATCTAAGACCACAGTTGCTGGAAAAATATTCGAGGCCATGTGATTTCATTTAATCACCATAGTACAAACATCTCGAAAACATCAATCATATTTAACACTCTGACCTGTAAAATCTACGGACTTTACTCCGAATCACCAAATTGATGTCACATTTAAGAAGGATGGGTGTATTCATATGTGTTATGATTAATTAATATGCATATTCTGTCGTAAGATAACACTGTAGGAGAAATACATTATTATAGGCTAATAATGTATACCTGTAAATTGTATCAAATTATTTCCAAACAATGATATAAATCCTAAGTATCAATTCATATTAAGGATAAAAGGGAAAATGTTATAACATGTATATATTATGATTATTATTATAAAGTCAAGTCGTATTTACGAGGGATAGAATAGTATTGCCGACATTTTAGTTATACAATGAACTTGGAATTAAGGTTATACGATGCCTTCTATAAATTATCCAATCCATTGAATGTATTATATATACTTTGACGTTATAAAAGAAGGTATATGTATCACATAAAGAGTATTGATAGTATGTCTTAGGAATATTAAAAGGTTGACATAGGATAACATATACTAGATAAGTGATAAATTAATATAAATAGGTTGAGAAGACCATAAAAATGTTAAATTAGAATGAAAAGTATAAATTGAAAATGTTATACTAAATTTAATATAAACATTATAACTACAGTTATTGTAGAACAAGATGATGACGAAATATCATCAAGTGTAATTACACAGAAAAATGAATTATGAATTCGATAGGTAAGACAAGGATAGTAAATAGCAGAAAAATACTATACCTGAAATTACCAATTATGAATGAAAGAATAAAAACAAAAAATATAATGACAGAGTTTCGTCGAATAGTGACGAACTAATTGAAAGTCATGGACGAAAATTTTAGTCGTTATGCTATAATTAGAAAAAAAAGTTTTGTGGTAGGTGGAGTTATTACACTATTACAATTAGAAGTACTTCCAAACAATATACAAAGGCTTAGATTCAGGCATTCAAAAAACCATTGTTACTGTTGCAAAAAAACATATATACATACAATTCAAAAAGGCCTCCTTTGACCAGATTTACATCGAATGGCCCTCTTGGCCCTGTGGCCTAATTGGTCCTCAATTCCTCTCAAAACTTCTCTATCAAATACTTCTCTATTTGGAATATATTTACATAAAATTAGTTACAAAATAGTATTTTAAACTATTTTAGGTTCATATCCACAATATCCTCAACAAAATCTTATATCTAGCTTTCCTAGATTCACTAAATTCTTAAGGGATCTAACTAACCAAAATACTCTTGAGATATTTAATTTAGAGAAGATTTGATTACATAAATCCTGACTTTAAATCAATTATATACAATTATTCTAGAAACTTCAGAAAATACATTTAAATTAAATAGTTCCATGAAAGAACCCTATCCACGTCAAAACACATTTTGACTTGGAAGTGAGATGCTCCTGCATTAAACTCCCAAGGTGAAAAATATTCATGGTCTCATGACCATGTGCTTTCATAGTTAGCAAAATTTTCTTGGATCCCACATTTTATGCTAAAGATGATTAATTGCTTTGTTATGTTGTTGTTGTTGTTCTGTTATTGTCTCTTTCATTCTTCGAAGTTTCCAAATTTTGTTCTGAATTTCTCCTCCTTTGCTGATATACACTCATTCAACCCAATGTATCATACTTTCCATCCTATTCCTTTCAACAACAAGCCTCTATTGAGACACTCTCATCTTCAGTTTTCTCATTTCTTCGACTTCTATGTCCAACCAGTTCTTTGGCTAGTACATAATTTTCAATTTTCTGCTATCTTCATACTAAACTTCACTGCCACTGATATTCTTCTTTGATTGTTGTTGGTCTTCACAAGGAATTTGTATGGTTACTTTTATTTCCAACTCTTCATAATTCTGCTCAACAAAACTATGTGTCCTCTGCTGCATATCTTTAAGATGCAATTTCAAGTTTTGTTCCTGTTCCAATAATTTCATATTTTTGATCTTGTTAAAATGATAGATATTTAATAAACAACTCATAACTTTGTGCAAGGTTTCTTCCATATTTTTACTCCACTCTTCTATTGACATTTCCTATTTTTTCCAGTGCCACACTTATTCCTTTATAGTCATGCACAATTTTTTCCAAAGTTCCTCGTACTCCTCCAACTGAAGTTCGTCCAAACCAACATATCGTTCCTTATTTTTCCTCATTTTCTTATTAGTTTTCAATCATTGTAAGTGTTGTATATGTATATCCTTACATTATAATTTTATTGTCTAAAATGATAGATTTATAAGCTTGTCTATCCTTTCACTTCTCACTTCCTACAAACGGAAACCAAACATTAGTTAAAAAAAATGAGATTTTGAAGTCTCTCTAGATGCCTTCGGTATATCTTCTTCATGCAGTACCAAATATCCATCTACTTCTTCCACTATAACAACTTCAAGTATTTCTTCATAGAATAAAAACTCCTTGAATTCATGCATCTTGTTCAAAAACAAAAAACTTTCCACCTTAGGTTATTCTTCCATAAATGTATTTATCCACTACATAAAATCTCCACCTTGATTTCCTTTACAAGACAATTATTTCTTTCTTACTCTCTCTATAACAATACTCAATTACTTTCTCCATCATTGTATTGAACAAAATCAATGTTTGGTCTATCACTTGCAAAATTTTTTACAATCACACACCAATTATCAGTTTTAAAGACACAAGGTTCTCTAGCCTCAATTGATGTCTCTATTGCCATATGTTGATGCTAAAAAGTTCTCTTCTCAACATTTTCATCCTTTTCACCTTCTCCTAGGATTGATCCTTGCAATGGTTCACAATAATGAAATTCCTCTTTACATTTGGTTGATCTGAGTTCTTCATTCATCCTGACACACATTATCTGTTTCAATTTCACTTGTAACGAAGTCCAAGTTACCTTCTTCTTCTTCGTTAACTAGCCATATCTTTGGTTTTCTTGTAAAAATTGTTTGAAATGGTTGAATTTTGCTTTCAACTCAATCATCTCCCTCTCAAACTCTTCATCACTCATCGTCCTTATGCCATATGCTTTGGCATTCTTCTTTATATGGTTGTGGATTCTCTTCTCAAAATTAGTAAGCATTCCTTCTTCTTCTGTGAACAATCCTTGCCCACTTGTGAGTTGAAACTAGCCTTCTCTTTCTCTCTCTCTCTCTCTCTCTCTCTCTTTGTATATCTCTGGGAAATTCTACCCAAAATAAATGTGGAACTACCTCTAACAACTTCTACCCAAATATTATGTTTTGGAAGTTGTCCTCTTCTGGTCCTCTACAGTATAGCCTCTTCTCCTTCTTTATTTCAGCATGTCTGCTCCTCAACTTTCAAAATTTTTCAGACCGTTGCATATTCATTTGCTCACTTTCTTCATCTTAGAAAATTCCTCCTATGTTGGGTGTTGTTACAATTTATTCCTAAACATATTCTACTTTATGGCTGCTACCTCTCCTCGGTATGCTACTTGCAAAAAAATATTCACAAAAACTTCATACCTGTGCTAAGATCTTATTCAATATGCTCTTTATGATTTTGCTTCTCTATTCTCCCGCTTTTAATTTGAGATGTTCAGAACAATATTACTCTAATACCAAATGATGTAGGTTCAATTTTTACCCTGACAAATTCCTGACCCAAACAACCCAAAACCATTGCAGTGCCCAATATATATTCTATAAGCGCTTCCTTCAGCCCTTTATAGACTTCCCTTGGGATATAAATCCCTTTATAAAAAATATATAACTTGGCCCTTTATATTAACTATATGCGCACAATACTCTAAAATTTATCCCTTTATCCCTTTTACACATATATGCCCTTTACATATTATCTATGTCCCTTGTTTATATGTGACTCTAATAGAAAATGGGGCTTACCTTTTAATTGTGCGCTTGCGACCTTTTTTGTATATACTAACACCTGGATTTTACTTGCTTTCCTTCCTTAGAACCGTGACTTATAAACGCTCAACAAAAAATTACTTTATATGCCAAATTAATGATTCATATTGGATTAAATCTTCTAGTTATGGTCCATTCCAACTCGATGTAATTATCCATTTACACATTCATTTGTCAACACATTTCCCCACTTTATATAATGCCCCACCCCTTTTCTTCATTGGAGTTAAATGGTTCTTCCTTCTAGTCTAGCCAACACTTGCCATGCTTCTGATACTTGTCCACTTATGTGTATTGATACATTTATATGACCACTCTAAAAAACCTGACACGCTGGAGTAAAGGATTACTAAAGGCCGTTGGGGTATGAAACCTTTAGGCGGGACCCACTTGGTTTTATGTCCTATCGATGCCACGAGAGCCTGTTCATAGAAGAACATCCCAACACATAAATGAACTTCACAAAATCATTGGGTAAAAATACTTCAGGCGAGACCCATAGTTCCACGCAGTCTCGTCTCCTATTTGACTTGTTCGACTTCCATGTCAACCCGGTCCCAGTTAGCCCACCTCTTCCCAAGGCATTATTTTCTTGTCCTTCTGGGATGAAACCTTTGGCCCAACATTGTTAATTGGCAGTCTTCCTACCGACATAACTCTAAATTATGTCTCCCAACGTTGTTAAATGAAACACTCTCGTCAGTAATTAAACAAAGCACTAAGTGTTGTGTTTCAGTGCCTATATACTCCAACTCATATCTTTACACTCTGATCTTGGCCCCTTATGTCTGCCACAGGGGGATTCATTCAATGAACCTCTGACATATCATGTGTGTTTTTGACATATTAAACAATACCCTTAATTTGAATATATATTGGAAACTACCTCTAAAAATCACATTAATTAACCCCCTACCAATACGAACCCAATACACCTTTCCAATTTAAAAAGCCCTACTTTGACTAGATATTGTAGGTATCCATTTTTTCATTATCATTTTTCATACTCCTCTATATTTTTTCATGAACTTTGAGCTCCAATTTTTATACCTGCCAATATAAAAACCCTTTATCTCCTACTATATGCTCAATATATTATGTCATTTTTTCCTCAATATATATCCCCTAATATGAATGCATGTGGTATGGTATTTCTTGCCCAGTGAAGCCTCCTTGTGGTGTCTACAAGCTTCGCTTATGTATCGACCTTCTTATCTCTCTATCTTCTGGATATTTCTTCCGCTGCGCCACTTTGAATTTTTCTAACTCAATGGAAACTGGCTCTATTACAAATTTGTTCCTCTGTCACATATTTGTCATAGATATGCGGCTTACAAATTCTTTGTTGACTCGGGATCATTAATCACTCTGCGGATAAATGATCAACAACATTGATTACCTCAATCGTAACAAAAATAGTCCATCCTCACTTCTTAATGATTCTACCTCCTCTATAATGACTCTAATGTGCATTCTTGGAATACTAGCCCTCCTGAGATTATCTACTACAGGCCATTGTGCACAGTCTCTCAATATGAGCTTAATCATGCAATCTTGCAATACTTAAGCTATAGTTTTTTGCCATATCTTGCAATCATTCAAATGTAATCCCTCCTAGGGTGCTATTAAAATTAACAGTACTTCTGAACTATATACAAAGACTTAAATTCATGAAGTCAACAAACAACTATTACTGTTGCAAATAGACATATATACATACAATTCAAAAATTACTCTTCTAACTATATTTACATCAAATGACCTTCTCGACCTTATGGCCTAATTGGTCCTCGATTCCTCTCGATTCCTCTCTATTGCACAGTCACTACAACAAAAGAGGTCATTGGTGAGGGTCGAAAAATGTCACAATAAGGTCATTGGTGACGGTCAAAATGGATTCCATCACAAAAAATTGAACCTCACCAAGGTGGCCACTTGCCAAAATTATAGGTGTTGTGGTGACATTCAAGGTCCATAAAAAATAATTATTATAATGACGGATAGTGATTGTCACCATTTCATATGAACAATAGTGATTTATGGTGATGGAGATTTCATGGCCCTCACTATTGATGTATATATATGGCGACATTCGTTGACTATCATTTTTTCATATTTTGGTGAGGTTTGAGAAATTTCAACATAAGCTCATTGGTGATGGTTAAAATAACTTCCATCACCAAAAGTATAGGTGTTGTGGTGACATTCAAGGTTCATCATGAATAATGATTATATAATGACAAATAATGATCATCACCATTTGAAATGAACAACAATGATTTATGGTGATGGAAATTTCATGACCCTCACTATTGATGCATATATATGGAAACGTTCATTAACTATCACCATTTCATATATAAAAAATGAATTTTGATGATGGCCCTTTAAAAACCCTTATTATGGATACATATATAGGGATGGATAGTAATCGTCACCATTCCCTAAGAATATTATGGAACAATAGAATTGAACAACCAACTACCTGCTTGTAAATAAGGTGATCTTCCATTGAGCTAGCATCTTTCAAAGAATTAAACCTTGAAACTTTACAAATTCTAAATTCTAAAAATTTAATTAATTATAAAACTTTGTAAAGTCTTGTAGGTTTCATTGGCTTATCTGGCACAAACAACCATCTAATATATGCAGAACATAAATGTTTTAGAACAAGGAAGTAACTTTCACATGGTCAATACACTAAACCACCTAAAAAGTAACATCAAAGCTTATTGTTTAAACTTGAGACTAACCAAGGTACAAACCCAAAGTCCTCACATTCTATGGCTCCTCTAGTACAAGTTTGAAAATTAGAGGAATCATTGAAGAACTTCAAAATTGTATACAACTATATAAAAAATTGACGATAATAAACATTTTAAATGTTATGATGATTAAAGATCAAAATAATGTAGAGTAGGAAATTCAACAAAGAGACTGAAAATGATGGAGCATGTAGATCCCCTATGAATATTGAATAAGCAAAATTAAAAATTTGGACTCTTTGTTGGAATAACTATTAAATAATGATAGAAAATATTATATCCCTTTTTAAGAAAAAAACAAAACTTACGAAGGGTTAGATTCATGCAACCAAGCAACATTGCATTTTAAAAATAGTATTGGTTCAAATTTTTTTGACAATGGTCTTGGTTCAGTAATTTCTTATGAGCAGAGCCCTCTCCATTCCTTCAAGAATGAGTGATATCCTTGGAAAAATAATAAATAAATCCTCTTCAAAATTTTCATAATGTAATACTTGGTACCATATATCTTTGGTTTATGTTTTCTAAAACCTTGGATTCTTCGTCAGTTTTTCCCTTAGAGAAAAGTTGTTTTATAGAAAGACCATATGTCAAAAATTTAGTTCCACAATGTAACACACCCCCTTATTGGCTAGAGGTGGTTAATAATTCATCTGATCCTCATGGTACAATTATAAGAACGAGGTAAGTATTTTTATTTTTAGTTTTTTTACTCTTCAAATTTTTCTAATGATGCAACTTTAACTCATAACAAAATAATTTTTCCCATGTTTCTCTCGCTCATATTTTCCATAAATGGTAGTGTAGGAACCTTTGTTCTCATTTTATAGTTTTTTTCTAACAAATCAGGGTAGTTGATCAAAGTCAACCCTAATTGAAAGTGTGATGTGCACAAATTTTCCAATCCAACATTTTTTGTGTGTTATAGAATGTAATGTAACATATATTTACTTATAGCTACATATTTGAGAAATATTTTCACATTTGAATATCATTTTCTAATCTACACAATGTTTATCCAGGCATATCCAACAGATAACTAGTTTTCTACCTATAATGCTTTCTTCCATATGCAAGTCTACAAGAGACAAACATATGCACCACATTCTACGAGGTTGTTGATAATATGAAATTTTACAACGCTTCTTTCACACGACCCTATTTATAGAGTGTTTTAACATTATTGAGAGCTTTGGAATTGGAATTATACTATTTTTGAGTAGGATAGGTATGGAATCACCTTACAAGAAAATTCCATGAAGAAGAGTTAGGGTTTATAGGTATTATTTAGAGGATAATCTGATAATTTTATTATCATCCTTGAATAGTGTGGTGAATAAAGAAATTTACTTAAAATTCCTGCTACATGTGCAACAAAATAGGAGTGCATAGTAACTGACAGAATTAACATTTGTGTTGGTTTAATTTTTTTCGATAAAGAAAGGAATAATTGTTGGGAAGGTTCCCTCTTTTTCACACGAATGACAATACATGTAAAGTTCAAGTTGAATTGAGAATAATATGAATGTGGAAACTATTTTGATAGCAATTAAAACCTCCACTTTTGTTTTATATAGTAAACAAAAAATTGGCTTTGATGAGGAAAATGTTTCATTAAGGACAAAAATTTTCCCTCAAAGTGTAAGTTCCTCTGAAAGAACTTCGTTTCAACCCATAAATTCTTAGTGCACAAACTTGAGGAAATATCCTTTTTTTCCATTGGTTCTTGTAATATTTTCTTCTTCAGATCTAAATTTCCAGTTAGGTTTTCTAATTTCCATTAGTATCCAGTAAATATACTATATAGAAATGAATATTTTAAAACATATAACAGATTTCAACCTAGTTACAATCAAGTCAGAATAAATATGCAATTTTGCAAGAAAAGAATAGTTTCATATTCAAGACATGCCAGATCAGATTTCTTATAGTTAGGAGAACCTTTGTATAAATTTCGTCCACAGGTTTCTTACAATCATGTGGTTAGAACTTTACATTTCTCAAAATCAATCTCTAATTGTCAAAATTTCTCTTAAAATTCAAGGTTTCGTAAGGGGATCATAGATTTCAGTCTCCACTTAAACATTCTAAAAATAAATTTATCCCATTAAATGAAAATGTAAAAATGTGATTCAATATTAATTATCTAACTTTCAATATCTAAAGTGTGATATAAGTGATTCTCAATGTACCATTAAAATCATCTCTTCGATTTCAAGATACAAGTGCATATGATGCAAAATAATGAGAAGATTGCATGTGATATTCATAGTTTTGTTAGGTTAATATATATCAACATTTTGGAGTTGAAATATTTCTTGGAAACCCTAAAAAACAATCCTATGTTCTAAGCATTAAGCTATGACTTCTTGGTGGCATGTGAGGATAATGGAGTTGGAAGATTCTTGGGAATCATCAAAAAAAAATTATAACCATATTGATGGTAATCGAAACCATAACTACTGAAATACAAGCATAACATTCCAATTAAATTTAAAAGAACTAGTCTTTTGATTATAGTTGACTGTACTAAAATCATCAAGTGCAATTTGAACAAGGGAAACAAAAAAGAGCTTCCAGTGGGGCATTAGTTCACATGCGAGATCAACAGAGTGTTTATGGGAAATATACCATGGTTTGACTCTCTTTGTATTCTAACCCACCTACATAGTATGAGGTTTCAAGGGGATGAAGTTGGGTGAAAAGCCTAGGAATGAAGTGTATGCAAATTCAAGCCACATACAAAAGGATCATAATGGGCTTAACCTCCAATATACAAAAAAAAAACTCATAATATTAACAGAGATTCAAAAGCAAATTGAAGGAATAATATAATCACTGCATACATTAGATTGTAGTAGTTTAACAAGGTGAATTTATGGCCCTTTTCCAGGAATATTTTACTTGAAATTTGATTAGAAACTGTGAAAATCATAATTCTAAGTTGTTGAGAAATTTTTAGTGAAAAATATTTTAGTGCAAATTATAAGGAGAACAGTAGACCAAAAAAAATAGGACCGAGGCTGCGTCCCACCAGTATCCCCCCTAAAGGAAAAATTACTTCTCCCAAAGCAAGGTACACAGTTGAACATACTAAGTCTATGTCAAGGATTTTGAGTTTCTATTAAGGGTTTTATTAAAAATCTTAGTGAAAATGTTAGATGGATTTTGTTGGATGAGAGAATGTAATGCTCACTCGTAACTATGTTGTGTACGATAAGCATTAAAGATCAAAGTTGTTGTAATGAATCTAATCCTTTGTTGGTAGAAAGGGAACCAAATGTATCTGATGTGTCAATAACCTAATGCATTTCATGCATCAAGAATGCATTAATTTTCATAACTTATACTAGGCTCTCAGAACATAAATGGGCCTACCATGTTAATCTATAACTGAACATTGGGAACATGATTTTTCAAGGGGGGCACACCCTGACTATTCAAAATTTTCTAAGGTGATACTCTTGGAACAACACTTGGAAATCCTAGAACAACACTTGACAATGGACGAGGATTTTGAATTGAAGGTAAATCGCTCTGTGGATCTACTCTTTTTGACTTATTATTTCCTTGATATCCCATTTTATCACAATTGTCTCTCTGGAAAAGTACAAAGGAAAAATACGAAACAAATGAGGAAAAATAGTGCCAAGAAATGTTAGACAACAAAAACTAGAGCATAAAATATATGGCATGATAGGATTTTCCTTTCACATCCAAAAATTTAACACAAGAATCCCTAAATGGGATAAAAAATATATTTTGAATAATGAAAGTAAACATGAATTTGAAAACTAACATAGAGATCTTCAAATTTCCCTAAAATTTGATCAAAATAACTTAACAACCTAAGTAGGAGAACTTGCCACATTCCATTGATGCAACAATTAAAAAATAAAATGTGCCTTATGCAGTTCAATTTTATCACGAATGTTAATGACAACTACCATCCAATAATAATTACAAACTACGATCTTATTATTCTTTTTAATATTATCTTGTTATTATGTTAAAATAAGATATGCATAACCTATTACAATGTTAACCTAATATATGCATAACCTATTGCATGGTATTTCATAATATTTTTCAAAACAATACCTTTATTATAGTTTCATTTCTCTAAGAACATCTTGTGGAATTTGACGACAAAATGTTTCCTTTAACAATTGTCCTTTATTCAACCCATGGAACACATAGGTTATGGGACAATGTAAGTAAGAACTTCATCTATATCACTAATGGTTACTTTCCATTCACTTTGACGTTGTCAATACTTAGGGAAGAAGGAACTATTACCACCAAATTTTCATGGGAAAATTTGTGAAATTTTAATCTTATGAATGGAATAAAAAGGTATATCAAATCAACAAAGCTACTCCATAAGGGAATAAGGGAAACACTATTCTAGAGCCATCCATGAATATAAGAAATTGAAATGGCATCTCAACTTCAAGAAGATGTGAAAATTTTTAGTGGTAATCAAGGAATATTATAGCTTTAAGACTCAACACAACTCACCAGTTTGGAGTTAGAGATTCAAACCTAACATATGTGAGAGACAATGTTACATTTATGTGGTTGAGGGAGGGATAGGTATCATGCTAGTGCATACCATGGCAGAATTATATTGTTCAATTCTTCATTAAAGTCAACAAGTTTGCCCACAAATTTCATCATGGAAAATATAAGTTATAGTTGTATGTGAATTTGCACCATCAGGATATTTAGCTTTCATATCCATAAGTTGTGTTTGATTTTTCTACCTAGTTTAGCTTTGATTTTGATAGAGGCACCCTTAAAGGAAATCTCTTTGAAGGATTATAAAAGGGGAATGCAATAATTTTTGATACCTTGGTCACTTCTGTATGTCACTCTTATGTATTATGTGGAAATGAATTTACCTTATATACGAACATGTCAAGCACATAACAGTATACCTTGTAAATGAACCATTGAAAAAATAATTTATTGTTGGTATAACCTACATGCAACTTGTTACAAATACAACCTCTACTGGAGATGTTTTAGGGCCTACCTATGATAGTATACATGGAGAAACAAATATATAACATTTGTGCATTGTAGAGTGTATCTAAAACATTTTGGAGTATGGAATCCACCATGGATTATTAAGTGTAACTCATTGACAGTAGTGTGTTATATTTTCCCAGGAAGGAACAATGAGGTAAGGGGTTGGAAAATATGTGACATTCCTAGGTGATTCAACTAATCTGTAGCAACAATTAGGAAAAAAATTTCAACATGACAAGTAGCCTCATTTTGGTGGAAGCACATTGTTTCAAATAACAACTAAGAGTATGTTCCATAATGCTCGGTAAATATCCATAAAAAAATAGTCAAGTTTCTTAATTTTTGTAGGATAAGGAGATATTTATACTAGCATAAGAGCATTCAACTGATAGACGGATTTGGAATGTTATTATAGAGAAATTATGGGGAGATTTTAAATAGTACACAAACCTTTGTATACTCAAAACCCTGAGGTGACCACAATACCCATTCATTGCAACATCCATAGTAATTTTCTGAGCAATTTTGATAGATGTATCAATCTTCCTTCAAACCATATAAACACAACTTGAAAAGAAATGTGTGGATTAGACCAATTTTTCAGTGTTAATGTGATTGTATTGTGGGAAGCAACATAGGAGTTCTTGTAGCAATATTTGGAGGGAATTTGTGTGGAATGAAATACCTCATAGAACATTACAGAAAAAAAATAAGGGGTATTAACTAAGGGTTAAGAATATATGTCTCATTTTGAAGTTGGAAACAAAGTGCTCCAACAAAAACTCACTTTCAGCTCGACATCAACACGTATACACATGGAGTTGGGGAGATCGCTTAGCATTTGGGGGTTCGACCCATCCTGTATGCATGTACCAACCTGTGATCTATCATACTATATTATGACAATTGCACATGTATGTAGAAGGTTTACCTTTGAT
Source organism: Pinus albicaulis (assembly GCA_034641835.2). Taxonomy (NCBI): domain Eukaryota; kingdom Viridiplantae; phylum Streptophyta; class Pinopsida; order Pinales; family Pinaceae; genus Pinus; species Pinus albicaulis. The sequence continues at coordinate 401,769,269 of CM076584.1, forward strand.
ATGATGAGTTCTCTAACCTGGTGCCCTAATTTAGGGTTAGGCCATTATTTTATTGCTTCGTAGCATTGGAGCTAGTGCCCACCTTTGGAGGTTTAAATCATGGAGTTGGAATAGATATTGAGATGACCACACATGGATTGTTGATTTGGAGACCTATGCACCCACCATTTTTTATGGAATTTGGCTTGGTTTGGGGTGGTCCTCAAAGTGCCTTCACCTTCTAGCCTACTTGGAGCCCTTTTTCATGGATATATGACCTTTGGAAGTGGAAACCAGTTTTGAAGGCTTTGGAGGCCACATTTGTGAGCATTATCTCATGAATCATTCACTAAGATAACCTAGTGCCGACATGACTTGGGGGACCTTGACGAATTTTTTGTTGCTATTCACATTCTTTGCCTTGTTGACGCATCTTGGACACCACACATGCATAGTGCATGTTGACCCCAAAAATGGGGTACCCCTGAAGTTTTTGAGAAAAATGCATAAGTCGGCTAATGGCCCTGGTTTGAACAAACGTTGGTCCATAGACTAAGTGATCCATAACATGCATGTGAGATATGCCTTGACAAGATATTATATGTTGGCCACAAGAAAAATGTTAGTGAAGTATGGATACTTTCAACAATAATAACAATCAAATTTATGATAGCTCTTGAAGCCCTCAAATAAGAAATGTTGCACCTGAAACCTGACACTTGATGATTTGAATCAAGCATTAAAAACAATAAACTTGGTTTTCCCCAAATGAAAATGACATTAGAATCCATTTTTGTGGCCCTAATGAACCAGTCTATGATATCTATTGATAATAGTGAATTCAGCCTCAACAAGACTCAATTGTTGAAGGATGGCATTATCAAGAGTAGAATTATTCTTGATACAAACTAAAGAGCATTGTAGCTACAATTTTTAAGGTTGTGTCAATCCAAATTCAGTCATAAGTAAAGAAGAGAATTTGAAATGTGGAATGAAATGGTTTGTAGTACAGTTTTTCCAACAATAATGGTGGGTTTCTAATGCATAACCATAACAATCACAAACTAATTGACTTGAGGTTGAATTTGGAGGATATTGTGCAACATATTCCGACCAAATTTATGGAAGCAAGGTTCCTAATACTTACAATGCATTGAAAATGGGTCCAACACCTTGAAAATTACACTATTTTCTTATCACAAAATCTACGCAGTGTATTTTTGGATCGTGGAAAGTAAATTTGGTGTGTTTTCTACCTTATTGAGAGTAGGGAAGGATATGTGCAAAACCTACTACATCAAAAATATTAGAGTAAATGGGTGGCCTAATTTCATGCACTATTTACTTTTAGAAACAATGATTTAACAACCTTTATTTGGCAGTGACTACAAGGTGAACCGCTTCAGAATTTTGGAAGAATTTTGAGGATAACAAATTTCCAAGCATTTGACATTTAGCTCTATACTCTAAAAAACCAACAAAATAAAATTATTTGACAATTGATTTTGACATTTTATGACAGAAAAAAGGCCAAATATCCTATTGCTAAAGAGCCATATAGCAACAACTTGAGATTTAAACCATAAATGTAATTATTCCCTTGATGCCTTGTTTATAATTTTGAAATAGGACTGAACAATGAGCATAATCATAACTAATTTTGTAATACACCTTTGGTGTCATATAGGAACAACAATATAGAAAGGGATAAATAGTGCTCAACTATAAGTTTCCTACACTAGATTCATTCCCCAAAAAGAAAAAGGGGAAACCACTTAGTTGAAACTTGGGTACAAAAATACCAAGTATTTTTATCACTTTGGATATTCTAAGAAGAGTGCCAACACTATTTGGGAAATGGAGGATGGGGAGGGTAATATCCTCAGAAGTTTTAATGAACTAGTTGGCATAGGGGTGAATCACTTTGATGAGATTTTTCATAAGCCAAGATGTACTAATATAGTTGATACCATCAAACTCGCTTTGTATTTTCCCAAGTTAAATAATGAGGAGGGAAACATGGCTATTTATGAGGAAATATCCTTCACGGAACTATTGGTTTTACTTTCTAAATTCGAGAAAGACAAGAGTCCTGGGCCTAATGAACATACTATTTGTCAAAGAATTCCTAAGCATTCTTTATGAAGACAAGTAATTAAATGAACTCAGTGCTATTTGTCAAAGACTTGCTAAGCAATATTTATGAAGACAAGTAGTTAAATGAACTCAAATATAACTAGTTGTAGGGATTTTTGCTTGACTTCTATGCCACTTGTAAAATTATATAAGTCTCTCCCTTAATGATTTTATATTTTCAAGATAATCAAATATCTGTATTTTTTAAAATAAAAATTCATCAAAAACCTCAAGTGAATCTCATTTCTCATTTTTTGTTTTTTCATCCAGTTTCTCTCTTCTCCCTTCCCTTTGCAATTTTATAATTTGAAGAGAGAATTCTCATAGCACTCCCATTGATAAGGATCTTCTTTTCCATTTCTATCTCTCTTATCATTGGTTTCATAACTCATCTAATGCATTTTAATCTTACTGAATTTTTTATCTTTGATGTTGTAGGTTGCATGCATAAACAATACTACAAAACACCGATATTCTATTAGCTTGCATGAATATGATAGTGTTATTTTCCATTGGGAAGGCTTGACCTTTTCTTAGAATCTATTGGGGGCTATGGTTTTCTTATTTCTCCTCATCTACCCCATTCTTATGCTACTACAACTTCTTACTAAGAAAGGAACACAAACTCTTAGGGCATGACCACTCCCTCCTATGCTTTTCTCGTATTTCCATGCTAATGCATATTAGGTTGAAAATGAGTTTTTTAGTCTATTTCCGGGAGAGTGGATTTAAAAAATTCCAAAGATGGATATCATAGCCCACAACTCAATTTGATTCCATAAGGATCAACCCAATATGTTAGGCCTTTTGGTAGTTCCTATCTCACAAACATGATGTTATTTCTACCTTAGGATTTGATGAAGAAGCACAAGCTCTTGGTTGCTTGATGTTTTTCCATTGCATGTACTTGTTCTAGGACAAATTGTGATTCCAAAAAAATATTATGCTCCTTACCGAGGTGTAAGGTAACATTAATTCTACTATACCATGTAGATCCTTTCTAAAAAATGAAAATTATGTTTTAAGATTGCTACTCAAGAAAAAATATATTTATGGATAGAAATGCATCAATTTTGGCTTAAAAGTGGACAACCTTAGGTGTTGTAGAGATAGCCCAACACAAATTTTTTGTCATACAAAGGCTATTACTAATTTTTATGTGTATGAGGGTGATGTTAACTATAGTTATCCATTTGTATCATTGATGTAAGTAACACAAATCTGGGAGAAGATTTCTTACTTTTATTTGTTTCCCCTAAGGACAGTTCATACAACTCAGTGTTGGAAAGAACTTGTAACAATTGTAATAATATGAAATGTAACTAACAACATAACCAATATGACAAAAAAAATTATGGGAAAATCATGTTACTATAACAACATTGTAAAAACTAGAATAGATCTTTGAGGTTGAAAAGGGAAATTTCAACCATAATGGTGGGACACAAAGTAAGAAGATCCCTAAATTTTGTGATGAAGACAGAACTAGGGTAAGAGATGAGATGGAAACCACGAGAGGGTCTGAAACTTTTATTTACTTAGAGTAGGGAGGGTAAGGCCCAACTAACAAACATTAACAATATGAAATGAGTCAATAATAAATTAAAATTTTCAATATCTTATTAAATATTAACCTAATTATGAATTTCTCATTGTAACACCTTATTTTATGCAGTTGTGCTAATCATTATGGGAGATAGTTTCTTATAAAAAAATATTACTGTTATCTAATAACAGGTGTGCAGAAGAAAATTAAATATTCATTATAAATATCTGAAAAATTGTACTGTGAGATCCCTGATAAATAAGTGGAACAAATTTTCGCATACTTCTTTGGATATAACACAATAGAGAGGATATTTTCAGGCTTTAACAGAAAAATTTTCTACTACTATTAAAAAACACTCCATAAGAAAATCAGAAGTGTGGATTTTAATAAGTTTTCGTTGTGTAGTCTTAACATATCTTATGATAAATTCTAAGTCAAATTGACTCATACAAAGTGCTTTTTATGAGGGTGTAGAACACTTGGATTCGTTAAAGGGCAACGTCAAAAGAGTAGCAGTGAATATTTTTTATCAGTATGAAGATTCAAAGACTCTAGCCATATTTTTGTGTTTATATTGTTCAACAACAAATTTTCGAATTGAAATGCACTATGTAGTCATTTGCAATAAATCTTCTAGTGTGAGTATTTTGAACTATCTGACATAAATCTTACCCACCAAACGAGAAATTTTAGAAGATTATCAAGTGACTAATATAAAATAATAGAGAAATAAGATGCCTTTTCATGAACACTAAAAGCTGTAATTTTCTCCATAATGAGAGTTGGTGTTCTTAAGTTTATGATGAAGATTCTAAGTGGTTTACAATATAAGAATAACACATCTATTGGATTGAAAGCAACTGGTCATATTTCATGATTTTGTATTGGAATTTTTGATAAGTTAAAAAGGAAGCTTAGTGATTTATACTATTGAATAATTTGGATTCAATGTTAAAGGGAAAATTCGAACTATAATGGTAGGCCACAAAGTAAGAAATCTCTAAAAATTGTGATGAGGACATAACTAGGGTATGCGATGGGCGGGAAACCATTAAGAAATGTGCAAACCTGAAGCTTTGCAAAAGATCCAATGAGGCCAGCCCTGTGCATACTCAATGTTCGCCCTACCACCTTCCAAATCTCCCATAACTAGAAAAAACAACTTCCAAAAACAAATCGTTGTCGAAACTATAAACTCAGTGACTTGTCTCTCGAAACTTTGGGGCATCCTTCGCAACTTGTGCCACTTGTTTATGTCTTTTATCATTCGTCATTATTATAAAGAGTGGGAGGGTCTCCTTCCCCCTCATTGATCCCACGACATTTATTGGATCAACATTCATCCACTCCCATCAGGGCAAATTATTATCATTATTATTAATTATAAAAATAATTAATATATAAGTTAAACACATACACATATATATTTGAAAAATATGTAACAAGTTTTTTAACCATGAAGATCCACTCCACCTTAATGTAAATATTTTTAATATTTTTATGGAACAATTGTTATAATGTCTTATCTTGTAGGATTAAGCAAACATTTAGATTAGGTCAAATTAAATTATATATATAACATTTTGAAGTAGACAAATCACATTAAAAAAAATAAAACTTATAATTATGATTAATAATTATACCATCCTAAGACCCAAGTCCATGTTTAGCTCCTCATATACCAAACATTGAGAAGGATTGAATCTCTTGATATGCAAAACTTTTTTAAAGTGAAAAGAAATTTGGTATGTCAGGGGTTAAGATGAATATAGGTAGGTTAAAAAGACATGCCCAAAAATCTATAACTCTTATGGTATTTTTTTTAAGCAATCATTTTAATTAAAATGTAAAAAAAGGCATAACTATTTTTGAAATAAATTTTAATATTTGATATGACTACTACCAAAAAAAAATTAAAATATTATATGGAAATTAAATCCTACTACTAGTTAAAAATATTTTTAAATTATTATATATAAATTAACTTTTACCATTCACTCAGTAATAATTATAATTATTGATAATTAAATAAAAAAAATTAAAAACCTTATTTCAAAATAATCAATAATATGATAAATTTAAAAAAATTAGGTAACACGCAGGCTACATCGTTACCCTCCGTTTTAGTTGTAACCCACTGCATGGCAAAACAGGTGTGCAGGCCGTCGATGGTTGTGGCGCACCGTTTAGTCGACTAGCCCGGGACTGAAGAGAAGATACCCAAGGAACCAACCTGTCACAGGGATATATTTAAGGCATTTTTATATTTTAAATATTTTTTATAAGTCACTACCTTATATCACTTTCCGTTCTGATTTGTGGAGAATCTTCACCACGACATATCATCATCACCTTCTAAATCGCAATATTAATAATTAGTAATATTAGTAATTTTACAGACAACAAAGAAAAAATTAGTAATTTGGGAAATTTGTAACATGTCAAACATTAATAATATACAATTAATGAGTGAGTTTTGAATAATTCAGCTCTTACCTAGACAACCAATAATAACATATATTCCTTAAAAAAAAATAAACCAATCATAAATTTCAAATTTCAATATCTCATTATGATTATATTTTTTTTTCAAATTAATAAATAAACTCATTTTATAAAAATGTCATCCTCTAATCAAACTAAAAAAATAAATCTCAACACAAGCTTACAAATTTTAAAAAAATTATAAAAAACTCTTGAAAAAAAATATTGTCATTTAAAAAAAAAAATAGTTTTATTAATTTTATTGGAAAATTAAAAATAACTTAAATTTAATTACTCTATTTTCTTAAAATAGAGTTTTATACAGCATATGTTTGGTTTATAAATGTGGAAATGAGTGTTACTTTTTTAAATTTCACAGTTCAGAGCTTTAATGAGTGTCACTCTTTTAAGCTTCATGCTTTTAGGATTTAAGTAAGGCATCATTGCATTATATGGGTCTCAGATAGATAGATAGACACTCACTTTTTCAAACAAATTCAAAAACTCATTATAAATATAATTACTATGTAGATATTTTGAATTTTCTCTTAAAATCTTAATATTGATAATATCATATAATTTTATAATTATTTTGAAACTTCAATCAACAAGTTTGAACTTATTTTTGAATCTATTCTTAAAATATTGGTATTAACAGTGTCACATAATGTGATAGTTATTTAGTAATTTTAGGATCTTTCATGTTCTACGATCTTATTAGTTATTGCTTTCAGCAGTTCAAGGATTGTAGCGTTTGCAAGCTCTTTGACCTACTATTAATTTTAGTTGACTATTTTCAATACAATTTATTTAACCAAAGTTTTAACAAAAACTTTATATTTAAAATTATTTTATTTTAACATGATTGGGCAACAATCTGTAGAGCGTTATTGGGAGCTTCACACTTTTCAATGCATTAATTTCTTGTGTAAAGTAAAATAACCAAAGTTGCAAAGTAAGATATGCAAGGTTTCAAGGAGATATCCAAGGTTTCTTAAATATGCAAGGATAATATGTAAGGTTTCAAGGAGATATCCAAGGTTTCTTAAATATGCAAGGATAATATGTGAGGTTTCAAGGAGACATCCAAGGTTTTTTTAAATATGGATCACTCTTCATATCCAAAATTTGCATATCCAAACTTCAAAGTTCGTTTCACTTTTCATATCCAAATTTCTGCATGAGGCTTTATTGCAATTGATGCCACATATCTGACACTTGCTAGCATAAGAATTGCTTTGCATGTAGCTTGGTACCTTTCAGAGGTTCTTGCTATTATTCTATTCATCACCTTGTTATTATATGCTATTCCTCTAACCATAGAGCACACAATGATGGAGAACCTGTTAAATGTGATTGATAGACAACACAACGACGCAAAACTTGTTCAAGTGTAAATTTAGCACCACGACTTCAAGGTGAATTTACCAAAACCTTACTCAAAAAACTCATTGGAAAATACATCCATTTCATTTGTTAATTTCCTATGCTTTAAATGCATCCATTTCACTGTTTAATTTCTGTGGTTTAAATGCATCCATTTTATGTTCTTTAACTGTGTCTATTTATTGCAGATGATAATGATATTGAACAGGAAGAGGAGAAGGCTCAAGAGGCAAGACTTCATCCACCATTTGTTATGCAATAATTCTTGGAAGATTTTAATATGTTTTATGGTAATATTGAATTTGACTGATATTGATATATGAGAGGTAAATTCTGGTAAATTTCCTATGCAATGAATCCACCTGTGAAGTTGTCGGTCGTCAAATCTAGAATTTGAAAGGGTTTAAATGGAGAGAATTCTAGTAAAATACCAGATAGAGAATTATTGAGAAGATTCAAGTACTCTAGCTTGCTACAATTCATGAGGGTTCATGGAACATTCCCCTTAACGTAATTCACAACTACTTAAAGTTTCTTCAAATTTCTCAAATCACATGTATAAGAGGGAAAAGAACTATTCATAAATTTAGTCAAGTACAAATTGAGTGACCATACCTGTAGAATTTCTGTAGGTAATTCCATCCTAACTACAAGGCCCATCACTAGAGTCCACTCCATTTTTCATGGAATAATGAGGATCTTCCAAGCTAGGTTTTCTTAGAAGAAAAAATTGAGTCTCTTAAGGAACAACATGCACTTTGTTATCCTATACAAAGTCCATGAACGAAACACCAACAATACACTCCAAAAAGAGAATTTATCCTCCATTTTTTTTCTTGTGTATCTCATGAGCCTATATTTCAAGAACCTAATGAAACAAATAAAAACTTCAAGGACCTAAGCGGAAGGAGGGAAGGGTAACTGCTTGAATTTGTATCCAATTTTGATCTATTTCAACGACTTATTCATGCTTTTGACAGAAACATGACCACAAACGCAATGTTCATTCCTGTTTAAGAAAAAAAGTCAACCAGAAAAGAGTGACGGAAAAGAGTTTGAGAGCGATGGGCAAGAGTTTGAGACTGAATTAGCAAAGGCTTGTCGAATGTCGAAAGTATTTGAAGCATCCTAGGATAAAACTTCAGATGAATCAAAACTGTTGGAAGAATCAACACATGTTGAAGGACTCAAAGAATTGTCCTGATTTACTGGAGGTGACGGTGATGAATTTTTTGTCGAAGGATAAGAGGCTCCATAGGATGTGCAAGTAAAAAATGCATGTCATATGGTTGCTACATAGACATTTACTCGAGATCTATGTGTACTCTTTGCAGCTCCCAACAGGAAAATCAATAAACCAGTGAGATGGTCTGCTAACCAAACCTAGTGTGACAGTAAGGTTTTCATTTGATAGTGGGGTTACATGAATTATATCATAATATTAAAATTACTCTTATTTGTGTTATAAATCTTGTAGTTTGGGTTATCGCATGTGAGGCAAGTTGTGGGGTAGTGGGCCCAAAGAGTTAGACAAATGGTAAAATTGTGTGCAAATGGCATAAAAATTGGTGATTTATTTTTAATTTGTAAGTGACATATCTTCATGTATTACAAACGTCTTTTGAAAAGGTACATATTTGCATGCATTACAGGTTTTGCAAAGGCTCCAAGAGATGTTGGAGGTTTTATAGAAGGAATTCAAAATGCTACCTTCAAAGATATTTTCTTATCAAGCATTTTGTTCAATGTTAACTCAGAGTCTTTATGGAATTGTTCATTCGTGGGAGGATTCTCAGAGTCAGTGTATCCCAAACCATGTAAATTCATGGGAGGATTATTAGAGTCAGTGTATCATGAACCATGTACAGAACTTCAGCCTCAAATTCAATTTTCTTATAAAAAAATTAGCTTAATGTTACCTCAGAGCCTTTCTGGAATTGTTCATTCGTGGGAGGATTCTCAAAGTCAATGTATCCTGAACCATGTACACAACATCAGCCTCAAATGCCTCATGATTAGCCTGTATGCTATTTTTATTATGTCGACAACACATGTAAGGAAATTTAGAATAAATCCAATTTATAATATAACTGTATTTTATTTTTTTCTTTAATGAGTTGTAGCTTGATTAAGGAATCCCATTATTTATGCATTTTTCAAATTGTACATGGATATGTAAACTTGTATGCAGTTTTTTGGCGACTGATTTCAATTTATGATGGAATTTTAAAGCATTTTTATCTATTAATTATGTGGGTATGATAGATGAGTAAGGTTGCTATCAATATTTTGGAAATGAATCCTTTCTTTTGATGCATTTCTCTAGGAGATCTATTCCTTAATTCCCATCAAAGGTCTTTCCCATAAATTTGCATAGAAGAAGTAATGAAATATAGCATCATACAAGAAGCTGAAAATTCCATGACTATAAACAATATTCATTGGGTTGGTTCAAAATAATTCCTTTCTTTAGGCTTGTGTTATAGTTATAATGATTTCAAACTCTTATTTTTTACTTTGGATCTCACTGGATCTGATTGTTTGTGTGAATTTATCCCGTCCCTGATCATTTGGGAAATGTTTGCACCAAAGTTCATGTACTTTTAAGAATGCTTATAAATGGTTCCAAAGACCTAATTCCATCAGAAATGTATGTGTGCTTATTTCCGTGTAGAATTCGAAGGCACGTCCACACTTTATTGCCATGAGTCTCGCATGTCTGAAATGTCATACCGTAGTAATAATTTATTCTTGCTAGAGTTACTCCTATAGGTCTGATGAGGAATAGAAACATATGAGACCTTTAGTGGGTTATTGGTCTAACAAGAAGAAACCACAACCTCCCGTTGTAGAGAATACATTGAGGACAAGAGTAGCTCTAGTTCCACCTCCTGGTGGGGGAATCAACAATAATATCAGTGGTAGCAACAGTATCGAGGCTCCTGAGAGAAACCCAAGATTAATGAGGTGCCATGTTGTTCACAAAGACATCTTTAGAGATTGGCATTTTCAGGATTTTCCAGAGGGAAAAAGACGGCCTATGCTTAACTTAGTCGATCATATGTTAGTTATATAATTCAATATTGAATATAGTTAATATCAATCAACTAATTCCTATGTATTTATGGTGTGGTTATAATTGTTTTGAAGAAAGTTCTACATACTCACTACAACCATATCGTAAGTTTTGAATTACCATCACCTGCCTTCAAACTTGGATCTCCTCCATGAATATAAACAAAAAATTTTAACTACTTTTTATAGCCCTATAAATGTTTCAATGATTTCGCTTAACTCAATTAAAATTTTATATTGAACAGAATAATTTACTACTTTTCTAAGTATGAGATTGTTATTTTAACTCAATCAATTAGGTATCTGGAAAATATCTCTTGTTCATTTTATGATCGCGTTGGAAGGATCATTACTACAATATTTATGCTAATATGCATTTATAACTTGTAGAGTTTGTATTATTATTGTGATGAAAGATATATAAAATTGGTTAATTTAACTATTTTTCCCTGTGAATAATCAAAGCAATAGAATAGTAACAAAATAGGAGAGAAAGTAAACCTTTGTTGGGGGGCTATTAAGCATATGATGTTTTACATATTTCATGAATGACATGGACACATGAAGTTAGCCACTATATGCCTTTGCAATTTTATGGACAAACATTTTTTAGAGTCTGTTGGAAGGATATTTCAGAGCAATTTTGCAAGGAAATGAAAACAATGAGTAGTAAGAATTGCAGTGCTTATGCATGGTATAAATCTATTTTATTTGATCATGCAATACTTAATATTTTTCAATTTGTCAATTCCGAGGAGAAAAATAGGAATTTTGAGTTTCTCTTCAATTTGCTTCATATTTGGCATTCCAAGAGATCCTACTATGGAGACAATTTATATTTGGCATTCTAGGCGATCCTAACGTGGAGGCATTTTTATTCAGTTCCCTTCCCATGTTTCAATTTTTGTATTCTATTTCCTATCTTTTGGAGCTTTTCTAAGATTTCAGTAACAATGTTATATGATTAACATAAATTGTTGATAGTGCAGGGTTGTTGATGTAAGACACAAAAAATTGAAAAAAATCAGCAATATATTAATGAATGTCTCAAATAATTATGTATAATGATGTACTTATAGATACAACAAGAAACCGTTGAATCAGTTCCCGAGTTTTCTTGGACTCTAATAACCAATTATCCTAACACAAACTAACCCAAGGATTAGTTGTCTAACATTCCCCCCTTAATCCGAAGGGATATACCAAAGTCCAAGCATAAGAGCTCAAAATACAAAAAATGCATCTCAGCCAAGAGTTGAATGTCTCTCAGAAATGGTTTTTTAAGGATGACCACAAACCAAGATGGGAGAACTCAAGGTCTCAACCAACACCAACTCTGGAACTTACATAACAATTCCAAAAAAAAATTATGGTTTTAAGATGACCAAAAACTTTGGAACTATCACAGAAGTTCCTCGAATAATTCCGAATATAGAAATTCTTGTTCAAAATCAACTCAATCAACTGAAGTCTCACAAATTTGGCTCTAACTGGTATAGGTTGTGGCTCAGGATGTGGATTTATGACTCATTCCCGCTTGACATCTCGAACCCATAGCAGACCACCAACATTTCCCCCCTTATCAGATATAGGATGAGAGGTATTCTCCATCACTACAAGGCTCATCAACATGCTCGAGGAAATCCTTTGGTATGATCTCTAAATATTCTTGGCTTCTTTCTTCCATTCCCAATAAGCAGTCCATATAAAACATATTTTTTTCTCTTGGAGTATTCTTCTTTCTCTAACATCTCTCTGAATGGTGATTGCACTTTCCACAATTCTCACATGGGTGAATATCAAAACACCGATCTTTCGCATGTACAAAAAACACTCTGTTACACTGTTGGAATCTATCAACTTTTTCTAGAACAAAAACATCCCAAAATCCTGAACTTCGAAATTGTATTGGTTTAGGAAAATCTGGAATGTGAAAAGATACATTTAGGGTATCCTTTTTATAACCTAAACCAGTTCTGTGTTTGTTATGCGAAATCTCTTCCCACGATCTTATAACAAGTTTGACATCGGAACTTTTAGTTGCATACAAATTTTCTCTTGAAATAGTCTGAGCTATCCTTGAATGTAGAATAGAATTAGACTCAAACAAAGTATTTTTCTGAACAAACACTAGTTCAGAATCACAAATTTTCTTCTGAAGTTTGTCTCGTTGTAACTGCAACTCTAGCTCCAAGAATTCAATTTTTCTTTTAGCATTTTGCAAACATGATTGGATGTCAGAGAGAGTTTCCTTGGTGATTTGGACATTGTTATTAACACTAGATGACATTGGACTACTTAATAATTGTAACAAATTATCGAGTTTGGCCATCTTCTCCAACAATCCACTTAAAAAAAGGGGTGTCAGCTACCATCGATAATACACCCATTTACAATGAAAATTCAAGAATAAAAATATCGATAATGATATATAGCTGCAACTTGCACAATTGAGAACTTTTGTCTTTGCTCCATACAATGAACACCAAAGGAATATGAAAACACTCCATACAATGAACACCAAATGATTATGAAAACTCAAGTTTGTTGTGAGTTATATCCAATATCCATGAATTATGAGTATCAAATAGTGATATGTTTAGGTAAAAGTGGAATTGCTACAAAATCGACCCATGGAACACAAAAATACACCTGAACTCGCATAGTCAATTCTTTCCCTTTTCAAATTTTCAAATATATGAAGTACTCCTCTAAAATAAAACATAAATATCTTTCTCCTTTTGTTTTAAATAAAAATTGGCTTTCACTATTCAAATTTTAAAACGCATTTCAAATCAAAACAAATTTGTCTTGAAATATTTCCACCACTTTTAACTCAAGTTAATTAATTTCAAAATTAGCCACTTTTACTTTTACTTTCTCATTTCACCTTTATTTAACCATTTATTTTCTTTTCCTTTTTCTCTTCAAATTTTAAAACTTATTTCAAATCAAAACAAACTTGTCCTAAAATATTTCCACCACTTTTAACTTCAAGTTAATTAATTTCAAAATTAGCCACTTTTACTTTTACTTTCTCATTTCACCTTTCTTTAACCATTTTTTTTATAAATATTATAAAAGAGATGAGAAATATTTTCTTTAATCACAATTTTGATACACTTTACATTCACTTGATACTCACCAACTCTTTATTGCATGTTTCTTTCTCTGTTCACTTTCACCTTTCTGTTTATGCCTCGTTCTCTGTTCACTTTCACCTTTGTGGCTCTACTCTATTCACTTTCACCTTTCTGGCTCTACTCTATTCACTTTCACCTTTCTGGCTCTGCTTACTTCCACACAAAGATGTTGATTCTAGAAGTAATATAAAATATATATAGGAAATGTATTCACCTTACTTATGATTTCATATTCTGGGAAATGCCTCTAAATTCATTTAACTTTTACAAATCCTTGTCAAAAAATTCTGTAAATATTTTCCTTTTTTTAGAATTTCACTTTCATGAACCTTGAAGTAAAAATAAAAATCAGAGAAATATATTCCTTGACCTAAAATTCTTGAAAATACCTCATATAAAATTTTTAAAATTCAGTGAATTTTCTTTTACCACCTTTTACCCTTTCATAAATCCTTGCCACATTTTCATCACCAATTCCAGCATGTCAAATATCTTTAAAATATTAGTTTACAATATCCTTTTAACCTCCATGTTCAAAACATTGTATTAAAAAATCTTTAAAATATTAGTTTACAATATCCTTTTAACCTCCATGTTCAAAACATTGTATTAAAAAAATTCTTTCTTGAAGGGGCTCTGCCACTCTTCAACTGCATTTTATTTTTTATCACCATGCCTCTATGCTACACTTCCTTTTTAGTTGAATATTAATAAAATTTTCATTCGATTTAAATAAGAATTCATACCTTTTATTTATGCTACAAGGATATTTCTCCATTACATACTTCTCCAGGTAACTGGTTCTTCTTACTTCAACATAGATTCCACATGTCTATTTCCCTTTTTAATTCAAAGATGCACCAAGATCTCCACACGTTCTCAGTCATCTATCTTTTTCACAATGCCATAGAAACATGCTCAAAAGGAGTTCAAAGTATGTCAAAATAGGGGAGCACAGGAAGGCCACAAAACAAGTGGCTCAACTCAATCAACAGGCAGATGAACTACCCTTTTTGATACCACTGTAAGACACACAAACTGGAACAAACTCAACAATATATTAGTGTCTCAAATAATTATGTACAATGATGTACATATAAATACAACAAGAAATTGTTGAATCAATTCCTAGGTTTTCTTGGACTCTAATAACCAATTACCCTAACACAAACTAACCCGAGGATTTGTTTTCTAACAATTGAGAGGCATTTTAAAACCTTTTCTAATTGTGAAATAAAGAGGGAAATTTATCATGGAATTGAAACCTAGTTCATTCCAATGGTGTGTGAATGTATTCTATGTAATAAAAATTTTATCTCACCAAGAATGACACAAATTAATCTAGGTAGATATTGGTGGCCACCCACCTATTCCATTTGGACCCGCAACATCAATTCTTGTAGCTTTTCACTTCCAGTAGCTTACTATTTTTAGCAGGTTTTCGGGTTTTGGATGCCCGGAGCCATTTTGGGGCATTAATGATCCAGGTGGATATTGGTGGCCACCCACCTATTCCATTTGAACCCCCACCATAAGTTCTTTCCATTTTCAAGTTGTAGCACAACTTACTATATTTGGCAGTTTTTCGGGTCCTGAACTTCCGGAGCCGTTTTGAGGCCCTAAACAATGTTTTTTGGGAAAACCGAGATCGACATAGACTCTCTTTCTCACACCAAAATTTTTAGTACTCGGACGGATCTTTCTAATGAGCTATTGAGCATGTCAAACAGAGATCAGATGCCAAAATTACGTCCCCGGGAAGTTGAAACACCAATTTACCAAACGGGGCCCACAGTTTTGGTGTGTCATCTCCTAGGGCTAGGTTTTTGGACGTTTCCAGTTTTATATTGTTTCTCAACAATAAATATGCCTTCGAGCCTAATTGTAACATAGTTCATGGGTTGGTAGCCGACACATCTCTTCTCAAAGATAAGCACTGCCAGTACCCTAGCTCATCTATTTCCATTATGTCTGTAATAGGCCTTCGAGCCTCAATGTAACACAGTTCAGAGGCCTACGTAGGCCACATATCTTCTCAGAGATATGCTACCAAAGCCCTAGCTTATTTCCATTATGTTTGTAAGCTTATTTCAGTCATTCTTTTATCAATAAAATGAAGCATTATTTCTATTTCATTTCCGTGTTTATGGTTATATCTGTATTCTGTTGCATTCCTACATAAATCCAGATCACAAATTGTTGTGTTATTTTACTAAATAATTATAAGTGTGACCTGATTATATGCATCTAAAATCTTACGAAAATAGGTCTAAGACTTGTCATACCTCTACCAAGTGCTTTTCATGTGTGCTTATTCCATGCAAATGTTTCACAAGGGGTATTCAAAAATCCAAGAATTGATGGAAATAATATAAATTAAGAACTTCTTTATCAAACGTCCCTGACAAGGACTACCACATGAAAATTAGGAACTTCTTTATCACACATTCCTGGTAGGGACTACTATTGCATGCGGCTCCTGTTTGAATGAGAGGATAATTTTTTAACACATACATGAGGTTGATGGTTTTAGAAATTAAACTTTCTTTCTCTCATTTAGCGAGCACCAATTTTTAAAGAAGAGAAATCCCAGCAACACGTAGGTATACTCTGTGATCATTTGTGATGCGTATCCATGGTGAACACATACCTAACATACATGGGGGGGACAAACCTAACATACCTTCTCCATGATTTTTTTGTCCTGCACAACCAAAACCGACTGTGAAAATCCAAGTATCATATTCGGTTCATAGCCAATATAATATAATGTCATAGTGTTGGAGCTGAGAGGATCGCCAGAATTTCACGGTATAAATAAATTGAAGAATCCCAACAATATTTTAATGAATATTGAACAACAATATGGGTTTTTCTATGGAGATATGAGCGATATATATATATATATATATATATATATATATATATATATATATATATATATATCCTATAAAAATGGACTCTACAATTTCTTGTTGTCGGATAGTTAATATATCAAACGTATTGGTTCTAGGAATTTTGTAATTATTCTCCATGAATCTATTGTTCCACGTAGTATCCGATTATATTTTTGTCTTCATATTGACATTCAATAGTTTTCCAATACACAAAATCCAATTTTATATAAAAAATGCAAATTAAATGCCAATCGAACATCACAATCATCAACAATGATATATTTGGATTCCAACCCAAAATGTAAAATGTCTCGTGGTTAAATTGTGGCATGGTTGCAAAAATTTTGGACTTTATATCCGTCATAATAAGGTGATATACATGATATACATGCAGACCTGAAAATTGGATAGAAAATGACATATAGAAATTTAGATGTGCAAACCTTAGATCTCTCTCGGCACTTGATAGATATGGGTTAAGATAATCTAAACTGGTTTTAGTGACACACCGTCACACAAAATTTGTTGAAAATTTATTTATTGTGAGCATTTTAAATATGCTAAATATCTCAAAGATTAATTTAAATTACTGTGAGCATTTTAAATATGCTAAATATGTCAAAGATTAATTTGGTCATTTTTTTTTATTTATTTTTTTGCTCAGTTACCTCACTTTGTTGAGATTATAGAGACAATTAATAACCTGAATGATTGATGAAATGAAAATTTTGAATCAAAGTGATAATGTAACCATGTTGTGTGATATAAAATGTGAAAAATATGAATGTAGTCAATTAAAAATAGTCTTCATTGTGAAAAATCTCTTCTTATTGTTATAGCTAATCATTTTTCCATCTTTTCATATCGATCAGGCAGTTGAAACTATAGACGATTCAATTCTTTAACTCCAGGTATTGTAGTAAATGCCATACCTTGTCTCTGGTACTCTCTAATATTAATAGTAGCTTTCTCCAAAGCGAATCATTGTGACTTATGGAGTGTCAAACTACAAGTAATTTTCAATGTTAGTTGTTTTCTA
Organism: Pinus albicaulis; assembly: GCA_034641835.2. NCBI lineage: Eukaryota > Viridiplantae > Streptophyta > Pinopsida > Pinales > Pinaceae > Pinus > Pinus albicaulis. Next base: position 401,786,957 of record CM076584.1, read on the forward strand.
TTACCTTATTTGAATGCAAAGTCACTAACAATGTTGAATGATGGAAAATAGGAATAATAAGATTGTAGTCAATTACAAGTAGTTATTGTTTCAAGAAGAAAACATTTCAAGTAAGTGAAAATTTGATTTAAGATGAAAATTCAATTATTATATCTATGGTTGAATTATTTTAACACATAAATTAGTGCACGTTGTCAATAATTCTTTTGTGCTTTCAATGAAATGAATTCACACTATTAATATAAATACTATGAAATTAATGTATGCCATAAATCTAGTTGAATCAAATAAAAAACCATCTAGACTGAAATCAATGCATCTAGTACAAGCAATCAAATAGGATTAGAAATCAACATCTACATTGAAAGCAATACGTCTAGTGCAAGAAATCAAATAGGATTAGAAATCAACATCTATGTTAAAATCCATGCATCTAGTTCAATCAATCAAATAGTATTAGGATTCAAATACAACACTGAAGTCAATGCATCCTACGCAGTCAATCAAATATGATTAGGAATCAACAGCTACACTAAAATCAATGCATCTATTTAATTGAATAAACAAAATATTCAAAAGATGAAAGAGTATGTTTCTCTCCCTCTAGTGCAATTAATCGAATAGGATTAGAAATCAATGACATGTAATGAAAGAAATAAAATAGGATTATAAATCAATGCTTCATGTGTCATCAATAAAATATGAGTATGAATCAACATTTGCACTGAAATTTATAAATCTATTTCACTAAAAAACCAAAATATTCACAAGATGAAAGAGTCTGTCTAACTCACTTTCTCTGCCTCTCTCTTCTTCCCACTGTCTCCACCCACTGTCTATATATATATCTCACTCCAAATTTCCTTATTTTTCTCTCTATGTCACTGCCCCCCCACACACACAAGCACGCTCTCTGTCTCCATATTTATCTATCTCTTCCTCCCTCCCTCCCTATATATTTCTCCTCTTCCTCTCTCCCCCATTTGTCTCTCCTTTGTATTTCTATCTCACCCTATAAACATACAAAATCTCTCTCTCTCTCCCCCTCCAACTCCATCTCTCACTCCCTCCCTCTCTCCTTCTCTTTATTATATAATCTAATATAATATTAGTATCGATGATTTTGAAACTTAATGCGATGTACATTTTCTCCAAGTGATATAAATTTTATTCAATGCATTTCAGAATATGGGTCATATCACAAAGGGTATATCTTATGGTATTGCCCCTTGAAGTGTTTATTTTACAACAATATCCACACACAAACACCAAGTTGAAAAGAGAAGGGAGCTCGTTTCTTGTCATGCCTCTATTTAGCATGATCCTTATCTTCTTGTAAGGGAACAATTACCTGAGTCTGATGCTATGAAATGATGAGTTAATTTTTGTTATTATTGTTGATGGGCAATCCCAAAAAGGGTGATAGTTAGCAAAATCTTATAGGGTGCACTTGGTTGAAACCCAAACAAACCTTGAAAGGAGAGAAACTAGTAGAGGATTCTTTGGCCCTATTGTAACTATGCTGAATAATGTGCAAATTGGAATTCCACTATTTGTTTTTGGGAAAATATCTATGAAGGGAGTGAACCAAAGTAAAATTCAAAATTTTGGTTTCTTCATTATTTTATGGGTGAAATACAATGGATAAAAAAAGTTGGGAACCCAACAGAGACCAAAGTGTATGCTAAAAAGTACTGAGAAAACATGAGTCATGATAAGAAATAATGCTACTCGGAAAATCAAAGTGTGACCAAATATGTTAGAAGAAGAGTGTTAGTTCCCTATTATAATAACCCTAATTTGATTTTCCATGTAAATAAAATAAGACCAAGGTCATGGAACACATATTACAATTTGAATGGAGGGAATAATACTATAATGGGCATCACTTGTAGTTAATTAATGGGTATGGAAATTGGCAAACGAAAAGAGGTAATAAATGGAAATTTAATATGAAAAATAAAGGAAAATAGGAGAAAAGGAAGATGGTGGGACACAAATATGTATGCAAGGGAAATTAGAGAGAAAATGAAGAAAAAATGAAAAGGAAAGGAAGAGACTAGAATTCAATAATAAAAAGGAATGAGAGAAAGCATTCACATCTTTTGTCAATTCTAGCTTTTATCACTTTCATAAATAGAGCTCTAAAAGAAGAGAGAGGAAGCACTTGGGCACAAGCAAGCAAAGGACAAGAAAAAAAAATCAAGGGAGTACAAGGAAAAGGTTAGAAAATCATCTACAACAAGAAGGAGTTATAGATAATAGGTTGTACATTTGATTTAATTGCTAAGATTTGGATGCATGGTACATGTGTTTTATTATTTTGTTGCTTTGTTGTCATTGGCATGGTATTTTCTTGGAATGACAGTGGTTGTCATCTTTTCCTTTCTATTTCCTCGATAGTCATGGTGTTGTGGGCTCCTTGTTTGGTTTAAGATTTGGATAGTTGATAAAATTTGGATCCTAGTGAGGTGGTCTTAGGAAAATCCAAAGGTTCAAGGGTGGAGATGGGATTTCTCCTAGAAATATTTACGGATCGGTGGAGACAGGAAAATTCCTATAGGTATGGTGAATAAATTTGGAGGCATCCAAGCTTGTTTGGTGTTAGTTGTTTATGGACCAGTTTAAGTGAAATCATTATGGTTGGGGATTGAGGTGGTTTAGACTCTAGAATCCCTGGTTGGTTATGTTTTGATTTATCTCTTGAGATCCCACATTCATGCTTGGAATATGGCACATGGGTGATTGGATGAAATAGAGATTTGGTTCAGCCCAATCTATGGGTGGATGTTATGTGGAAGTACCAGAATTGGTTGTAATTTGAATATGTTAATATGAGTTGCTTCCTTTTTCTTATTAACGAGCACATGTGTTGGTTATTATGTTGATGTATGTATGATTTGTCATAGATTCATTTTGGTTATATGTTGGTTGTAGTCTTGGTTAAATCATGTGCTCTGGTTATGGATCCTATTCATGATTTGATAAGTTATTTAATGGTTATATTAATGTAGGGGCTAACAAGTGGTGTTCCAGCTAGTTTGAGAGGGAATTCAACCTTCTTGATGATTCCTTGATGAAGTTAAGGATACATTGAACATATATGCATTCATGACTTGTAGTTACTATGTTTTCCATGTGTTTGATGAAATGTTCTCATGTGTTTCGAAATTTTTTATCAAGATCTATCCTTAGTACTAATCTGATATAGAATTTTCATCACTTTAAACTTGATTATGGAAAGTTATATGTTGGTCTCGGTAGTGGCCTGCATGCTAGCCCTAAAAATGTGGCATTGATTTCATGGCCACATCCATGGAACTAGAAAATTTTGGTTGCAACTGCATGAAATGAGGTATGTTCATGCGACTAGAGATTTCCAGCCACACACCTAATAAATTATGCATGTAGCTAGGATGTGAGCTCAGTTAAAAATAAGTTCAATCTCAGGGTCTGTGCACTAGGGGATGTGGTCTTACACCTAGGTGATATGATTCCCCTAAGATGTTTCAGTAAGTTTTCAGTTGGCATACCCCACTTCCATATTTGGAACTTGTATGTTGGGTCACGTCATAGTAATTCTTAGCTCATGTTTACCTGGATAAATTTTAAAATTAGGTAAATTTGGGATGGAATAGTTACAGGGTGATATCATAGCGAGGTTGCAACACTGGACCTCATGGTAAATGCATATTTTTATGCGTACATGTCAGTTGTTTATATGTTTATCATGCATGCATGTTAGATATTTATTTTTATGGTTATGATATCCATTTATGAGTTGGTATGCTTGTGATGTTGTATCATGCTTATCTGGATTATCATTTGCAGATGCAATAGCCTCCCCTGAGATAACTTTAGGTATGTTTTTTATTATTTTTTACGTAGTGAATAATAGAATATTGTAGGACATATAAAGGCAAGATATGAAGAGAATAATAGTTTAGTATACTTCATATTAATCTCTATATATAATTGAATAGGAATTGGTAGGATGGGAGAGGTTAGTTTAGTAGCAAGGCGAGGGATAATCTCCTGATTTGGTAGAACATTGAGAAGTTTGAAGGAAGAAATTGTGAGTTGCGAGGAAGAAAATGAGCGGTTTATTGAGGCGCATGGAAGGATTTCTAGAGCTTAGGAAAAAAAAAGTTGGCATTAACACGGTGATTCTTCATATCCTTTATGATTTGCAGGAGTAGGGAGAGCTGGGGATCAGCCATGGATAGGAAGAAAAGAAAAATAGTGTAGATGGAAGCAGGTCTTGGAAGGGGTATAATATGGACATGGATGATACAGTGAGGGGTGGAAGATACTTGGATACACCTGATAGGAGGGATAACGCTCATGGATTTTATTCTAGCTCTGGTTTCGAGAGACATCATTTCCATCACTACCAACATCCTTATAGGAGGAGTTAGAGGGGGTACTTTCCAGAGGAGTTCAAGAAATCCAAGCCTCCTACTTTTAATGGGGAAGTGAAGAAATTAGAAGATGCATAAGCATGACTTCTTGGGATGAATAAATTCTTTAGATTGCATGATTACTTGGAGAACATGAAAGCCAAGTCAACTACCTTCATTCTCAAGGGAAAAACATATATCTGGTGGGAAGTTGTTAAGAATGTCAGAGGCATCAGGAAAGAGGAACTAATTTGGAATTATTTTGAAAGGCTCTTAAGGAAGAAGTACTTGTCTTAGAGGTATTATAACGGAAAGGACAAGGTTCTGTATGAGCTCAAGATGGGTTCCATGACAGATGAAGAATACACAACCAAATTTCTAAAGTTTTTGAGGTATGTGCCTGATCTCAAGGATGAGAAAAAAAAGTTCCTAATGTTCATTAGTGGATTACCATTAACATTAAAAGATCATATTAAGTATTGAGCCTCGATAATTGGAGAAAGTCATAGTAAAGATGAATCATTTTTATGAGTAGTCAAAACGCAAGCCTTAGTTCAAGCAAGATTGGAAAGGTAATGAGAAGACAAAAGGAAAATGGCCTAAGAAGCAAGGAATATCTCAAGATGCAAGTGACAAGGAAAATGTGGAACATCATAAGTAGTTCAATGCAACTGAGAGAATACATGGTTCTCAGCCTAAGGAGCAGGAGAATAAAAGCAATGGCAGGAAACCTTTAAGGTGTTGGACTTGTGGTGGAGAGCATCACAGGAGGGATTGTCCATCACATCAGGGTGGAAAGCCTCAGATTTACAATACTCAGGAAGCGTAAAAAGCTGGGCATGTTGGTCAGAGAATTCCATGGATCTATAGAACAGTTGATAAGAATCAATTAGACCATTAGACATCTATTATCAAGATGGAAGGAAATATTTGTGATAAATTTGTTTCCATTTTGATTTATCCTAGAGATAATCGTAACTATATTAGCCCTAACCTAGTTGATCAATGTTAGTTAAATAAATAAGTGCATGAAAAATATTAGTTGGTCTAGTTGGCTAGAGGCACCAAGGGAAAATTTCATCATTGGGTGAGATCTTCTACATTTGAACATAATGGTATGCCTACCTCAACACATCTAAATGTGCTTCCTTTGGGTTCATATAGCATGATTTTAGGCATGGACTAGATATTAATTCAGAGGAATAAGGTGGACTACTATGGAAATGCCATTGAGAGTGTGGATGATGATGGATAAAATAGAATCTTGCAGGGAAAGAAGAAGCCTACATTAGTGAGAATGGTTACAACTATGTAGGCCAAGCGGAGCCGCACAAAAGGATGTTTATAGTTTGCAGTATATGTTTCTAGTGACAAAGGGAAGGAGGATGAGGATGATGAAGTCTTGAGTAAGTATTGTATCTTACAGCAATTTGAAGATGTGTTTCCTGTAGATATTCCAAAGTTTCTACCTCATAGGGAGGTGGAGTTTTCTATCGAGTTGATTCAAGGAGCAACACCAACATCTAAGGCACTGTACAAGATGAGAACTCTGGAATTGGTGAACTGAAGTTGCAACTTAAAGAGATGTTCGATAAGGGATACATAAGGCCAAGTGTGTTGCCTTAGGGTGAACTAGTTTTTTTTATAAGGAAGAAGGTTGGTACTCTCATATTGTACATTGATTACAAGAAGTTGAACATGGTAACTATCAAGAACAGATATCCATTTCTACAAATTGATGATTTGTTTCATTAGCTGAAGGGAGTTGTAGTATTTTTGAAGATTTATCTAAGATCAGGATATCATCAGGTGCGTATCAAAGAAGAAGACATATAAAATACTACATTTTGTATAAGGTACGGGCACTATGAGTTTGTGGTGGTTCCTTTTGGTCCTACCAATGCTCCAACCAACTTCATGTGTTTGATGAAAAATGTGTTTCGCCCTTATCTAGCTAAGTTTCTGATAGTATTTTTTGATGATATATTGATCCAGGTGGATATTGGTGGCCACCCACCTATTCCACCTAGACCTCTAGTCAGTTTCATCAGTTTCCTTTTTTATAGAGGAATTTACTATTTTTAACAATTTTTCAGGTCCTGAACTTCCAGAGCAATTTTGATCCCTAAACGAAGTTTTTTTGAGGTATGAAACAGGCTCATAGCCGCAGTAAAGGTCATGTGGAAAAAATTGTAGTACTCGGAGAGATAGTTCTGATGATATATCATACACGCCAAACAAAGATATTATGAAAAATTTATGACATTGGGAAGTTGGCTGCCCAATTAATGCCAGTGAGGCCCAAAAACTCTTGGCATTTCATCTCCTAGGATTAGGGTTTTATTTGTTTAGGAATTTCCTATGTTGTTCAATAATAAAAGGGCCCTTGACCCTCATTGTAACATAGTTCATAGGCCTGTAGCTGCCACATCTCTTTTAAGAGATAAGCTACAACGCCCTATCTAGTTTATTTCCATTTTGTTTGTAAGCATATTTAAGTTATTTGATATTAATGAAATGAAGTGTTATTTTTGCTACATCTACACGTTTATGTGTATTTCTGTATTTTATTGCATTCCTGCATAAGTCTCGATTAGTGGTATCAAAGCGGTATGCTCTTTATCGATCCTTCTTCGTATGTCCCCAATGAGGCCGGGGTATAAGGAGTTAGGGCTCAATCTGGTTGAACCTTTGCAAGGTCAACCTTGCAAACCCCGAAGGTTGCCCATGGGGGAAGAAAAGAAAGATGAGGGAGCAGGAGATCCTATCAAAATATTTCTCGAGGAGGCCATCGAGAAACAAAGGAACGCGATGATGGATAACTTTTCCCAGATCCTTCAATGACTTCCCATCGACGACGCATCTGCATCCAACAACCACTCAGGAGGTACCACTCCTTTTAAGGTATAGGTAAAATTTTAAATTCCCATATTTGAGGGCCAAATACAAGTAGACGTAGTAGATAGATGGTTGAATCTATTAGAATGATATTTCTCGGTTCATGACTTTTCCAATAGGGAAAATATTTCTTTTTCACTCCTCAAATCCGCCCCCCATGTCAAGGATTGGTGGGAAATGTATTATGAGAAAAGGGACGAGAGGGAACCCTATCTGTTCTTGGGTGCACCCACTTTGGATTCATTCTGAGATGCCATCAAGGAGCGGTATTATCCCATGGGGAGCTATGAGGGAAAGTACATACAATGGACTACATTGTGGTAGAAAAGGGATCAAGATGTGCATGAGCTCACAAATCTATTCCATACCCTGCGCATAAAGTTAGGTATCAAAGATTAAGAGAAAATTTTTGTGTTGAAGTACCGTAGTTGTCTGCACAAATACATTCAGGAGGAAATGGAGTTCCTCGACATATCCTTACTTGGTGTAGCATACCGGTATGCTACCAAGATCGATCATAAATTCAAATAGAAGAATCAAGACTTTGGATCTGCGAATTAGAAGTAAGGGCAAGGTGCCCAAAAACTGCAAAACAAAGTACAAAGCCAAGGCAGGTTGTCCTAGGACAACCGCAAAATCCACAAGAAAAGAAAAACTCCACAAAGCCCAAGAAGGACACGAGAAAGTGGTGTGAGTTACCTAAGAGATTTACTCACAACGCAAGTGAGTGTCGGGCTAGGCAGTCATTGGTGGCCAAGCTGAAGGCTTATGAATTAGATGCATGCTCCGAATTTGAATCTGAACCTGATAAGGGGAATGACAAAGGGAAGCATATTATTAATGTGGAGCCCAATGCCACCATTGCCACTACGAATATCCAGAATGAGGAACTGGAAGATCCAGAGGAGGGGGAGTGCCTCTTCCATTCCTAGATGTGGGTAAAGGGTTCCTTGTTTGAGTTCATTGTCGATAGTGGGAGCCAAAAGAACCTTATTTCAGTAGAGGTCGTGAAGCAACTGGGCTTGCCGACCACAACACACCCAAAACCATACACCATCAGGTGGATTCACCAAGGATGGGATCTCCGTGTTAGCCAACAGTAAAACCTTCCCTACAACATCAAGCCCTTCACGAATGAGGTATTATGTGACATTGATCCTCTTGATGTTTGTGATGTATTATTAGGCCAACCGTACTTGTGGATGTGACATGTTCTGTATGAGTCCAAGCCTCTCTGTTATTGTTACTTTGGGAAGTAAGTTGTACATGCTACCAGAGGTGGCACCACCTACTGCCATCTCTTTGGTTATTGAAAAGAAAATCAGTATGCTCATTTCCAAAACTGGGAATTTTTTTTCCTAGATCCACCCTTAGGGAAAGAAGAATATTGTGGCCATGACCTCCATACAAGGCTTCTCCAAACGAAAACAATAGATGGAAAAAGTTGTGGAGGAGTACAGGTACATATTCAGCTCACCCGTAGGGGTGCCCTGCGTTGTCAGGTCAAGCACTCCATTGATCTGACCCCAGGTGCGCCGCTACCCAATGGACCAATCTATAGATGCTCTGTTATGGAGAATAACGAAATCAAGAGGTATATTCAGGAGAAACTACAGAAAGGTCACATATGGTCAGGTTCATCATCCTGTGGGAGTCCGATCATGTTGGTGTAGAAGAAGGATGTGACTTGGACACTCTGTATTGACTATCGGGCATTGAAAAAGATCATTGTCTGGAATAGGTACCTGATCCCACGGATTGATGACCTTTTGGACCAACTTAAGGGGGGAAAATGTTTCAGCAAGATCGAATTTAATTTCAGGGATCACCAGGTACCATTCGAACCCTTGAATGTGTGGAAGAATTCCTTCAAAGCCAAGGAGGGTCTTTTTGAATGGTTCGTCATGCTTTTTAGGTTGACGAATGATCCCGCAACCTTCATAAGGCTGATGGAATACATATTGCATCCATTCAACAACTCATTTGTGATCGTGTACTTGGATGGCATCATGATCTTCAACTAGACTTGGGAATATCACCTCCACAACATCTGACAGGTCCTTCAAACACTATGACAACATAAGTTGTGTGCCAATTTGGAGAAGTGCACTTTTTTCATGACCTAGGTTCAATATTTGGGATACATTATTGATGAGCGGGGGGTGCATGCGGATCTAGCCAAGATCCAAACCATTTGGGATTGGCCAGCCCAAACCACTCTAATAGAGCTCCGCATATTTCTGGGTCTTGCCAATTTCTACTGCCAGTTCGTGTTGTGATTATCTCATATCACGTGGCCCTTGAGTCAAGTCACAAAGGGAGGAGCGAAAGAAAAATAATTTTGGTTTGAATGTCAACAGAAGGTGTTATTCGAGTTGAAACATGAACTCTTCTCTGTACCAGTGCTCACATTACCAGACTTTCAACAACCATTTGAGATTGAGGCAGATGCCTCTAACTATGTTATTGGGGCAATTCTTACTCAACAGGAGCATCCAGTGGCATATTGAAGTGAAACAATTTCCAAAATAGTCCAAAAGTATCCACTTATGGAAAATAGATGTATTCCATTGTGCAGGCCTTTCGACAATGGAAGAATTACATTATGGGGAAGGAAGGATCATCCACACAGACCGCTGACCCCTGCAGTTCATATAGACACAAAGGAAGTTGCAGAACAATTGCCATCAGAAGTGGTCCACATACCTGCAACAGTTTGATTTGAACATTCAAGTACAAGAAGGGAAACACCAATAATGTTGCAAACTGCCTTAGCCAACCACCAATTGTGGCACTAACACCCGTGGTCAACTCTTGTGGGCATGAGACTTACGATTGGCCAATTCTCTCGAAAGCGATCCAGAATTTAGCCACACATACAAGACGCTCTTGGAGGGTAAGCATGTTCCAATTTTTCACCTCCAAGATGCACTACTATATCAATTGGGACACCTTTTTTTTACTTCAAGTGAGCATGCGAAGATGGTTTAGGAAGTGCACTACAGTCAAGTCACGGGATATTTCTACGCCGAGAAAACAATGGAAATACTTTATAAGTATTTCTATTAGCTGAACCTTTGACAGGATGTCGGGAAGTACATCAGATCCTCCCCTGCCTGCATCATTTCCAAACCAACCATCAACAATCAAGGCCTTCATACTCCCCTCCCTACCCCTAGTTGACATTTGGAATCCATCTCCATGGATTACATGTCAGGCCTTCCTTCCACAAAGCATGGAAACAATTGTGTTTTTGTGGTCGTTGACAGATTCTCAAAGATGGCCATTATGGTGGCCTGCAAGAAGAATATCACAACAAAAGCCACTTCTAAACTCTTCTTTGAACAAGTGTGGGTAGACTTTGGGATCCCACAGTCTATCATCTCAGATCAAGACATCAGGTTCCTCAGTACATTTTGGTCTAGCATCTGGTTGATGTTGGACACCAAGCTCACAAAGTCCACAAATTTCCATCCCCAAACTATGGACAGACAAAGGTTGTCAATAGGATGATCGTATACATTTTTCAAATGTACAACTCAAAGAATCCACACACATGGGATGAGAGCCTCCCCTATGTACAACATAGCTATAACCGGGCTCTCCACAACGCAACCGACCACAACCCCTTTGAGGTTTTCTTGGGATTCCAACCACTATGTCCCATTGACATAGCCATGCCATTTGCGACTACTCAGGAAGATTCTACTCATGTCCAATCTCAAGTTGAAAGGCGAAAAACTTCATTGATTGCATTCAACACATTCACCAACAGGTTCATGACATATTGGACAGAGCCAATGCTAAGTAAAAGTAGCGACATGATCAGCATCAGGTGCCACACAACTTCCAGGTGGGTGATAAAGTGTGGTTACATTTGCAGAAGGAGCGCCTTGCTGGACCCCACCAAAAGCTTCGCCCGATACGATATGGGACATACACCATCACAAGGCTTTAGGGGAAAATTATTGTGAGCTCAGTATTCCACTATTCCTTGGTCTACACCCGTGTTTAATGTGGACTGCCTTCGGCCCTACTTTTCACCTTTACTGGACACATCTGACATGGCAGAACAACTCACAACAACAGAGTTAAACCCATACTACATGGAACAAGCCACAATTGGTCAGATCATGGAAACATAGATCAAGAACACCCGCCAATAGAGGATCCAGCTATATTGAGTTTTCAAACTAGGCCAACTCCTCCACCAGGGCAAGTGGTTCACCAGGGAATAGGTTCAATAGAATTTTCCTCACCTCATGGAGGCTATGCACACAATGGGGACCATTGCTTCCTATGGGGGGAGGAATGACACAGGTGGATATTGGTGTATGCCCACCTATTCCACCTATACCTCTAGTCAGTTCCATCAGTTTCCTTTTTATAGCATCATTTACTAATTTTAGAAATTTTTTGGGTCCTGAACTTTCAGAGCCGTTTTGACCCCCTAAACGGAGTTGTTTTGAGGTCTGGAGTAGGACCATAACCATAGGAAAAAGCCTACGACAAAACCTGTAGTACTCAGAGTGATATTTGCGATGAATCGTACACGCCAAACAAAGATAATATGACCAAGTTACGACCCTAGGAATTTTGTTTCCCAACTAACCCCAACGGGGCCCACAAACTCTTGGTGTTTCATCTCCTTGGGTTAGGGTTTTGGTTGTTTATGGTTTTCCTATGTTTTTCAATAATAAAAATTCCCTTGAGCCTCTTTTTAACACAGTTCAGAGGTCTTTAGCCACCACATCTCTTCTCAGAGATAAGGTACCAGCGCCCTAGCTAGTTTATTTCCATTCTGTTTGTAAGCATATTTTAGTTATTTGATATTAATGAAATGAAGTGTTGTTTCTGCTACATCTTTTCATTTATGTGTATTTCTATATTTTATTACATTCCTGCATAAGTCTGGATCATATATTGGCATATTCAAAGAATGAAGAGGAGCATGTAGAGCACCTAGGAGCAATATAGATATTGTTGAGAGAGCATGAGTTATATGCCAAGCTTAGAAAGTGTAGTTTCTTTCAAGCTCAAATTAATTACTTGGGACATGTTATTTCCAAGGAAGGGATAACAATGGATCCAGAAAATATTAAGGCTATCATGGAGTGGCTAGATCCGAGGAATATGGATGAGATCAGATCATTCATGGGACTAGCAGGTTATTACATGGGATTCATCAGGAGCTTCTCAAGGATTGGCTATATTATCACATCTTTGCAGAGGAAAGGGAATCATTTTGAATGGAATGGAGAGTGTGTAGCTAGTTTTGAGCAGTTGATTTTTTTGCTTAAAAATTCTTTGGTTCTAAATATTGTGGATCCTGATAAGGAGTTTGTGGTTTGTACAAATGCTTGCAAGGAAGGACTTGGTGGATTGCTAATTTAGGAAGGGTTGGTGGTTTTCTATGAATCAAGGAAGTTGAATGAGCATGAGAAGAACTATGTGACTCATGATATTGAGTTGGAATCCAACATTCATGTATTGAATATGTAGAGACACTATCTCCTTAGTAAGAGGTTCATCTTAATGAGTGATCACAATGGACTGAGGTATCTATTTTACCAATCCAATCTGAATGTCAAACAAGCTAGATGGTTTTCTACTCTCATTGAGTTTGATTTTGAGATAAAGTACATCAAGGGAAAATAGAATAGAGTTGTATATGCTCTCAATAGGAGAGTGTAGGTGAATCATATTTTAGCTATGAGTTCTTATGGGAAAAATTTACAGGAGAGGATATTTCAAACATGCAAGCATGATGAGAGGTATCAACAACTGAAGCAAATATTGCAACAACATGGTGAAGGTGATAGGGATGAGGAATATCACCTTATAACAGATGGATTCGTTAGGTTTAGGAGAAATATTTATGTGTCGGATAAAAATGAGTTGAGGAATTCTATCTTGATATATTTTCATGTCAATATTCAAGGCACTAGGGATACCAAAGGACTTTGAAAATTGTCAATAAGTTATAATATTGGCCAAATTTTAAGAAAGAGGTGGATGATTTTGTTGCAAGGTGTTTGGAATGTCAACAAGTGAAAGTTGAATGAAAGAATCCAAATGTTCTATTGCATCATATTCTGATTCCAAAATGGAAATGGGAGGTCATTTCCATGGAATTCATGATAGGTTTTCCGAGGAAATCAAAGCAACATGATTTAATCATGGTTACAGTTGATAGGTTGAGCAAGGTGGCTCACTATGATTGCAGTAAAGTATATCAATTCATCTAGTGAGGTAGTCATATCTTCATCAGGGAGATAGTGAGGTTGCATGGTGTTCCCAATGTAGGTTTTAACCCTGAACAGAAATTATCTACACACGAATCTTATAACAGAAAATAAACAATAGTGAGAGCATAAAACATAAAACAGATAAACATAGAGATTTTCCTCTGGATCCCAAATCGGGACGACCAAATTGATTTTTCATTATATTCCTTTTAGTGTTACAACACATATATATACATGCTGAAGCATACATGAAACCTAATCCATTAACCCTGGATTAGAACATAACCATAGTTCCCTTGACCGGATCTACAAAATTACCAGGGGCCGAAAACCATCGTACCCCAAAACATGTGCAAAACCATGCACAAAAACATGGGCTCGGACTGCCCACCGGAAATTAAGGACTAAAAAATTTTCGTTGGGGCACTGCCTCGGACCCCTTGCTCGTGCTTAGTCATGGAAAGAATATAACACATACCCAACACCCAAGAATATTATATCAGATAGAAATTCCCAGTTCACTTCCAGGTTTTGGAAGGAGTTGCTTGCAGGCTTGGGGATAAAGTTAGCCTTCAACACAACTTACAATATGCAAACAAATGGAAAAAAAGAGAGGGTTAATAGGATTCCTTTCTTGAGGATATTTTGAGGATGTATGCCATGCATCAAAAAAGGGAGTGAGAGAAGTATATTCCACTGGTGTATTTTTCATATAATAGTGGGTATCAGGAATCCTTGAAGATTATTCCATTTGAGGCTCTTTATTGGTGAAGTTGCAATACTCCTATAAACTAGAGTGATTTAGTGAACAAGGTGTTGATTGGATCAGATATGTTGGCTGAGATGGAGTAGGAGATGTAGGTTATCAAAATGAATTTGAAGGTTGCACAGGATAGGAAGAAGAGTTATGCATATCATAATAGAGAATTCAAGGAGTTTTAGGTTGGGGAGCATGCGTATTTGTGCATCAAGAACAAGAGGAACTCCTTGAGGATTGGGTCATGTGCCAAGTTGGCACCTTAGTATTGCGGGCCTTTTGAGATCCCAGAGAGGATTGGAAAAATGGCCTACAGACTTGCACTGCTTCCAACATTGAAAGTCCATGATGTTTTCCATGTTTCATTGCTTAAGATATATGTGCCGGATGTTGATTGTGCGATTGATTGGTTCGTATTGCAAGTGGAACTAGAGGGATAGTTCCATCTAGAACCACATTACATGTTGCAGTAGAAACAAATCATGCTCTGGAATAGAGCAATAGAGTAGGTTAGAGTGAAGTGGAAGCATTTTGTGCTCGATGAAGCTACATGGGAGATGGATGATCAGATGCAGGTATTATGTCCTTTATTTTCTAGCTGAAGAAAAGGAGTTTTTTCTATATATATATATATATATATATATATATATATATATATCTGTGTGTGTGCGTGTCATTGTAAATACCACATCGAGTTGTGTTATAAAGCTCCAATAAGAAGTATGCTTGTCATGTTTGTGGTGTTTTTTTACAGCGGTCGTCATTGTAAATACTGCATCAAGCTGTGTTATAAATCTCCATGGGAATTATGTTTTACTGGTCATAAGTGTAATAGAACATGGTGGATAGTGTACCCCCAAGAAGGAGTTTGTAACAACCCCAAGTTAATTTTCCATGTAAGAAAAATAAGACCAAGGTCATGGGACACATATTCCAAGATGAATGGAGGGAAAAACGCTATAGTGGGCATCACTTGTGGTTATTTATTAGTTGCAAAAATTGGAAAAGGAATTTGAATAGGAAGAGAGGAAATAAATGGAAATTTAGTGTGAGAAAAAAAATTAAAATAGGAGAAAAGGACGATGAGGGGACACAAATATGCATGAAAGGGAAATTAGAGAGAAAATGAGGGAAAATTAAGAAAAAAGGAAATGGAAAGAAAGATACTAGACATCAATGATAATAAGGCATCATATATACAGATGCATGGTGCATGCATTTGGTTATTTGGTTGCTTTTTTTTCATTGGCATGGGATTTTCCTGGAATGATAGCGGTTTTCAACCTTGCCTTGCCATTTCTCGAATAACCATGGTGTTGTGGGTTCCTTGTTTGTTTTAAAATTTCGATGGTTGTTAAAATTTGGATCCTAGTGACTTGGTCTTGGTAAATTACAAATGCTCAATGGTGGAGATAGGATTTCTCCTCGAACTCTTGACGGATGGGTGGAGATAGGAAAATTCCTCTAGGTATGGTGAAGAAAGTTAGAGGCATCCAAGCTTGTTTGGTGTTAGTTATTTCTGGATTTGTTTATGGGAAATCACCGTGGTTGAGGGTTGAGGTGGTTTGGCCTTTAGAGGCCCTGGTTAGTTCTATTTTGATTTATCCCATGATATCCCACATTCATGCTTGGAATATGGTATGGAAGTGATTGGCTTAAATAGATATTTGGTTCAGCCCAATCTATAGTCAAGTGGTACATGGAATTCCCTAACTTGGTTGGAATTTGCATGTGCTAATATGGGTTATTTCCTTATTGTAATCAATGAGCACATGTGTTGGTTATTGTATTTATTTTATGAGTGATTTGTCATGGATTCATTATGGTTATATGCTGGTTATAAGCCTAGTTAAATGATGTTCTTTGGTTATGGATCATATTCATGATTTGATAATTTATTTAATGGTTATATGAATGCATGCACTAACAAGTGTTGTTGTATCTAGTTTTAGAGGGAATTGAGAATTCTTGATGATTCCTTGATCAAGTTAAGGAGACATTGAATATATATGCATTCATGACCTATATTTACTATGTTTACCATGTGTTTGATGAAATTTTCTCATGTGTTTGGAAACTTTTGAGCAATATCTAGCATTATTACTTGTCATATAGACTTGTCATCACCTTAAACTTGATTCTGGAAAGTTTTGGGTTATTTTGGGTAGTGGCCTGTAGGATAGCCCTAAAAAAGTGGCACTAATTTCGTGGTTTCATGCATGGAACTGGTAATTTTGGCTACAACCGAATAGAGGGAGGCCTGTGCATGTAGCTAGAGCTTTCCATCTGCACTCACAACAACTTTTGTGTGCGATTGCGCTATGAGATCAATTGAAAAGAAGTAACAGCTTAGGTTTTGAGCATTGGGGGTTGTGGTCTAACACATAGGTGATTTGATGTCCTTGAGAGGTTTCAGTAAGTTTCTTATTACTACACCCCACTCCATAACTAGAACTTCGATGTCAGGTCACATCATATTAACTCTGAGCTCATGTTTACCTTGAGATCTTGCAAAAGCAGGTAAATGTGGGATGGGGTGGTTACAGCTATAGTAGTAGTGTAGCCCCTATTTTTTATTTGTGTGCACTTACATTATTATTTTTATGTAGACTGTAATAATATTTTAACCCCTTAGACTCCTAGATATACCAAGGAGTTCTTGTCATTTCAATCATCCAAGAATTATTCATTTATGTGATGTAAAGGGATGTTGTTCCCTGAAAGTGGCATACTATCAAGGAATATATATATATCCTCTTATTTTTTTGTGATATAGTTACATAAAATTTTGGAGTAGAGCTCTGGATCTTATGGTTTTACTACTCAAATAAGTCTTCTTGGAATTTTCATTATAACAATCTTTCTGTAATGTTTCAAAAGATGAAATTTCCACTACATGGATTCAATTTTTTGATGGACATCGTGTAAAAGTTTTAGATCTTGATTAGCTATATATTCAAAGATATGGTCAGAGGAAGTTATGGTCTTTAAAGGCTCCTAAATTATGTCTAAAACATGTGTCTTGGGGAACATAATCATAACATTCGCTTTAAACATCCAATTTTTATTCCATAATAAACGATTGAAAGTGCACAAATGATACTTTTTCGATACATGTTTCAGGGACATGTGGCATATTATACATGTTCACTATACTAAACTAGTCTATAATCAGGTCATTGTTGGAGATTTGGAATAAATTTTTTCTTGAAGAATCCATTTGATGGAAACTTGACTAAATTAAGAGGGGGTGAATCAATTTAGTGCATTGATGGAAAATTTTTTCTTTTATTTTTAATATTTTTTATGAACAATTCAATGAGTAGCATAAAAACTTATGGAAAAAAGATTTAACATAGAAAAAACATGTAACATGTAAATAAAAACATAAAATATACACATAAAAGCAACACATATGGACACTAGATATAAGTGGAAACCCATAAAGGTAGAAAACCACAAATGTTTTATTGTTGTGATGCAAATGCAAGCTCATAATTCCTTTGTTACATCAACTTTTGGAGGCTGCGACCTCTCTTCTATTTTGCAAGATACAACTTGTTGGGAATCTCCTACTTCAACATACATAAATTTTATGCAAGGTATAACCTACAAGATGCTCATACCTCAACTTGTTTTTAAAGATACAACTTTCTTGGAAGCTCCTACTTCCACTTTAATAGGCTCCAACCTACTATTTTTTAGGCTACAACTTGAAAGGAGACTATTATCCCGTGATACATACAAGAAATAATGTGTTGGTTTACCTGACCTTTATTTTTTCATAACCCAATCTCTATTTGTTCCTATTATCCTCCTCAAGTTTTCTTCACATCTACTCTTCGACCTTTCTCTATTTTTGCCAGGTAACTCAGGAATAAGCTCTCACAACAACTCAACTCTCTCACATACTCTCTAACCATTCAACCTTCCAAAAACACATATTTTATAAATATAGTTTGATGGTTGTTAGTATTCTAGCCAAGATTATGAATTATACAATCTTAATCTTTCCATTCCAAGGTTGTCTCTTCGTTTCCAAACTCATTCAACTTTTGAATATTAAAAATACATCTAATAAATTTCAAAATATTCAATTAATAAGCATTACGAAAATCCACTTTAATGATTACACAACCAAAGTCCTCTTGCATCACAATGTTTTAAGCACCTCTAATCAGCCTTTAAATAAATTTACACATAATTTTCGATTTATTTGCTTCAAAAATTCATAATGCCACCTCTATTCTCCTATCAAGTTAACCACAATTCTTTTGCATTAACATTGCAACATACCTCTTTCTATTCTAAGACACACATCATCAATATCTGCAACATACCCTAGCATCATAACACCTTAGCATCAATCAAGCATAATGAAAATAACATCACAACATCATACCATATGAAATAACAACACACAACCTATAACAAAACCAATCTCTACCTCAAAAAATAACAATATATGCAATTAGTTCAGTAAGCAACATCACAACATATTCAAGCAACATCTAATAATAAACACATACTCAGTTCTCTGCAGGCTCAATGACCTTTGCATCACTTTTCTAGAAACACATCTATACCATACAACCTTATCTCTATTACTGCTCATAAGCTCTGACAGGAAACATACTCAACAACACTTTGTAACATACCTTGCGATCAACAATAAAAACCTAGTACAAATAAATCACACTTAAATACCAACAATGGAAACTATGCCAAAAATATCCCCCTTCGGAATTGATGGAAACACTGTGATCCTATCCTTTTTACTCTAATACCACTTGTTGGGAATCACAATTTCCATTAGACCAATGCATGTAGGTGTTAGTCAGCGATCACATTATGAGAGATAATGATTCATGAGAGGCAGTTAGTCTATGTGTCAAAAAACATGACGAGTACTACTTTATCCAATGTCCAACAATCTCCCACTAGCATGAGTTGGGTGTGTATAGAGCTCATGACCTATGCTCTGATACCACTTGTTACATCTATTATGCTCAAAATTAAGCATTTTTGGTCCAATTCATTTACTATGAGTCCTTTACACAGACTTTTTCATCCTTTTCATATGACATCTAGCATCTTGGCGGTCTAAGTAATGTCTTTTGTGTTCATGTCATATCGTAATGACCTCTATGTCTCTTTAAACCTATATTTATCTACTGGAATACCTGTCAGTCTATCTATAATGTATGTCAATCATTCTCTCTCATCTTTACTACATTGGTTTCACCCTACGTCAATTTTAACCCCATTTATGATGTACTTCCATTTTCAAGTTTAATTGGATGTCATTGTAAAACCCAGTGTCAACCATGGGGCCCTCCTTTATATTTACCTTTTTCATCCCCGCAAGTACATCTATTATTTTTAATAGAGAAATATTATAGGTACTATCATTAGAAATGGTTTCATTAACAAGTGTTTCAATGTGTTCCGCCATATCTTGTGCATCATTCTTCTATAAATCTCTCGATGAACCTACTCCATTATTCTATATAATTTTTGTTTCTCCCTTTTCTTCAATATCTTAGCATGTCACTTATAAATGTAATGTATTGAATTATATCTTGAATTATTCATCTCTAAAACTTCCTCACATTAGAATTCTGATTCAACTAGCCAACAATTGTATTTATTTGTACCCATGAGGGGAATTTCAAGAGTTGGGCTTGTAGGCTTTCCTGTTGGAAAATACTTTCCATATTTTTTACTTTTTGCATATAAATTTCATGGATGAAAACACCATACATAAGTAGAAATAATTTATTAACACAATTTAGCTATGAACTCAAAGTACGTGATGTGTCGTAGACACTTTTATGTCATTGAACCAATTCCAAGTGATTTCCTTGCATATATTAAATTGTTGTTGCAAAATTATCCATAAATAAAAAAGATGTAATAGGATTTTTTCATTAATAATTGAATAGCATCTTTGTTAGGTTCTAGGAATGCTTAACATTCCCAGGCTTCTAACAGAGGGTTCATGCACAAGTTCCAATGAAACAATCTTGTAGGTATTATTACCTCCTCTTCATATGCGTAATTTCAATTATGTTAAGATATAAAAACAATTTTTTTTAGATATGATCAAAAATTCACTCCTTGGATGAGATTACGAGTAAACCTAATGATCCAATGAGTATATAATTGATAATGGGGATTTCATTCATGATGATATTCACCTTGCCAACATATGGTAAAAACCCAAAAATGTGATTAGCAACATCTTTTTGTTGCAACCATTATTGATCATCTGCATATATGCCTATTTCGTCATGTCCTTTAGGTAGAACAATAATTTCCTTTGTTTCATGGTGTTCATGTACCTTGATAACTCGATGAAATATAGGAATATCATTTCCCTCAACACGAAACAAAATATATTCCCTTACACGAATTGGTGCTTTAGTGATATGTAGAAACAATATGTCACCCTTTGGGAATCTAGGATCCATGCTCCTTGTTTGAGGTCAACAAATTTCATAGAGTCCATGGCATTTCCAACTGCACCCATTTATTTTCTTTTCAGTGAGGAAGTGATGGAACTTCGATTCCAATTTCAAATATGATTGAACTCAAATTTCTTATTATATTATGAGGAGAGTAATTATAGGATATGCATATTTAATGGTGTCAGTTGACCCTCTTCCCAAGATGAAGTTGAATTCATGTGAGAAACCAATGGAGGGAGAAATGTTTTAATTTGACTTATATCCAAAATACTCTTACTTTGCTTTATGCTCTTACAGTCTAAAATTTTTAGTAATATTTGCTTCAACCAAAATTTGGCTCTTTATGGAGATTGAATTATGATCATATGATCTCTCTAGGTTATCTAAAAAAGTAGTATATGTATTTGGTAGATGCAGCTACATCAATACGAAAATAAATCTCATTTTACATTGGTAGTATTATACTGTTTTATGTAATTTTTCTTTATTCAAACGTCGCACCATCTTTCCCTTTTAATTTATATATACTTCTTAGTCAAGAGAGCTATAGGATAGCTGATGTACTCTAAATAATTCTTAACAGGGTCCTTCAAACACATCTCCTCTTGGTATTTCAACTAAACCTGGTTATCTTTTTCATTTAAAATCTTATTGAAAATACTCCAACTTATGTAATATATTTTCAAGATACTATATGGGGCTACTCTCCCCCTGAAATGTTGCTTATTTTTTATTGAATAGATGTATGCTTTCATTTCCTTGAGCAGTGCCCCTTGAGGCCATGTTGACTTCAATTTGTTATTGAAGTCACATGTTGTTCTTTCTTCCTCTTCCACACTTTATTGTTCTACTTTCTATTGTGTGCATCTGCTTCCAACTTATTGTATGTTATGATTTGATTAATATCCTTATTTTTTCCATATTTTTAACAACCCCACGTTTATTTTCCATGTAAATGGAAGGATACTGTACAAGAAAAAATAATACCAAGGTCATGGGACATGTATTCCAAGCTGAATGGAGGGAAAAGCATTAAATTGTGTATCACATGTGGTTAATTAATGGTTATGAAATTGGCATTAGCATTGGAAAAAGACAGTAAATGGAAATTAATTCAAGAAATAAAGGAAAATAGGAGAAAATGAAGATGAAGAGACAAGAATAGACATGCAAGGAAAATTAAGGAGAAAATAATGGAAAATGAAAGAAAAGAGGAAAGGGAAAGGAAGGGACACCCGAAACCAATGATAAAAAGGAATTTGAGAAACAATTGACCATTTTTTTTTCATCTTTTGATAGCTTAAGTTTTTCTAAGGAAGAAATCATACTCCAAGAGAGAGAGAGAGAGAGAGAGAAGGAAGAAAACAAAAAAGCAAGAAAGAAAGGAGAAAAAACAAGGATGGAACAACAAGGAGGAATTGGAGTTGCAACCAAGAGAAGAGGTTTTCGGTCAAGAAACAACTAAGGAATTGCAAGTAACAAGTTGCATGTGTGACTTCCTTGATGTGATTTGAATGCATGGTGCATGCATTTGTTTTACATGATTATTTTACTGTCATTTGCATGGGATTTCTTGGTTTGATGACATGTTCAGATTTACCTTCCTATTTCATGGATAGTCATGGTGTGATGGCATTCACTCTTGGGTGAGATTTGGTATACCATAAGATTTTAGGTTTGGGTGAGGTGGTCTCAGGAAAATCCCAAGGGTTGGGGGTGGAGATGGTTTTCTCCTGGAAGCCCTTGCAAGGTGGGTGGAGACACAAAAATTCCTATGGGCAAGGCGAATAAATTATAAGGCATCTAATCTTGTGTTGGTTTGGTGATCTTTGGACCGGTTTAGGTGAGATAATTGTGACTAGAGGGGGGAGGTGGTTTAACCTCTGGAGTCCTTGTTTGGTTATGTTTGGTTTATCTAATGAGATCCCACATTCATGCTTGGAATATGGGATGGGGGTGATTGGCTGAAAGAGAGATTTGGTTCAGCCCAATATATGGTTGGGTGGTACATGGAATTCACTGACTTGGTTGGATTTATCCATATGTTATTATGCATTATTTATTATTGAGATCATTGAGAGCGTGTATTGGTTATTGTGTTGATTTTATGACTGGTTTGTCTTGGTTCCATTCTGGTTAAATGTTGGTTATAGGCATGGTTAAGTGATGTGCTCTTGTTATGGATCTTATTCATGATTTGATAAGTTATTGAATGGTTATATAAATGTATAAGCTAACAAGTGTTGTTGCAACTAGCTTAAGGATAAATCCTTATTGATGATTCTATGATGAAATTAATGAGTTAGTGAACATATATGCATTGATGACTTGTAGCTACTATGTATACCATATTTGTTTCTTAATTTTTATCATGTGTTTAGTATGTTTGGGTAAGATCTGAGCCCTAGTATAGATTATGAAGACTTTTGATTATCTTAGACTCAATTTTGGAAAGTTTTGGGCAGTGGCCTATAGGCTAGCCCTGAAAGTGTGGCACTAAATCCATGGTTGCAGACAAAGAACTAGGGAAATTTGGTTGTAGTTGTATGGAATGCACCTTGTACGTGTGTCTAGAACCTTCAGGTCGCATGCACAACTTGGAATGCATATGGTTGGGCTTTAAAGTTAGGTATAAAGAAATTTCCAACTTAGGGAAGGCTCACGAATGGGTGTTGTCTAACATCTAGGTTATCAAGTGCCCCTGGGAGGTTGTAGTAAAGTTTAAAGATAGTAGGCACCACTTCCATAATGTGAACTTGGTTTTTGGGTCATGAATAGTAACTCTCAGCTAATGTATACCGTAGAGATCTTGTAAAAGTGGGTAAATGTGGGGTGAAGTGTTACATTGTGGTATCAGAGTAGTTATGTTCCTTGTAAAGCTTTCTTTGGTACCAATATTATAGAGTGGTATCAAAGTGAGGTCTACAGTATTGGAATTCAGGGTAACTGCAGATGGTTATGGTTATCATGCATGCAATTATTGTTTCAATTATGTATTATCATATTGATTCATGAATTATTTTGATATGTTGTTGTTATTATTATATACTGTGCTAATCTGGATTGACTTGTGCAAATGTAATAACCTCTCTTGAGATACATTGAGGTATGATTTTTATTATGTCTTATATTTGGTTTATTTAACATGGAATGTTGTGGGAAATAGAAGGCCAAAATATCAAGAGAAGAATGGTGGATTACAATTCACATGAGTCCATGTACATGCCTGAAGTGAAATCGATGGAATGGGAGAAGTTAGTTGAGAATCAAGGAGAGGAATATTCTCCTTATATAGAATATACATTGAGGAGTCTGGGGGGGAATATTAGAATTCTTATAGAATATAGTAACATGTTGATTGAAGCATAGGAAAAACTTGTAAAGGCTCAAGAAAAGTAAGTTGAAGTCAATGCGGTGATTCTTCAAATCCTTTCAAACTTACAAAAGTAGGGACAGTTAGGGATCAGTCATGGGGATAGATAAGAAGAACATAATAATGGGGCAGATGGAAGTAGGTCTCAAAAAAGGTACAGGATGGACAATTTTGACACAACAAAAAGTGGCAGAATCTTGGATACACCTGAGAAGAGGACCGACATGTATGGGTTTTGATATATCTCTTCTTCCAGGAACATCATCACCATCACTGCCAACATCATAGGAGGATAAATTATTTTCCAGATGAATTCAAGAAATCCAAACCTGCTACATTTTTTTGGGAAATGAAGAAATCAAAAGATGCAGAAGCATGGCTACTTGAGATGAAATTTTCAGATTGCATGATTATTCAAAGAATATTAAATCCAAGATAGCCACCTTTAGTATCGAAATAAAAGTAGATATTTTGTGGGAATATATTAATAATATCATAGACATCAGATAATATAAGCTCACTTAGGATGAGTTTGAAAGAAACTCCAGGAAGAAGTACCTATCTGAGAGGTATTATGATGGAAAGACCAAGGTATTTTAAGAGCTCAGGATGGGATCCATGGAAAATGAAGAGTATACAACCATATTTCCAAAGTTGTTGAGGTATGTGCCCTATCTCAAATATGAGAAATCAAATATCCAAAGGTTCATCAATGGATTTCCATTGTCATTCAAAGATCAGATTGAGTTTGATGAGCCTTAGTCACTGGAGGAATCCATCAGGATGTTAAAGTATTTTTATGAGTAGTCAAAGCGCAAGCCTGAGTTCAAACATGAATATAAAGGTAATGATAATAATAAAGTAAAATTGCCTAAGAAGCAGGGAATATCTTAGGATGCGAGTGAGAAGGAAAATGTAGCCCTTCATAAGAGGTTTAATGCAACTAATAAAGGACATGGGTCTTAGCCTAGGGTGCATCAAAATAAAGGCAGTGGTAGGGAACCATTGAAGTGTTGGATTTTTGGTAAAGACTGTCATAATAAGGATTTTACATTGTACTATGATGGTAGACCACAAATTTACAGTGCTCAAGAGGTGTGTATAGTTGGGGATTTTGGTAAGAGAATTCCTTGGATCTATGTAGCACTTGATAATAGGGAGGAAAACCATCAG
Source organism: Pinus albicaulis (assembly GCA_034641835.2). Taxonomy (NCBI): domain Eukaryota; kingdom Viridiplantae; phylum Streptophyta; class Pinopsida; order Pinales; family Pinaceae; genus Pinus; species Pinus albicaulis. The sequence goes on from CM076584.1 coordinate 401,812,276, forward strand.
GCATCTATTATTGAGATGGAAGGTAAGCTTCATGATCAAGTTGTTTCCATTTTGATTGATCCTGGATCTAATTATAGCTATGTTAGTTGTGACCTAGTAGATTGGTGTCCCTTAAATAAATAAGTGCATGCATAATATTGGTTGGTTCAGTTTTCTACAGGGACCAAGAGAAGAGTTCACCACCGAGTGTGCTCTTGTGCATTTGATATTAATGACATGCATACAAAAACACACCTAAATGTGCTTCGATTGGGTGCATATAGCATCCTTTTGGGGATGGATTGGTTTTTTACTCACAGAACCATGGCAGATTGTTATGAGATTTCCATTGAGTGTCTAGATGATGATGGATAAAAGAGAATCTTGTAGGGAAAGAGAAAGCCTACATCAATGAGAATTGTTATAGCTATGCAAGCTAAGTGTAGCTGCATGAAATGGTGTGTATTGTTTTTAGTTCATGTTTCTAGTGACAAAGGGAAGGATGTTGAGGATGATGAAATCCTGAGAAAGTATCATATCTTGCAGTAGTTTCAGGATATCTTTCCTGCAGAGATTCCATAGTTGCCTCCTTATAGAGAGGTGGATCTCTCTATTTATTTGGTACTAGGAGCAACTCCAACATCTAAGGAATCACTTTGTAGTTGGTGGAATTGAAGTTGCAGCTTAAAGAAATGTTTGATAAGGGAGACATATATCTAAGTGTGTCTCCTTGGGGTGCACCAATGTTTTTTGTAAAGAATAAGGATTGTAATTTCATATTGTACATTAATTATAGGAAATTGAACAAGGTAAATATCAGGAACATGTACTAATTGCCTCATATTAATGATTTATTTGATTAATTGAAGGGAGCAGCAGTATTTTTGAAGATTAATTTGAGATCAAGATATCATTATGTGCACATCAAAGAACAATGCATCTACAAGGATTCATTTCGTAAAAGGTATGGGCATTATGAGTTTTTGGTGGTTCCTTTTGTTTTTACCAATTCTATATCCACATTCATGTGTTTGATGAACAATGTGTTGAACCATTATCTTGATAAGTTTGTGATAGTATTTGTTGATGATATATTGGTTTGTTCAAAGAATGAGGAAGATCATGTAAAGAGCTTGGCAGTAGTGTTGAGATTTTTTATGGAGCATAAGTTGTATTCCAAGCTCAGCAAGTGTAGTTTCTTTCAATCTCATATTCATTACTTGGGACATGTCTCCAAGGAAGGGATAGTAGTGGATATGGAAAATATTAAAGCTATCATGGAATGGCTAGCTCCAAGGAATGTGGATGAAGTTAGATCATTCATGGGACTAGAAAATTATTAAAAGTGGTTCATCAGGAAATTTTTCAAGATTGGATATCCAATCACATATTTTCAGAGGAAAGGAAATAAGTTTGAATATACTATTGAGTGTGAAAATAGCTTTGATGAGTTGAAGCATTTTCTTACCAATGCTCTAGTTTTGAATATTGCAGATCCTAATGAGGAGTTTGTGGTTTTTCTTATGGTGTTGTATGATGCCACCATATACGAGGATATCCTTGATGTGATTTCCCAATTATACTTCACACCATTTGGAATAGGAGCCCCATTCGGAGTATCGTCCCAACCACCATAACACAAAGGTTCGTCTTAATTTTAGTAGATAACATATGAGATCATATACATAACCTTTGAAAAAGAAAGTAGGTTGACATTGTGAAACAATGATTGCAATGTGTTAAAGAATACTTTCATGATGGGGGGGATAAAAAATGAGTCTCTAGAAGGAATTAATAGTACTAACCTAAGAGAGACACACGAGCAAAGAAATATTTGTTAGTTATCTAGAGAAATACACAAAAATCGTTAAACCACATACAACACACCTTGAACAAGATAAGTACCGATGCTGCCTAAATAGTTCAATTTCCTTAATACATATGAACGGAATATATACAACAAAAATCCAAAGAATAGTCCTAAGACATTCACAATACATGCATGAAAATCTACCGTCTCATCGAGCTTCAATATTAGGTGCAAGATCCAAGTACATAGCCATAATGGTGAAGGGCTAGTTCCAATAGTGAAACATTAAATTACTTCTTGCTTCTATAAACAATTGTTTTATCTCTTATGCCAAGTAGAAAAACCAACACTATCTCTCCAAAGACTATAGCCTCCAAAAGACATTTCCTTGAGTTATGAGGTTGATTTTACAATGAGAGGAATGTCCTTTCATATACTCATTACTCTTGGACTATCCTCATGGCTCTTGGACTTCTATTATTTCTTTTGGACTTCTAAACAAATCTTGGACTTATAAATGGTGTTTGGACTTATATATGTGACTCTTGGACTTACAGACATTATGTTTTGTCCTTTTCTCTAAAATACATCATTGCATCCCACATGATGATGTGGAATGACACATGGACATATATTGATCATTATGATGACACTTGTACAAGTTACATATTTACAATGATGACATGGACTTCATGATGAGGTGGAAATGCAAAGCTATCTTGCTTCTTCATCTTCATTATTGATGGTAGATATGATATATGCTTCATATTCATGAAGGATTCACTTGGTTTATTTTTTTCACCCTCCAAAGGTTCTTTTATCAATATCAGAATCCTCTGATTCATCATGCGGTGTCTTATTTATATCTCAGTCTATGATATGCTTAATGTATCCATGATAGCTCTCTTATGTTCTTATTTTCCACATGAGTTCCTTTATGCTTTCTCCTTTCCATCAAATCTTGAGCATAAATTTGTCATGTTGGGAAGGTACTCCTACGAATGAATATCATTCATGGCGAAGAAATATCAGACTTAAAAACCTCCATTCTATCACTACCTAGATCATGGAATTCTCTACTCATGATAGGCCTGTGAGAGGGTTAAAATAAGAAGGATTGATTAGGAGGGAGAAATAAAACTCATTAGTGGCATAATAATGCTCAAATTTTAATTTTTAATACGCCATGCACTATGAAGAGGAGCTATCCTTGGTCTAACATAGTGTGGGAAGATGAAGGGACAAGGTGGAAGGCTTCAGGCTTCAAGGTTGTGCCATGCCATGCAAAGAGAAGAGAGGAAAGCTTAAAAGCATAGTTTCACCCTTCAAGGGTGAGGGGAGGAAAACTTCAACATTCCATTTTCTTCCATACACTCAAATAAACATTAAAAGGAAGCATGGGGAACTTGAATGCATTGGGAAGGAGGGAAGGTGAAATTTCAACCTTCAGGATTGCATTATGTGCTCAAGGGGAAATGATACTTTAAGGAGAGCATAGTTTGACTATTCAAAGGTAGAGAGGAGGCTTACTTAAACCGTCCATATTGTGCCATGTGATTGAGAGGAAGAATTTAAGCAAGTCTTGGGCCGATAGTGCATTGGGGAAGGGGGTAGGGTGAGGCTTCAACCTTCAAGAGTGTGCCATGTGCTTAAAGGAAGAGGAGGCTTGAAAGAAAGTGTTGTTTTCTTAAAAAAAGGGTCATTTTTGCTTTTTAATGTGATTTTCATCCCAAGATAATGAATTTTCACCCAACAGTGGGTGATTGACCATTTGGAGAGTGATTTTCATTGAGGGAGGCCATAGGGATGAACCCACTTTCTCTAGGATGGTTTTCACTGCACTGGGAGGATATGAGAGTCTTTTCATTGCATGTTTTTCCACTAAAAAAGGGTGAAATAGGTCCATGATTTTAGCTAGGAATTATTTATATTCCATGCAAGGCATAGTTAACCAAAACTCAGTGCAGTGAATCAGTATAAGCAAGAAGGGTCAAGTGACTGCTCCTGGGAGGATCAAAATGTGCAGTAGATTTTGGGTAATCTTGAGAGGGACTTATTGAAACTATATTTGGGAATAATAGTAAATCATTTAGGCCTATGGATAGGTTGATATTATCACTCAATAATAGGGCTAAATGCTTCCCAAATTTCACTCGGCTAAAGGACCAAGAAGGGCTTCGAAATGGCTAAGTGTGGGATCGACAAATTAAAAGAGGAAAATTCATCTGCACATGAATCAATCTTGGCTAACACACATAAAACCATCAATACAAGCTAGAATAATATGTAGGACTCATGAATTAAAAGAAAACCTGAGAGCGATAGAAAAGCAACGCTTATTTCTAAGTGCAACAATTCAAATGACACATTACGACACTTAGAACACAAGTTATGAAAACTATGACCAAAATGTGCGCTAAGTTTTAGGAATGTGTCTGGTACATATTATAATGATATGTAAGACCATATAATGTAGAAGAGTGCACCATAACTAAATTTAGTGATGTAAAAATGTGTGATACATGAAGGAGTGAAAATCGAAAGAGCGAAAACTACAAGATGACGAAAACATAAGATGACACTTGCAAAATGAGAACAACCTTGAAAGAGACACATGACATAAGATAACATGAAAATTCCAGTTATTAAATTGAAAACAAGAAAAAGTGACAATCGTGAATGTGGAAGAAACACATGTGAAAGTGAAAGTGCGGAAAAGTGATGAGCTGAGAAAAATCACCGAAATAAAAGTACACATGAAACCAAAGTGAGGAAGACTTATGATGAAAGTGCGCACTGACTGTCTTGATGAGTTAAACATTTCACAAACTCATTGATGGTTCTATGTCTATTCAAGGTTGCATAAAGTCATTTTTCTCATAAACTCATCAAGGAATGTACGTGTGAGTGCAAGTGACTTGACAGTTTAAAACTAAGAATAAGACTTAAACTCTTTTCAAAACATCAAAAAACCATGGAGTAACCATATAGCGACAAATATTGAGATCCTCAATAGGCTCCAAAATCAAAGTGTGAGAAAATTTTTAGAGGGTGTTGATCACTGTGACAAGACTTGGCGATACACTAGTAGACTTCCAACTTCTTTATTTAGGTTTAATTCTCTAAGTTCAAGGTCTTAGTATTTCAGGAAGTATTGATTCATCTTATGGATTACCTTAGCTTCATTACTTAACCTGGCTAGAGATATAGTCCCCTTTATTCCCTTACTCGGCTAAACGCATATCAGGGCTTGCGAAATCACAATTGTTTCCCTATAGGAAAGGGTAATATGCATGGCGAGTTTAAGATATTAAGAGTATGAGTTTCAACTTTGGTGTTACTCCGCTGCCAGAAGACCTCAATATTTCCCTGGCAGATTCACTACAAGATCACAAGTGTTTCTTCACTATCAGTAAGCCTAGACAATACCCAGAAAAAATGAGTTGCTTCACCTCCCTACACATGAAGTGTTTCTCTTCTTTTACCCTTTATTGATTTATTTAATAGCACTGTGCCTAGACACTTATTATTTTCAACGGGTGGAAGAGGGATCCTAACTTATTGAGATCATAGTAGGTTTCCAGTTCAGAGAAGTATTTATATAACCTATGATATTGGTTTTCTTGCTTTATATTTTACCCTTATCCTTTCTCTAGTTGACTAGATCAACAAGAAAAACATTATTCACTTGCAATACCAAGTTTAAGAGTGAGGTTCATAGAAATAATACACATTATAAAGTTTTACCAAAGGATTTCCATTTGATTTGATTGTAGTTTCCATTTATACATCATGGACTTTAAATATATACAAATCCCAAATAGAGAAGAGGTAACAAATTAGCCAAGCATTATTTTTCATCACAATTTCCCATTTCAAGTTTTTCCACATTGTATTTTGAGCCAAATAGGAACATATTTCATGCAAAGTCTTATTTAACAAACAAGAAGAAAAGAAAAAAAACTGAAAAAAAAAAAAAGCAAATCGAGGCCGAGCATAAAAAAATATGCAGAGATTGGATGCAGAGCAGGAAGAAGGTGGGTGCAATGCAAAGGAAAATAAATTCAGCTAAGCCTACCCCTAACCTAATGAACTAGGTGGTCAGGGATAAATGTAATTATATTTCCATTAAAGCCAACGTAATTTCTCCCAACTTGCAATAAAAAAGATACGAGCAATGAAAACCAATATATAATAATGTGCAAAAGAAAAGATGAGAACTTGAAAATATTGCACATATGATAGAAGTTCTTTATTAAAGGAAGAATGGCGTGTCATATCACCCAATTTTACCCAACCTACAACCTTACCTTTTCGATGAAAATAATAAGAAAAAAACCTTGATTGATCCTTGTGAATATACCTACACTTGTATTGTATTCCTTAGCAAACATCAAGAGAGATCGAAACTTGCATTTAACAAATGGGATTTCTATGTAAGATGCTTCTAAATGATTATAGATTGGTTCATGAAATTTAAAACATTCCTCTTGATGATCCTGAAACCATTGAGAGAAATAATTTTCAATTAATAGTGTGGAATCAGGATGAGAATCATGTGAGGGAAAATAAATTTGATTGTATTCATAAATCTTGTCAAGATACTGAGGACCTGACATAACCATAAATGAAGGTTGAAGTGCCTCAACTACTGGACATGTATCTTCATATTGAAATGATAAATCATAAAGACTTGCTAATGCAAATCTAACATAATTATTTACACTGGTGGGAAAATGGTTAATTGAATGACAGTTGCCATGATCAGATAAACCGATTAAGGTGCAATATTATCAATCAATAGCGAATGTGATGCAGGAGCATCCAAATTTAGCCAAAAATGTGATTGTGTGTTCACATGTTGTGGCTAACAAGAGGTGGAGAAACATTGATTATTAATATTTTATTTAGTTTTAAATGGGAGGAGTTAGTCTATTTTGATTGCTAAATTAATTAGGAATAAAATGGCAATTGGTTTCTCCCTATAAGGAGATTAAGCCAAATAGATTAGATCATGAGGATAAGAATATAATGTTTTTTTGTTAGAGTGGTTCAAACTAAAATCTAATAAAAGACGATAAGAACCGGTTTCAGGTAGATGTATATATGCATAAATAGGTGTGAGGAGGAGGTGTGAAATAGGTGCGAGAGAAGAGTGAGAGTGGAGTGAACAGAGAGCAAAGGAAATGTAAAATCCAGCCATCTAAGGGCTTGGCTCTATGTAATTTCCTTTTTGATTTAATTCCAAGTGGTTTGTATTTTAATCTGGCTATTTGGTTTAAACTACCTGTTTTTTATTTCTCTGTTGAATATCACATTAAGCGCACAATGGAAGGCCAATTGGACATGCAAGCAGCAGCGAGGATCGTTAGATATGGAACAAATAAATGGTGGGAAATCACATCACAACCCGTGAAGACTTCACATATCACAGATTTAGTGATCATGGTTAAGAATTCGCACGATAAGTTATTTAACTTGCGATGTGAATTAGATCGGTGAAAATAAGCATGTATCGTCCGATCATACAAAGACCAACGACAGAGATCAAATTGGATCAGGAGTGATTTCAAAAATCACAAAGTTTAGAGTTTAGTGTTAAGTCTGTCGCACGCAAGTTGTTTTGTATGCGATGCAATGTGATTACAGATCACATGGAATATGGGTTAACCACTAAGTTAAGTATTAAAGTTGTGAAGTGTGATTCACTTCTGATTGGTTCAAAGTGTTGTGGGACCCTCCAGTAAGAAGTTATGCGCGTATTTTGATTATATTGCAGCTTGTCTACATCATTTGGTATCAGAGAAGACATTGAGTTATGTTCTCGAAGGTTGGAGCAAATATTCCACCCAAGAGAGGAGCCAACATAGGTCAGGGAAGGATGGAAGCTAATGCAATTTTGCTAGATCAGATTCGACATCTTTGTACAAGAATGGAGACAGTAGAGATTGCTCAGAGGAGAGAACCTGCTGAAGGAGATATCAGCGCAACAGAGGAAACTTATAAGGAAGAAGAAGCGGTAGAAGACGAGGCAACTAATGTTTTCAAGATATTAGCAAAGGTTAGTGGGAAACCAAGAATGGAGACTCCTTCATACCATAGGAACCTTAATGTGGATGAGCTGATGGATTGGATCAATTCAATGTATAAGTATTTCGACTTGGAAGAGATCGAAGATAAGAAGAAGGTAAAGTATGCAACTACCAATTTGAAGGGCCATGCATCTATCTGGTGGGATGAACTACAGACATCCAGAGTTAGAAAATCAAAGCCTAAGATCAAGCCGTGGGATAAAATGATAAGGAAGTTGAAGAATAAGTTTATGCCAAAGGACTATCAATTGAATCTTTTCAAGAAATTGCAGAATTTGAGGCAAAAAGGAATGACTGTCAAGGAGTATACAGAGGATTTTTACAAGCTGAGCATTAGAGCAGGATATGCTGAAGATGATATGGACAAAGTAGCCATATACATCAATTTTTTAAGGTATGACATATAGGATGAAATCAGTTTGTTGAGTCTGAATACAATCGAGGATGCCTACCAAGCAGCTTTGAAGGAAGAGGAGAAAATGTTGAGGAAGCAAAGTCAAAGGAATAGAGGTAAAAGTCCAATAAGAGGAAGAGGAACATTCAGATCAAGATTTCAGCACTCTCGTAATGAAATAGGAAGTTCGAGTAGCAGACTGCCACAAAGAGTAGACTTTTGTAGAGGGATATTTGCACCCAGAGGAAGAGGCCGAGGAAGATAAATTCGGTGCTACACATGTGGAGAATGGGGACACAGATCATGGGATTGTCCTCATAAAAAACCAAAAAATCAGTGGAAAGTGAATATAGCTAAAGCAAAGGAAGAAAGTCCTCAAGTCACGGGAAAGGAAGAACCACCTGAGGCAGGAGAATATTTATTGCTCAAAAGAGTATTGCTTAAGGCATAGAAGGAAGAAAATGAACCAGCGCAAAGGAAGAGTCTATTCAGGACTGTATGCAAGTGTAAAGAAAGTGGTGCAAATTTGTAATTGACAGTGGAAGCACTGATAATCTTGTTTCCACAGAGATGGTTGAGAAATTTGGGTTGAGTAAGATGGTACACCCTACTCCTTATAGAGTGTTGTGTCTATAGAATGGACATCAGATTTTGGAGACAGAACAGTGAAAAGTAGAGATACATATTAGTACATATAAGGATGTCATATTGTGTGATGTGATGCCAATGGACGTGTGCCATGTATTGCTAGGAAGACCTTGGCAATTTGACAGAAAATTCATTCATGATGGAAAAAGGAATACCTACATCATAGAGAAGGATGGAAAGAATTACACATTAATACCTTTGAAGGATGAAGAAGATAAAGGAGTAGATGAGAATAATGTTATGTTTATTAGTGGAAAGGAATTGCTGCAAGAAGTAAAAAAGGAGAAAGAAATGCATTTTGCTGTTGCGGGTAAACCCAAGGTAATTCTGACTTCTACAAATTTAGACAACCTGCTCGTGGAAATAAAAAATCTGTTAGATGATTATGTTGATATAGTTGTTGATGAATTACCAAGTAAATTTCCACCAATCAGAAGTATCAGTCATCACATAGATTTAATACCTGGTGCAAGTTTACCACACAAAGCAGCATATAGAATGACCTCTCGAGAGAATGAAGAAGTTGGAAGATAGGTACGGGAGATGTTAGATAAAGGACTAATCAAAGAAAGTCTTAGTCCATGTGAAATACCAGTCGTGCTTAGTCCAAAGAAAGGAGGTGAGTGGCACATGTGTACTGATTCCAGAGCCATAAACAAGATCACTATTAGGTATAGATTTCCATTGCCATGCATAGATGATTTGATGGATTGTTTAAGTGGGTCAAAGTATTTTACTAAAATAGATATGAAGAGTGGATACCATAAAATAAGGATTAGAGAAGAAGATGAATGGAAGACTGCTTTTAAGACCAACAATGGATTGTATGAGTGGTTAGTGATGCCTTTTGGGCTCACTAATGCACTGAGCACTTTTATGAGACTAATGAACGAGGTTTTGAAAGAGTATGCAGGAAAGTTTGTGATAGTCTATCTTGATGACATTCTGATTTTCAGTCAGAGCAAGGATGATGTAGGGGCATTAGACACTAGCCAGCAATGTAGGAGGTTTTTTCCACATGTTGTGGCTATGAGGGATCAAAATCATTTGAAATTGTGACAGTAAGGTGTCAATACCTTAGTTTCCTTTTGCATTTAGATTAGTTAGAGTCAATAGAAGTCGAATAGTTTGGTTCAGTCCATCTGTCATGTTCAGTTATTCAAAAAATGTAATTAAGTTTTGTTAGAAGATAAACAGTCCTCACCGAGGAACCGAAAAGACACATTGTAATGTATATAAATTGTATCCCCCGGATGTTTTGAGAGGAGGAGATTTCCACAGGGAACTTGTGTGTTAAGCAATTGCTTCTAGTTGAATAAATTTCAGTGCTCGTTGATTATCTATTTGTCTTGAATTGATATTTGTGTGAGAATTTGTTTAATTGGGAGGATATTGAACACTGTTCTGTGTATAATTTTTGAATAGAGTTGTTGTATAATCTCCGCATCTCTCTGTCTATTGTTTTCTCTTGAATTTTTTGAACAATTGAAAAATCCCACTCGTAGAAGAGGTCTGTGTATGATCGTGGTTGTCGAACTCTGTTCCGAGGTAGTGAAGGCTCCGCTTACGAAGGAATGGTTCAGTTGGTTGTGAAATGACAGTGTGGTCCAAGATTCGAACCTGAGTTGTGAACCGGAGTGAATAGAAAGGAATGGCGTAACCCTGGTTTAGCCCTTGGTCAATCACTGTTCAAAAACCAAAGTGGGTTTGATCGCACCGCCTTTGCGGGATAAGATGTATTTGAGAATTTGGAACGATCCCATAGACTGGATGACATGTGGCATAAGGCGGGTTTCCAAAACCGCCCTCATCACGCGTTAACTATCGACTGAGGAGGCAGTGCGATATCCGCGTACGCCGTCCGATCTAGAGGCTGGCTATCGAATGGTGATCGCTCACAGATATGCTCGGGAGATAAGCCAAGGTATGGACGTTGAATCAAATTGAATTCCATCGACTATATGGTGGGCCCGAGGCCTAAAGTTTTTTTATTTATAAGGCGTCAGTTTATCAAAATAAGATTCCGAAGGGCGGTGAGAATTGAGGTTCGGGGATATATTTAAATTTCCCAAGTCGCTTAATGTATTTATTTGTCAATTTCTTTGAAATTGATAAATAAAATTATAGAGAAGTTGAGGAATACTATGTGGAATGAACAGAGTTAATTCGAGGGAAAATGCTGACAGAGCTACTATAGAGACCAACTCTCCTTGGAGGCTAGACTTTCAATTTTGTTGCTGTCAATTGTGGTATCGGAGCTATTTTTGAGTTGTTTTTGCAGAGAATTAACATGGCAATCGGAGTTGGTAGAGGTGCTTCCAGAAGGAGACCCATTGCCAATGCAGAAGTGTTGGAGACCTTGCAGAGGGTCCAAGCCAGAATGGATGCCATAAAGCGAATAAAACCCAGAGATCCTGAAGACATCAACGAACCTGAGATAGAAGAAGCTGGAGAAATTGCTGAGATTCCTCCTGACATGAGGCTCCTCAGAACTGTTTTGGGATATACATTTAAGCCCAAGATTGAAGTATCAAGTTTTGCAGGAGGACTGAATCCAGAGGACCTAGTGGACTGGATTAATGAAATGAACAAGTGCTTTGACTATGAAGAGATGAGCGAAGATAAGAAGGTCAAGTTTGCAGTAACGAAGCTGAAGGGACATGCTACACTCTAGTGGGATGGAGTGCAAGCAGAAAGAAGGAGAGTTGGAAAGTAGCCTATCAAAAGCTGGACCAGAATGACGGATAAGTTAAAAGGTAAATTCTTGCCTAGTGATTATCAGCTAACATTGTTTAGGAAAATGCAGAACCTGAGACAGAGGTTGCTCACAGTAAAGGAATATACAGAAGAATTCTATAGAGTAAGCATAAGAGCTGGGCAATTTCAAGACACACCAGAGAAGACTTCTTGATATGTGAATGGTCTCAAGCTGGAGATCCAAGATGAGATTGGTCTTCTATCTCCTAAGATAGTTGAAGAGGCCTATCAGATGGCCTTGAAAGCAGAGGAGAAACTCCTGAGGAAGCAGTCTGCCAAAGGGAGAGGTACTTTCCGTGGCAACGGAAGTCAGGATGGTAGAGGAAAGCCTACTACACCCAAATATGGAGCTAACAGTAGCTCACCTAAAAATGCATCTACAAAGGGTGATGCAAGAGGCAAAAGGGGTTCTTACAGAGGAAGAGGAGGCATAGGCAGAGGTAGATAATTGAGGTGCTATAGATGTCAGCAAGTGGGACACAAGCACTATGAGTGCCTAGAGAATGTGGGTGTTGTTTCGGGGAAAATCACCCTAGATGTTTGTTGGGTCAAAACCTCCACAGAGCAGGGCATGCCATTCAGAAGGACTCACACACAACCATACTTAAATGCTAAAAACTAGATAACAACGATAGCAGAACTCACCCGTAGTCCTACGTTCGATGTAGATCCCGCGGGGTCCAAACCCCCAGCAACCCTTCTTCCTCTCCAACCTGGAAAACAAGAAAGAACATGCATGGAAACCTAGTTGTACATCATATATTTCTCCTAAAAGTTAGTGTAATCCATGTGAAATATGATATAAACGATAATAACTGCTTAATGATCAATATTTTCACATATACAAATACATACTAACACAGAAGTTCAGGAACAAGATGGTTCTTCATTATTACGAACAACATGTACAGAAATAAAGAGTGGAGAGATCACCTGAATCCTTCCACAATATTCAAGCAGACCGTCGTCCGGATCTGTCCCGCCCTTGACTCGCTAAGAAACTTTCAAGACTTGTGCACTCGAGATGGCATATAAATGGATGAACATCACTAGGAAACAAGGGTTTCCTGTATAAATATGGGAAAGTGCAGGAGGCACGGGAATTCAGACTTGAATTGGGATTCCAACAGAGTATAATGTCTATAAAATTTCTCTCTCCCTTAGGCCATGCACATGAGGGGCTTTTATACTCTCTCAAAGTAGTTTCAATCAGTTGGAAACAGTTGGCCACGTGCTGGGGTGGTTGAACTACTGGAGTAACCATCAACCCAGCCCAAAAATAGGGAATTTTTATATATTTTTTAATGATTTTAATGGCATACGCGGAAAAGTACATGTGGACTCACGTATACACGCGGAAAAGTCTGGGCATAACCGCGTATGGGATTTTTAACACTGTTTTTTATGAATTTGTTCAAGTCTGTGGGAATGGGTGCCCAAGGCCATAGAGACAATCATGAATCACATGAGGGTGAAAAATGATGCTATAACAGATGCCCCCTAATATATGAGGTCAGAAGGGGTACATGATGGCCGAAATGTATTATGCACATAGAAAGAACTTTGCAAGGACAAGAGAGGACTTCACCAGATTTCAGCCTGCTAAAAACCAATGAAAGAAAACAGAGAGTCAACTCATGCTGAGACGGGCATACCCATGCTCAGTCAAAAATACATCATATCGAAAGTATAGAATAGATCCAAAATGTATACAAGTACAGCTGAACTGAAAGTACACAATGAATCATCTGAGCATGGCCCGGAAGTACAAGTCAGAATCAATGTCTAAGTATCACATATAGAAAGCTGATCAATGATGTTGAAACTGGATGTCTGATCATATAAGTAACTGAATCTCCAAGTACCAAATCATAAGGGGTGGAACACATGGTACAATCACGCAACTCGGGAGCCAACATATAGGATGCTGCTGTACTGACACTGCAACATATAAGGGTGAACGAAATCACTGGTAGAAACTGAATGGACTTTCAAAAGTGAACCGAGAAATGCTAATGCAACCCGAGGTCTTCACCGATCACTATGGCACAATTCTACACAATGGGAATAAATGAGTTGAAGTCGACCATGTGAGAAATCGTTGGATTACCGGTCAATGATGTATACCGTTAACCAACGCGAGACAACCCACCAATAATGAAAATGAGTGTCAAGGTGCCCTAGTACAATCTAACAAGTGAGAATAAATGAGTTGAAGTCGAACACTTGAAAGAATCTACCAATCAGGAGGCAATGATGAATCCCCACTGTCGATAGCGAAGAGTCTGCCACTGATGACTGCAAACCCTAAGGTACCGACAAAAAGACTCTAGACCTTATTCCCAGAGCAATGAGTCAGAGTCGATGGGAAAAGATCTGCTGGAAGGAAGGCATTAAGGCATCCCACATCAGTCCAGCGCGAGTGTAACCCACAGGCCAAGATTTGGAAGGGACGGAATGGCAGAGTGATCGAACTACAAACTGGCACGTTTCCGACATGCACAAGATGAAGCTAGTGCACGGAAGAAACCCTCTGAACCAACCAATAATGAAAGCTGACACAGAGGCGAGAAATCCACCGATAGGGTCAAATGGAAATCAAGGTACTGCACGAATCCCAAGTGTGATAATGTGTGCTGACGTCGAACACAGGGGAAACCACTCAGTCAAAGACCCATGATGATGATCAAATGCTGAGCACAAGGTCACCTATCAATGATGAAAATAGGCCCAGGGTGCGGCTCTAGGTTTTCTCTCAGAGTAATGTGTCGTAGTCGATAAGAGACAAACCCACCGGCAAGAAGTCAATGGGGACCTTCTCAAACCAGCACGAGCAGAAGACCAAAACATCTGATGTGATAGAACATGATACTGACAAGACCGGGAAGGCCGACTGAATAATGAGTCAAGAGACACCGTAGAATGGCCGACTCAGGTTAAAATTCCCTTGAACAAAAGCACGACTCGTGATGACCATGGCGGTAAAAAGTGACACTGTATAAGTCTGTTATGCAGGAGGCAGAACAAACTCTCCATATGATTGGAAGAGATAACCAACCGGGGGAGAACTGACAAGTGAAACATGGTAAAGGCTGAACCTAGGTCAAAACTAAAACCATCCCAAAATGAAGGAAATATATATAAGTATATGTGCTTTGTTCAAGGGCGACAAACTGACTCTGTACTGCCATCAAAACAATGAAGATACATCCCGTTCCCGCTCTTTTTGTTATATTTGATTTTTTTGTCTTTTTCATATAATAAGTCTGAAAAAGAATAAAATAATGCTATGGTACAATGGATAGAATGAGTATCAAGAAATAGATGCACTAGTTCCTGGGATTGGAACAAGCCTATGCTCAATGCAAGGTGGCGGAAACTGGTAAACGATACTCAAAGGAATGTTCCATCCATGGGTAAAAGGGTGTCAAGTCGCGATAGCTAAGTGCATGCAAGGGTTAACTTGTACAGATAGACAAGGTCAAAAGTTGGCTTAAACATCGAGTCCAAATGAAGCCGGCTAAAGGCCAGGATAAACAAGTAGCCAATATGTAATGCAGTAATACAACTCAACAACACCAGGGAGCCTCTAGGGTAATAGCCAAAAAAATGATAGTGAGGAAGAAGAAGAATGAAGCTTCAACACATAAGTCATGGCAGGACTAAAGAGGACTCCCGAGCCTACATAAAACGCAGCATGGGCAACAAGTGATAGCGAGGAACTAACTAGGAAGCCCATGTAAAGGAAGGCTCTACCACCAAGTCATGATTAAATAATCAGCGAGTGAAATGGGTGAAATACTCATGACCTGATGGGATCGACCCTATGGCAAGTGATCAGAATGGAGGCTAGTATGCAAAATGCAATGGAAAGTGGATTCCCTAACCTATATGCTAGTTTTAGTTTATAAAAAAGAGATTTCAAGAAGACCAATTGAACTATCCGGTAACTAAGTCAAACAAACTCTGAATTTCAAGTATAACTTCAACAAAATGCTCAAATCCAACCATGCCACTCTCGCAGCGGGGCTTTATACGAGCAAAAAGGAAGATAAGAAACTCAATAAATCAACTCAGTACAATAGTATAAACTTGCAATAAAATAACTTCAAAGAATCAAAAAGAGACTCTTCGAAAATTACAACAAAACTAGTCTACTGAACATCAAGGAAACCAAACGCACCAAATAGGTAAAAAATCAAAATGTGCAGCAACACACAAGGAAAGAGTAAATGAGCAGGAGCTCTTTGTTCTGATTAAGCAGAACAACCAAGAATATTCAAGAAAAGACCTTGGTACTCAAACCAAAATTGCAAACGTAACAACCAAAAATTTCACCAACCGAGAGAGTCTTCACACAAAGGAGAGAGAAATATACATATAAACACTTTAAACACAGTCCAGAGATTAAAAAACACTGTAGAAACAAGTCACCACAGGCAGACAAGACCAGAAAAGATAAAAACCAAAATTTCAAAATTTGCCCCCAGGCATACGCGCTTTAATAGTTTGCAACAGGCGTGCATACGTGACTGTGGCAAAGGAAACCCGCGTATACGCGACCACATTTGACAGGAAAAACGTGTATACATGACTGTGAACAGAAAGAACCACGTATGAAAAAGAAAATAATGAAAAATAAAAAAGATTAAGCCTGGATAAAGAACCAGGTCTTCAATCTGACTAAGAAAGAGTTAACTGGACTGAAAATAAAAGTTAAAACTGTTGGAAACCATTCAAACAGCTGAAACCACCCAATAGGGGAATCACAAGAATGCGATCCCCAGTGGAGTCGCCAGTTCTGTTTCGGGGAAAATCACCCTAGAGGTTTGTTGGGTCAAAACCTCCACAGAGCAGGGCATGCCATTCAGAAGGACTCACACACAACCATACTTAAATGATAAAAACTAGATAACAACGATAGCAGAACTCACCCGTAGTCCTACGTTCGATGTAGATCCCGCGAGGTCGAAACCCCCAGCAACCCTTCTTCCTCTCCAACCTAGAAAACAAGAAAGAACATGCACGAAAACCTATTTGTACAGCATATATTTCTCCTAAACGTTAGTGTAATCCATGTGAAATATGATATAAATGATAATAATTGCTTAATGATAAATATTTTCACATATAAAAATAGATACTAACACAGAAGTTCAGGAACAAGATGGTTCTTCATTATTACGAACAGCATGTACATAAATAAAGAGTGGAGATATCACCTGAATCCTTCCATGATCTTCGAGCAGACCGTCGTCCGGATCCGTCCCGCCCTTGCCACGCTAAGAAACTTTCAAGACTTGTGCACTCGAGATGGCATATAAATGGATGAACATCTCCAGGAAACAAGGGTTTCATGTATAAATCTGGGAAAGTGCAGGAGGCACGGGAATTTAGACTTGAATTGGGATTCCAACAGAGTATAATGTCTATAAAATTTCTCTCTCCCTTAGGCCATGCACATGAGGGGCCTTTATACTCCCTCAAAGTAGTTTCAATCAGTTGGAAACAGTTGGCCACATGCTGGGGTGGTTGAACTACTGGAGTAACCATCAACCCAGTCTGAAAATAGGGAATTTATATATATTTTTAATGGTTTTAATGGCATACGCGGAAAAGTACATGTGGACTCGCGTATACACGCGGAAAAGTCTGGGCATACCCGCGTATGGGAATTTTAACATTGTTTTTTAGTGAATTTGTTCAAGTCTGTAGGAATGGGTGCCCAAAGCCATAAAGACAATCATGAATCACCTGAGGGTGAAAAATGATGCTATAACAGGTTCTGGTCCAAGAAATGTTGTTGTTGCCCAGGCTGGAGAAGAGGAAAAAATTGAAGAATAAATTCTACCAGAGAGGGGAGAGTCCTTGGTGGTTAATAAGGTCCCGTTGAAACAAGCCAAAGAGGTCACTGAGCCTGCACAAATGAAGACTTTTTTTAGGAGTATATGCAAATTCCAAGGGAAATGCTGCTAGATAGTCATTGATAGTGGTAGCATAGACAATCTGGTTTCCACTGAGGTGATAGAGAAGTTGAAGCTGAAGACAAGGGAGCATCCAAATCCCTACAGGATGTCCTGGCTGCATAAAGGGCACCAGCTGATTGTAAAAGAATAGTGTGAGATAGAGCTGCAAATGGGCAACTATAAAGACAAAGTCCTGTGTGATGTGATGCCCATGGATGTGTGTCACATACTGCTGGGTAGACCTTGGAAGTTTGACAGAGCAGTAGTGCATGATGACAAGAAGAACACTTAAAAGTTCTTCAAGGATGGGGTACATCATACATTGATACCCATGGAAGAAGGAGAGCCATCAAGCAGAGTGGTTGATCAAAAGACCTTGTTGCTAAGCGGGAAGGAATATCTACAACAGATTGAAGAAGAAGAGGTAAGATTTGCTTTGGTTTTCAAGCCTAAGGTAGTTCTTACTTCTACAAATATTTCTGATTTGCCAATAGAAATCCAAGAGATGTTAGACAGTTATTGTGACATTGTTGTGGATGATTTACCTGATGAGCTGCCACCTATGAGGAAGATCAACCATCAGATAGATTTTATCCCTGATTCAAATCTGCCAAATAAGGCAGCCTACAGAATGACTCTCACAGAAAATGAGGAAATTAGGAAACAAGTACAGGAATTGGTGGACAAGGGGCTGATCAGAGAAAGTTTGAGTCCATGTGCAGTACCATTAGTATTGAGCCCAAAGAAAGATGGAGGCTAGAGGATGTGTACTGATTCCAGAGAAATCAATAAGATAACAATCAGGTACAAATTCCCTTTTCCCAGAGTTGAGGATTTAATGGATTGTTTGAATGATGCTAAATATTTTTCAAAGATAGATTTAAAAAGTGGATATCATCATATTAGAATAAGAGAGGGTGATGAGTGGAAAAATTCCTTTAAAACGAATGAAGGAATGTATGAGTGGATGGTCATGCCTTTTGGGTTGTCAAATGCACCTAGTACTTTCATGAGACTTATGAATGAAGTATTGAAAGAATTCATTGGTAAATTTGTGATAGTGTATCTGGATGATATATTAGTTTTCAGCAAAACTAAAGAAGAACATTTAAGGCATCTTAATTATGTCTTGAAGAAGCTGCACCAAGAGAAACTGCTGATAAACTTGAAGAAATGCTCATTCATGAAGGAAGAGTTGGTGTATTTGGGCTTTGTTGTCTCTGCAGAAGGATTGAAGATGGACCCAGAAAAGGTTAAGGCAATTGTGGAGTGGCCTTCACCCAGAAATGTTTTTGAGGTAAGAAGTTTCCATGGACTTGCCAGTTTTTACAGGAAATTTATAAGAAACTTCAGTAAGATTAATGCACCCATCATTGAGACAATAAAAAAGAGCAAACATCCATTTAAATGGACTACTGAAGCAGAAAGAAACTTTAAACTTTTGAAGCAAAAGATAACTGAAAAGCCTGTTTTAATTCTGCCTGATTTTACTAAACCATTTCAAGTGAAGTGTGATGCCAGTGGAGAAGCCATTGGAGCTGTGCTGAGTCAGGATGATAGGCCTGTAGCTTATTTCAGTGAAAATTTGAATGACACCAGAAGGAATTATTCCTCTTATGAGAAGGAATTCTATGAAATTGTTCAGGCATTCAAAAAGTGGAGGCATTATTTGATGTCCAAATAATTTGTATTATACTCTGATAATCATGCTTTGCAGTACATTGTACAACAGCCCAAGTTGAATCATAAGCATGCCAAATGGGTTGAGTATCTCCAAAGTTTTAACTTTGTTTTGAAACATATAAGTGGCCAAGCAAATAAAGTAGCTGATGCTTTGAGTAGGAGGCACATGCTTGTTCAAGAAACCAATTTTGAAGTTGTAGGATTTGATTTTCTCAAAGAATTGTATAAAATAGATTCAGATTTTAAGGAAGCATTTGAGGCATGTTGTAATCTTGTTCTAACAGATAGAAGCCAGTGGCTGGATTATTTCTTGCAGGAGGACTTACTATTCAGAAGAAACCAACTGTGTGTACCAAAATGTTCCATGAGAGAAAATTTGATCAAGGAGAAGCATAGTGGTGGACTTGCTAGACACTTTGGTACTGATAAAACTTATGAGCAGCTGAGTCACTTCTATTATTGGCCCAAGATGAGAGCAGAAGTGGACAAGTTTGTGAAAAATTGCAAAATCTGTCAATATGCCAAAGGAAGGAGCTAGAATGCAGGATTGTACACTCCCTTGCCTATTCCAGATAGGCCTTGGGACATGGTGAGTATGGATTTTGTTCTAGGATTGCCCAAGACTCAGAGAGGGAATGATGTAGTCTTTGTTGTAGTGGACAGATTTTCCAAAATGGCACATTTTATTCCATGTTATAAAACTAGTGATGCCACCCATGTTGCTAACTTGTTTTTCAAAGAAGTTGTTAGGTTGCATGGGTTGCCCAAGAGTATTGTTTCAGACAGAGACACCAGATTTGTGGGCCATTTTTGGAGGACACTGTGGAAGAAACTTGGTACTAAACTGAGTTTCAGCTCAGCTTATCATCCTCAGACTGATGGACAAACTGAGGTAGTCAATAGGAGTATGGGAAATTTGTTGAGAAGTCTTGCAGGAGAGCATCCCAAGTAGTGGGACCATATTTTTCCCCAGGCAGAGTATGCATATAATGACTCACCAAACAGAAGCACAGGGCAGAGCCCATTCCAGATTGTTTATGGAATGCACCCCAGAGGAATATTAGAGTTAAGAAACCTGGGAAAGGCAGAGCTAAGGAGCACTCATGGTGAGGAATTTGCTTCAGAGATCCAAACCATACACGAGCAAGTGAAATAGCAGCTACAAGGCAGTAGCAAAGGCAGAGTAGACTTGAGCAGAAAAGAAGTCCATTTTGAAGTAGGAGATCTGGTTTTGGCACACTTGAAAAAGGAGAGGTTCCCAAAGAAGAGGTATAACAAACTGAAGTTCAAAAAGATTGGGCCATGCAAGATACTTAGAAAGTTTTCTCCTAATGCTTATGAGATCGAATTGCCTCTTGATGTTGGAATATCTCCCATTTTTAATGTTGCAGATTTGTACAAGTATGAAGATGAAGGTGCAGAAGAGGGACCAGCAGACAAGGAACCGATTGAGTGGGAAAAGCAGCTACCTCCAGCACAACCATTGCAACCAAAGAAGATATTGGACAAAAGAGTGTTCAGGAAGACCAGAGGAAAAGAGTACTTTCAGTACTTAATCAAATGGAAGGACTCGCTAGAAGAATATGCCACATGGATGACTGAAGGAATGTTGTAGAAGATAGGCATATCAGTGGAAGAGCTCATGGACAGGAGTCCACGAAGAAAATTTCCCTCAAGAGTCTGATGCAGGGGCATTAGACACTAGCCAACAATGTAGGAGGTTTTGTCCACATGTTGTGTCAAGGAGGGATCAAAATCATTTGAAATTGTGACAACAAGGTGTCAATACCTTAGCTACTTGTTGCATTTAGATTAGTTAGAGTCAATAGAAGTCGAATAGTTTGGTTTAGTCCATCTGTCATGTTCAGTTATTCAAATAATGTAGTTAAGTTTTATTAGAAGATAAACGGTCCTCACCGAGGAACTGGAAAGACACATTGTAATGTATATAAATTGTATCCCTCGGACGTATTGAGAGGAGGATATTTCCGCAGTGAACTTGTGTGTTAAGCAATTGCTTTTGGTTGAATAAATTTTAGCACTTGTTGATTATCTATTTGTCATGAATTGATCTTTGTGTGAGAATTTGTTTAATTGGGAGGCGATTGAACACTGTTCTGTGTATAATTGTTGAATAGAGTTGTTGTATAATCTCCGCATCTCTCTGTCTATTTTTTTCTCTTGAATTGTCCGAACAATTGAAAAATCCCACTCGTAGAAGAGGTCTGTGTATGATTGTGGTCGTCGAACTCTGTTCCGAGGTAGTGAAGGCTCCGCTTACGAAGGAATGGTTCAGTTGGTTGTGAAATGAGAGTGTGGTCCAAGATTCGAACCTGAGTTGTGAACCAGAGTGAATAGAAAGGAATGGCGTAACCCTGGTTTAGCCCTTGGTCAATCACTGTTCAAAAACCGAAGTGGGTTTGACTGCACCGCCTTTGCGGGATAAGCTGTATTTGAGAATTTGGAGCGATCCCATAGATTGGCTGACACATGGCATAAGGCGGGTTTCCAAAACCGCCCTCATCGCGCGTTAACTATCGACTGAGGAGGCAGTGCGATATCCGCGTACGCCGTCCGATCTGGAGGCTGGCTATCGAATGGTGATCGCTCATAGATATGCTCGGGAGATAAGCCAAGGTATGGAATTTGAATCACATTGAATTCCGTCGACTGTATGGCGGGCCCGAGGCCTAAATTTGTTTATTTATAAGGTGTCGGTTTATAAAAATAAGATTTCGAAGGGCGGTGAGAATTCGGGGATATATTTATAAGGTGTTCGGGGATATATTTAAATTTTCCAAGTCACTTAATGTATTTATTTGTCAATTTCTCTGAAATTGATAAATAAAATTATAGAGAAGTTGAGGAAGACTACGTGGAATGAACAGAGTTAATTCGAGGGAAAATGCTGACAGAGCTACTATAGAGACCAACTCTCCTTGGGGGCTAGACTTTCAATTTTGTTGCTGTCAAAGGAGGAGCATTTAGAGCATGTCAAGCTGGGGTTAAGTAATTTGCAAAAGGAGAAGTTGCTCATAAATTTGAAGAAGTGTAGTTTCATGAAGAAGGAGTTTATTTAATTGGGATTTATAATCTCAGAAGAAGGCTTGAAGATGGACCCAGAAAAGATTTAGTTAATACTGGATTGGCCAACTCCGAGAAGTGTATTTGAGGTAAGGAGTTTTCATGGTCTTGCAAGTTTTTACAGAAAGTTTATAAGAGGTTTTAGTTAGATCTGTGCACCAATAATTGAAACAATAAAGGAGAGAAACCAACCATTTAAATGGATAGAAGCAGAAAATCAGAATTTCAAGTTGTTGAGAAAGAATATCACTGAAAGACCTATTTTAGCCTTGCCAAATTTTGATAAAATATTCCAAGTTGAGACTAATGCAAGTGGGATATAAATTGGAGCTGTCTTGAGTCAAGAGCAGGGACCGATAGCTTATTTTAGTGAAAATTTAAATGAGGCCAAGAAGAAGTGTTCATCCTATGATAAGGAGTTCTATGTTATTTTGCAGGCTTTGAAGAAATGGAGGCATTATTTGTTGCCCAAAGAATTTGTGTTTTATTCAAATAACCACGCGCTACAGTTCATAAATAATCAACTGAAGTTGAACCAAAAGCATCCAAAGTGGGTGGATTTTTTGCAAGTTTTTACCTTTGTAATCAAACACACAAGTGGTAAGTCAAATAAAGTTGTTGATGCTTTAAGCAGAGTAAATTTGGTTCTGCAGGAATTGAAGATTGGAATTTTGGGGTTTGAAGAGATGATTGACATGTATGAGGAAGACACAGATTTCATATAAATATATGAAGCTGTTATGAATCCAGTGATTCATAATAGAAGCCAATGGTTAGATTACTTGATTCAAGGAGGATTGCTATTCAAGAATAATGAACTGTGTATAGGCTAAGTGTTCCATGAGGGAAAATATGATTAAGGAAAAACACAGTGGAGGACTATTTGGACACTTTGGACAGAATGAAACATTTTCTCAAGTAAGTGATTTTTATTATTTTCTAAAAATGCAAACTGATATCAAAATTTTTGTTGAGAAAATTAGAATTCGTCAATAGGCCAAAGGAAGAAGCCAAAACACTGGGTTATATCAGCCATTTCCAATACCCAATAGAACTTGGGATGCTATCATCATGCATTTTGTTTTGGGTTTTCCAAAGACTCAAAGAGGACATGATTCTATCTATGTTGTCGTAGATAGGTTTTCTAAAACGACTCATTTTATTGCTTGTAAAAAAACTAGTGATGCAACTCACATCGCTAATTTGTTTTTCTTTGAAGTTATAAGATTACATGGATTGCCTGTAAGTATTGTTTCAGACAGGGATACAAAGTTCGTAGGACATGTTTGGAGGAATCTATGGAAGAGGTTGGGTAAAAAACTTAGTTTCAGTTCAACCTATCATCCTCATATGGATGGACAAATTGAAGTGGTGAAGAGGAGCCTGGGAAATATATTAAGGAGTTTGGTTTAAAAAAATCCAAAGCAATGGGACATAAAACTTTCTCAAGCTGAATTTGCCTATAATGATACTCTTAATAGGAGTACTGGAATGAGTCCATTTCAGAATTTTTTTGGATGCATCCAAGAGGGGTGAATGAAATTAGATATTTGAGCAAAAAAGAGACAAGGAGTGCAAAATATGAAGAATTTGTGGAACAAATACATAAGTTGCAAGAAGATTTCAAGAAGAGCTTACAAAAAAACACCCAAAAGTATAAACAAAGAGCTGATATGAAGAGGACAGAAAGGGAGTTTCAAGTAGATGATTTAGTCATGGTTTATGTAAGGAAGGAAAGGTTTCCAGTCGGGACTTATAACAAACATAAAATAAAAAATATAGGGCCATGTATAATTTTGAGGAAGTTTTCCTCAAATACATATGAGATTGAATTACCAGCAGGAATTGGGATATCACCCATATTTAATATTGCATATTTGTACCCATACAAAGGAACATAGAAAGAACTACAAGAAGAATTTACAGAAGAGGAGGACCAAACTTTGAATTGGAAGGAACTGATGCTAAAGACTACAAATAAAGAAGTGGAAGCCATTCTAGAGAAAAGAGTAGCAAAGAAGACCAGAGAACAAACCTATTATCAATATCTAGTCAAATGGAAAGGACACCCAGTGGAAAATGCCAATTGGATGACAACAACCGAGTTACAAAAGTTTAATGTAGATCCTGAAACATTGATGGATCAATCTTTTCTTCCCCAGGAGTCTGATGTAGGAGCATCTAAATTTAGCCAGCAATGTGATTGTGTGTTCACATGTTGTGGCTAAAAAGAGGTGGAGAAACATTTATTATTAATATTTTATTTAGTTTTAAATTGGAGGAGTTAGTCTGTTTTGATTTGCTAAATTAATTAGGAATAAAATAGCATTGGTTTCTCCCTCCAAGGAGATCAAGCCAAATAGATTAGATCATGAGGATAGGAATATAACATTTTTTTGTTAGAGTGGTTCAAACATAAATCTAATAAAAGACGAGAAGAACCGGTTTCAGGTAGATATATGTATGCATAAATAGGTGTGAGGAGGAGGTGTGGAATAAGTGTGAGAGAAGAGTGAGAGAGGAGTGAACATAGAGCAAAGGAAATGTAAAATCCAACCATCCAGAGAAAAGTAAATGTAAAATCCAGCCATCCAAGGGCTTCGCTCTGTGTAATTTCCTTTATGATTTAATTCCAAGTGGTTTTTATTTTAATTTGGCTATCTGGTTTAAATTGTCTATTTTTTATTTCTCTGTTGAATATCGAATTAATCACACAGCAGAAGGCCAATCAGACGTGCAAGCAGCAACGAGGACTGTTAGATCTTGCACAAATCAACAGTGGGAAATCACATGGCAACCCATGAAGACTTCACATATCGCAAATTTAGTGATTTTGGTTAAGACTTCGCACGATAAGTTATTTAACTTGCAATGCGAAGTAGATTGGTGAAAACAAGTGTGGACCGTCCGATCCTACAAAGACCAACGACGAAGATCAAATCGCATCGGGAGCAATTTCGCAAATCGCAAAGTTTAGAGTTTAGTGTTAAGGCTGTCGTATGGTAAGTTGTTTTGTATGCGATACGATGTGATTGCAGATCACATGGAATAGGGGTTAACCACTAAGTTAAGTATTAAAAGTTGTGAAGTGCGATTCGCTTTCGATTGGTTCAAAGTGTTGTGGGACCCTCTAGCAAGAAGTTCCAAGTGTATTCTGATTATATTGCAGCTTGTTTGCATCAGAATGAAGATAAATAACTCTAAAATCAATTCAACAAATAGCACTAGAATTTACTGAAGAGGATACCTGGTGCCATGAAGAAAATAATAAATATCGAAAAATTCATGAGAAGGATTAGGAGTTTATTAATTTCAAAAGAATGTCACAAGTATGAATCTTTCGCCTAAATAGCATTTTTAGAATGATAAAATTTGTAGCTTCTCTCATCCATGAAAGGTATATGTTCCAAACTTGAGTTTTAAATAAGATATTTGCATAAAGATAAATCAACTGAAATCAAACCTTCAATCCAATCGAAGACCAAATCTTGAAATTTAGAAAAACTATGCCTGAAGTACAAAACATGTTTCAAGAAGGGATTTACATCCAATTAAATCATGCAAAGAAAATAATTTTGTGAGAATATCCAAATATTTTTTGGTTTGGGGGTCTTACCATAGTCACGAGAACTTGACATAACCATTTATAGATGTTGAAGTGCCTCAACTTCCTGACGAGCTCGAGACTTTCAAAAAATATAAAATTTCATTTTGAGGGTTGAATAAGATTATGCATGATATGTGGAAAATTACCATCAATTATTGCAACAAGATCACTAGTATGAAGTTGGAATCCATCTACATTACTAATTATATTGGACTTTATGTATTATAAAAAAAAATTACTCAATTAATAAGATTCTTCTAATGGAGCATCCAAGGATGGGTAGATTGGATCAATCTCATGAGAAATTTGAACTAATGAATTCTCCTCATGCAAGACTTTAAATGATAAAGAATGGAATGGATACTTAATGTGTTTCTTACCTTATTTTTCCTCATGGATGACCTCACTACCTTGTGTCAATTCAAAATCCAACTCATTATATGGAGTATCCCCATCACAATTTAATTCTTTACAAAAGGTGGAACACAAGGGATAGTGAGGTGAAGAGGAAATTTCAATAAAAACATCTTATTTAACAAAATTAGATTCAAGCTCTATATATCTCAAACAAATTATTCTTGAGAGACTGAAATATCAAAAGGTGCACATGGGAAACCATCATTATATACAATAATGGAGTAAGAATTAACAGAATGAAGGTTGTCCGAGACTTCAAACTGGCTAAGCAAATGGGATTTATTTAATTCATCACAAAGATTATTAGATTCAAAAACAACCAAGGATGGGTAAATTATCTTCACATGGAGGATTCTGAAAAATATAAGAAAGATAGAAAGAATCCTCATCTTGTTCCTCCTCTACATGTGAAATGTGACTAGCTTGCAACTGAACACTGTTTGGATTTGGAAGAGATTGATCAAGTGAATCAAGGGGAAAGGGATCATGAGAAAGTGATGGTAGAGGATTACAAGAACCAAAATTAGATTGAATACTAGAGTTATGTGTGTAAATATCATCTTGAGGAATGAAAGGGTTAAAATTTACATGAGGCTTCATAACTGCCAATTATGAATTTACATGAGGCTTCATAAAAATTTATTTTCGTTAATTTATTAAGGAGCTTCATCAAGCCTTTGATAGGTATCCTTACCAAGATGTTTACAAAACATTCAATAAACATCCAAAGAATAGTCATAATAAATTCACAATACATGCATGAAAATGTGTCAGTTCATTGAGATTCAATATTAGGTGAAATATCCAAGTACACAGTTATAATGGTGACACACTTGTTCCAATAGTATAACATTAAGTCACTTCTTACTTCTCCAAACAAAAGTTTTATCTCTTATGCCAAGTAGATAAGCCAAGACTAGCTCTCCAAAGATTCAAGCCTCCAAAATCCCTTTACTTGAGTTATGAGGTTGTTTTTATAACAAGAGGAATGAACTTTCATATCCTCATGACTCTTGGACTTCCACTATGTCCTTTGGATTTATAAACAAGTATTGGACTTATAAATGATCTTTGGACTTATTTATGTGACTCTTGGACTTCCACACATTAAATTTTGTCCTTTTCTTTGAAATACATCAATACATCCCACATGATGATGTGGAATGACATGTGTGTAGAAAATATAACAATGAGATTCAATCTGATCTTGTAATGTACTAAAACAAGATACTGAATACTTCTAGAATTTGAGGAAACAAAACACGATCGCACAATCACATAAAAAGTAAGAGAAATAAACTATCAATCGCACACCATAAGATGTATATGAGGAATGAAATTGTTCAAAACCCCCTCTATCTATATATTGCATAAATTCAAGATCATGAAACAATACAATTCTCTTTCTCCACTTAGAAACATCTTTCACTTTGTTGACTATCTCACTCTGATCCTGCTAGAATCTAGCTTTCGAGCTAAGCAAGTTTGGTCTAATATTTAACCTTTTTCTTGCCTAGGCATGACCTGCATTCATTACACATTCTTGGGCTAATTTAGCCACTATTAATTATGAAAATAAAAATTAATGATTACGAAATCCTTCAGGGCCTTCCCAATGACCTCGTGCATGACCTGTACAATTTTCTAATAGTTCAACTGATAGATATCTTCCCTCTAACCTCAGTCTCAACTGAGTCTTCCTTAAAACTGACATGCAACAACTATTTATAGTGAATTATCAGTTAATTTATTGATCACTTCTTGTGAATTAAATCTAATTTAATTCACTCGACCTATCACTAGCTCATATCTCAGTTATAACTAGTTAAAATGATTTTAACTCAATTTCTTGAGTTAACTAATTAAAACTCACAAATAACTGTAATTGGACCCCCAAAAATCATGGGAGAACTCTACATGTCTCCTCCTTGACCTATAAATCAAATTTCATAAGCTAAATAAGTCTTCATGACTCAGTTAACTAATACAAGTTGTTATCTAATGAAATTACAATTTTTCTTCAATTTTAATTAAGGGAAAATTAAATCATAATCCCCCAATGGTACCATTTATGGGTGCCATTTTCTGGGTGTCATTTATGGATTCCATTATTTCTTGTTTCCAATTTCAACAACGTGCACACATTTCATCATTATGATGACACTTCTACAAGTTAAAACTTGACAATGATGACATGCACTTCATGATGAGGTGGCAATGCCAAGTTATCTTGTTGCTTCATCTCACATTCTTGATGGTAGATCTGATCTATGCTTCATATTCATGAAGGATTCACTTTGTTACTCATCTTCACTCTCCAAATGGTCTTTGATCATTATGATAATCCTCAAAGTCATTATGTGATGTGTTCTTTCGTGTCTCCATGATAGTTATATTTTTTTCTTCTTTTTTGCAGGATTTCTTTTATGCTTTCTCCCTACCATTAACTCTTAAGCATCAGATTTTCATGCTAGGAATGTACTCCTTACAATTAATATCATTCATGATGATGAAATATGAGCCTTAAAAACATCTATTATATCACTACCTGACTCATGGAATGATCTGCTTGTGATAGGTCCGTGAGAGGGTTAAAAGAAGAAGGCCTGATTAGGTGGGAGAATTCAAACTCATCAGTGGCTTAAGAAGTATCCACTATTATTTTTCACTATTCCATGTACCATGAAGAGGATATATCCTTGGTCTAACACAGTGGGGAAGCTGAAGGGACAAGTTGGAAGGATTCATGCTTAAAGGTTGTGCCATGCACTCCAAACAAAATGGAGGAAAGTTTAAAGGGTAGTTCGAATAGTCAAGGGTGACGAGAGGAATCCTTTAGCTTTCCCTACTACATTGTGTGCTCAAAGGAAGGGTAAAATTAAGGTTGGGGCACATGAGCACATTGGGAAGGAGGGAAGGTGAAAGGTTCAACCTTCAAGACTGTGCTATATGCTCAAGGTGAAGGAGAATTATAGGAGAGAGAATGTTAACTAGTAAAAGGTAGAGAAGAGGCTTCCTTCAACGTTCCCTATGAGGCCATGTCCTCTAGAGGAATATTTTAAGAAATTATTTGGTGTAGAGTGCATTGGGGAAGGGGGAAGGGTGAGGCTTCAACCTTCGGGAGTGCACCATGCACTCAAAGGAAGAGGAGGCTTGAAAGAAAGAACAATTTTCTTCAACAAGGGGTCACTATTGATTTTTAATGTGCTTTTAATCCTAGGCTAGTGAATTTTGACCCAAAAATGTGTGCTTGATTATTTGGACTGCACTTTTAATTGAGGGAGGCCATAGGGATGCAACCACTTTTCCTAGAAGGTTTTTCACTACACTGGGAGGATAGGAGGGTCTTTACATTGCATGTTTTCCCTCTAAACAAGGGAGAAAGAGGTCCATGCTATTATATAGGAATTTCTATGTCCCATGCAAGGAAGAGGTAACAAAAACTCAATGTAGTGCATTAGTATGAGCAAGAACGGTCAAGTGACTTCCCTTGGGAGGATCACAATGTGCGACAGATTTAGGGTAATCTTGAGAGGGAATTATTGCACCAATATTTGGTTAGTAGGATTACGTCATTAATTCCTATAGATAGGTTGAGCTATGCATTTTTTAAGAGGGTTAAAGGCTTCACAACTTGCATTGGGCTAAAGCACTAAGAAGGGCTCCGAAATGGCTAAGTGTGGGATCGACAAAGTAAAAGAGGAAATTGCATCCGAACATGACTCAGTATTGGATCACACATATAAAAATATCAATACAATCTAGAATAATACAAAAAAATCATGAATGAAAATCACACCTCGAAATGACAGTAAAGGGAAACTTGTTTCTGAGTGCGACAGTTAAACAACACATTATGACACTCTGGACACAAGTTGTGATAGTTATGACAATTGTGACCAAAATATGTGCTAAGCTATAGGAATGTTGCTAGTGCATATTCCAGTGATATGTGAGACCGTGTAATGTAGAAGAGTGTGCTAAAACTAAATTTAGTGATGTGAAAACATGTGATACATTTAGGAGTGAAAATCACAAGAGTGACACCTGCAACATGAGGAAAATATAATATGACATTTGAAAAATGCGAACAAACATTAAAGTGAGACATCACAGATTGAAGATAAAATGAAAATTTCACTTATTATAGTGAAAAAAATAAAATGTGACAACCGTGAATGTGGAAGCGACACTTGTGAAAGAGAAAGTGCGTAAAAGTGATAGTTGAGAAAACTCACCAAAATAAAAGTACACACATAATGAAAGTGAGGGATACTGTTGACGAAAGTGTGCACTGACTATTCTCATGAGTGTAACATCACACATACACTATAGGATGGTGCTATTCATGTTCAAGCTTGCATAAATTAATTGTTCTCATGAACTCATCGAGGACTATGCATGTGAGTGCAAGTGACTTGATAGTTTAAAAATAATCAGAAGAATTAAACACCTTTCAAAGCATAAAACGACCATGGAGTAACCATATAGCAAAATATCAGGAGATTCTTACACTAGTATATTTTTCTTATAATAATGGGCATCATGAATTCTTGAATATGAGTCCATTTGAGGCTTTTTGCTGGTGGAGTTGTAATACTCCTATCAACTGGTGTGATCTAGTGAACATGGTGTTGATTGGATTGGATATGTTGGAAGAGATGGAGCAGGAGATGCAGGCTATTAAAAGGAATTTGAAGGCAGAAAAAAATAGATAGAAGAGTTATGCAGATCATCATAGAGCATTCAATGAGTTTAAGGTTAGAGAGCATGTGTACTGATGCATCAATCCCAAGAAGAGCTCCTGAGGATTGGGTCATGTGCCAATATGGTACCTCAGTATAGTGGGCATTTTGAGATCCTCAAGAGGATACGAAGTGGCATATACACTTGCCCTGCCTCCACCAGTGGAATTCCATGATATTTTCCATGTTTAATTTCTTAAGAGATATGTACAAGATGTTGATCATATGATGGATTGGTTTGTATTTTAGGTGGAATGAAAGGGAGAGTTCCATCCAGGGCCACAATGCATTTTGCAACGGAAATAACTCATGCTTCAGAACCGAGAAATAAAGCAAGTTAAAGTGCACTGGAAGCACTTTGGACCCAATTAAGCTACATTGGAGATGTTTGATCAAATGCGGGAATTCTATCCTTCTTTATTTGATGGTTGAAGAAAATGATTTTTTGGTATAAATATATTTGTGCGTGTCTCATTGTAAATACTCCATCGCTTTGTATTTATAAAGATCCAATAATCAATATTATTTTCATGTTTTCATTAGATTATCAATGTAAATACTGCAACGAGTTGTGTTATAAATCTCCAATAAGAAATATGTTTTGTTTTTAGCAGTTTTGGCTAGTCATAAGTGTCATAGAACACCAAGGATGGAATTCCCTAATGGGGAGGGGTTTGTAACATCTCCATGTTTATTTTCCATGTAAATGGAAGGGAATTATAAAGGAAAACATAAGGCAAAGGTCATGGGACACATATTCCAAGCTGAATGGAGGGAAAAACATTAAAGTGGGCATCACTTGTTTTTAATTATTGGCTATGGAAATTTCCAGTGGCATTAGAAAAACGCAAAAGGGAATAAATGGAAATTAATTCAAGAAATAAAGGAAAATAGGAGAAAAGGAAGATGAGGAGACAAAATATGCATGCAAGGGAAATTACACATAAAATAACGAAAAATGAAAGAAAAAAGGAAAGGGAAAGGAAGGGACACCAAACATCATTGATAAAAAGGAATCTGAGAAACAATTGAAAACTTTTTTTTAGTTATAAGATTTTGACAGCTTTATTTTTTCTAAGGAATAAATCATAATCCGAGAGAGAGAGAGAGAGAGAGAGAGAGAGAGAGAGAGAGAGCAAGCAAGCAAGGGCTATAATCCAAGAAGGAACATCAAGGAGGAATTGGAGTTGTAGCCAATAGAAGAGGTTTTTAGTCAAGGAACAACTGAGGATTTATAGGTAAAATGTTTCATGTGTGATTTCCTTGTTGGGATATGAATGCATGGTGCATGCATTTGGTTTATGTGATTATCTTTTTGTCATTGACATGGGATTTCCAGGTTTGATAGTGTGTTTATATTTTCCTTTCCATTTCCTGGATAAACATGGTGTGCTGGGATTTATACTTGGTTGAGATTTGGAATGCTGGAAGATTTTGAATCCAAGTGAGGTGGTCTCAGGAAAATCCCAAGGGTTGGGGGCAAAGAAGGTTTTCTCCAGGAAGCCCTTAATAAGTGGATGGAGACACAAAAATTCCTCTAGGTATGGTGAAGAAATTCTGAGGCATCCAAGCATGTGTTGGTTTGGTGATCTCTATACTAGTTTAGGTGAGAACACTATGACTTGAGGCTAGAGGTGGTTTAACCTCTAGAGTCCATGTTTGGTTATATTTGGTTTATCTCATGAGATCCTAAATTCATGCTTGGTATATGACATGGGGGTGATTGGCTGAAAGAGAGATTTGGTTCAGTCCAATATATGGTTGGGTGGTGCATGGAAGTCCCCGACTTGGTTGTCTTTATGCATATACTATTATGTATTATTTATTATTGAGATTAATGAGCACATGTATCGGTTATTGTGTTAATTTTATGTCTGGTTTTTCATGGTTCCATTCTGGTTAAATGTTGGATATAGGCATGGTTAAATGATGTGTACTTGTTATGGATATTGTTCATGATTCGATAAGTTATTGAATGGTTATATGAATGTATGAGCTAACAAGTGTTGTTGCAACTAGCTTAAGAGGGAAACATGCCTTCTTGATGATTCTCTAATGAAATTAATGATTTAGTGAATAGATATGCATTCATGACCTGTAGCTACTATGTTTACCATATGTTTGTCTAAATGTTTATCATGTGATTGGCACATTTGGACAAGATTTGATCCCTAGTATAGATTATGCATACTTGTGATTATCTTAGACTTGATTCTAGAAAGTTTTGGGTAGTTCTTAGCAATGACATGTATGCTATCCATGAAATTGTG
The DNA here is from genome assembly GCA_034641835.2 of Pinus albicaulis. Lineage (NCBI taxonomy): Eukaryota > Viridiplantae > Streptophyta > Pinopsida > Pinales > Pinaceae > Pinus > Pinus albicaulis. Next base: position 401,845,728 of record CM076584.1, read on the forward strand.
GCACTGAATCTGCGGCCACAACAAAAAAATGGGGAATTTTAGTTGTATCCACATGGACGACTCTTTTTTTATGTGGTTGGAGCCTTCTGGTTGCATGCACAACTTGGCATGAGTGCGGTTGGGATGTAAAGTTAGGTATAAATAAATTTCCAACTCAAGGAAGGATCACGAGTGGGTGTTGTCTGACATATGGATGATGAGGTGCCCCTGGGAGGTTGCAGTAAAGTTTATAGATAGTAGGTCCCACTTCCATAACTGGAACTTGGTTTTTGGGTCATGCATAGAAACTATAAACTCATGTTTACCTTGGAGAGCTTGTAAAAGTGGGTAAATGTGGGGTGGAGTTTTACAATATTTCTTTAGGATACATGGAATCTTGCAATATTTGGCCTTGTGTCTAAGGTTTTCACATAAATAACATCTTATATGGCCAAGAAATGAAGGAAAGTACTTATGTCTTCTTATGCTCATATTATTCTTTACATATCGTTTGCAATCAATAGCTTTATGTCCATAACCATTATGCAAATAAAAATATCCATAGAAATTATATTTGTATCTGTTTGTTGATGATCTACTTGTAGGGAACCTTATTTAATTGTTTTCTTGAGGTATCTTCTTTGTTTGTTGCATATTCTATTGACGAGTCTTGTTTTGATTTCTCCTATAGTCAGTTGCTACATACCCAATTTTATGGCAATGGAAGCATGTGACATTATTCCTCCTTTGAATTATTGTAGGCTTCATAACCTCATCTCTAGGAGTAGATTGTATTTTCTTCAACTCATTCTTTTGCTCGTGATTTTGCTGCAATTTCTTACTTGTTTCCTTACTAACAATTTTGTGGGAACCTTCTTCTATAGTCCTTTTTGGAGCTTCTTTATTTTATTTCATGAATCCATTTGAATTACTTCTCTTTTCATACTTATTCTTCATGGATACAACCTCCTCTTCTATATTTTTATACAATTTTGTTTTTCATAATAACTCATTTATGGTTGAAACAATTTCAACTACTAATATTTCGCACTATTCGTCTCTCTCCTTTAATATATTGCTCATCACCTCTTAAATTATTATAGTTTCTTCCAGTTTTCCTTAAGTTAATGAATTCGTCCTTGTACTCATGCTCTTTTTCATCATAGATCTACAACAATTTATTTTGGTGTTTATTTTCGTTTTCAATTATTTCAAGTTCAACCAAAATTGAGTTAAGTTTAGCTTGGTTTTCATCTTTCTTCTCATGATAATCAGGTACATTCACACTAGAAAAAAAATTATCATTCGACTGAACACTTTAACTTTTAGAGGCCTTTTTCTTCTCCTTTTCTACAGTACTGGTACTAGTATCTCCTTCATGCATGATTTGCAACCTATCCATCCTTTCTTTAGTGGATTTGAGATCTATAACCGTCTGAGGATCCATATTGTGAATATTTTTATAAAATTCATATCTTTCTTGAGCATTCCATTATTTGTCTTGTTTTGAGGGGGAGTCCTTACAATACCCATCATATACTAACTTCTATACATTAGGTACCTACCCTATTAGTTCAACTTTTACCTTTTCTCTCCGTTCTTCAAAGTTTTTTATATTAAGCACATGTACGCTTTGATAGTCCATGACTCAACTAGGTATACCTTCCAACTATTAGGTTGACATAGAAGGAACCAAATCTAATACCAATTGTTGGAAACTTGTCCAAATTGAGAGTCGGGGGGGGGGGGTGAATTATTTTAGTGCATTCATGGACATTTTTTTCTTTTATGTTTAATATATTTTATGAAATATTCCATGAGTAGCATAAAACCTTATGAAAAACATATTTAACATATAAACAACCTATAACATATAAATCACAACATAAAATTAGCACATAAAAGAAACACATAGGGACAATAGATATAAATGGAAACCCATAAAGGGAGAAAAAAAATGTTATTTTTGTGATGCAAAGGAAAGTCCTACCTCCTTTATTACTTCAAATTTTGGAGGCTGCAACCTCTCTTTTATTTTTCAAGATACAACTTCCTTGGAAGCTCCTACTCCCACTTACATAAATTTTTTGTAGGGTACAACATATAGGAGGTTCCTACCTCAACTTGTTCTACAAGCTACAACTTTCTTGGAAGCTCCTACTTCCACTTCAATAGACTCCAACCGTATTTTTCAGGCTACAACCTGAAAGGAGACTAAATTTCCTTGATACATAAAAGAAAAAATGTGTTGGTTTACCTGGTCTTTAGTTATGCATACTTCCATATTTGTTTCTTCATATTATCCTCCTCAAATATGCTTCACATCTGCTCTTCTACCTATATCACTTTGTGCTAGGTAACTCATGAACAAGCTCTCACAACAACTCAACTATCTCACATACTCTCTAACCATTAAGCCTTCCAAAAACACATATTTTTATAAAGATAGTTTGATGGTTGTTAGTATTCCACACAAAAGTATGAAATCAACAATCTTTCCTCTTTGCATTCCAAGGTTGTCTCTTCATTTCTAAACTCATTCAACTTTTGAATATTAAAAATACATAAGATAAATTTTGAAATATTCAATTAATATGCATTAATATAAGCCACTTTAATTATTTCACATCAAAATGCATCTTGCATCACAACATTTTAAGCACATCTAGTCATCCTTTAATGATATTTACACATAAATTTTCCATTTCCTTTCATTACAACTTCTTCATGCCATATTTGTTTTACTATCAAGTTAATTACACCTCTTCTGCAATCAAATTGCAACATACCTCTCGCTTTTCTACAACATACATCAACAAACTGTGCAAAATATCTTAGCATAAAAAAACCTTAACATCAATCAAGCATAATGAAAATAGCATCAAAACATCATACCATATGCAATCACAATAGGAAGCCTCTAACAAAACAAATCTCTTTCTCGCAACATAGAAATTTATGCAATCAGTTCAACAACAAACAACATCACAACATATGCAAATAACATATACTAAACTTTCTACAACCTTTGCTTCACTTGACTGGAAACACATCTAGACCATACAACCTTATCTTTCTGGTTGCTAAAAAACTCTAATAGGAAACATACTCAACAATGTTTTCCAACATACCTTGCAATAAAAAATACAGACTTAGTACCAACCAAGCACACTTTAATTCCATTTGCACCATACCCCGTTTTTCCTTTTCCATCAATGAAAACTATTTAAACACCAATATCCGTCTAACTTATGGGCTTGGAATGAAGACATATAAATCTACCTTAGGATAAATTTTCAGACCTTGGGAGGCTGAAATTATAGATATACAATAGTTTCAAGATCAACCAGATCAACAACTCAAAATCAAGCTTTTAAAAACAAAAATGGTGTGTATATTTAAAATTGCACAAATTTTGTTTGAAAAATAAGTTTGAAGTGATTGAAAGGGCATAGTGAAGAATATATATCATAAATTTGATTCCAAAATTCCTCCCAAACAAAATAATTCTACACCCATTAAGCCCCAAAAAATCTTTACTATGAAGCATGAAGAAGAGGGATAAATGCAACATGATATATGAAAATTATGGGACCAAATGCAACAAATTTTGCTCTCACAAAGAGAAACAAAGGATGGAACGAAAGTGATGATGAATGGTTTAAAAGTAGACATAAAAGCATATATTAAAGGGAACATGGAATGTTAAAAGTAAACATGGATGATTTGAAGGAAGGTTTTAAAAATTTGTTGTCGTGCTGATAAACCACTCTTAGAGTGCTTGCCACAGATAATAAACCGCCTATAATTAAAAATATTTCATGGAATAACCATGGTTTCCAATAATATTGGCATGTTAAAAAGAGAAAATGTATAGTGATGATGAAAAGAAGATGAAAATAACACTTAGGATTGTGTCATTTTTAAGAGGGGGAGTATGTTATATCCCTAGAACCCAAACAATTAGTTTTGAAGCTTGAATAATTATTTAACACTTATGATAATAATAGCATGACGTAGAAAACATTCAATCATAAAAATAAATTCATGGAAGCATTAATACATTGTGTATGACATATTAATGTATTAATCAATAGTTCATTTGTCTTTCCACATGGATACTAAAAATTTTGTAAACTTGATGTTCTCGAAAATGGGAGTTGAATATCTAGCCATCCACCACATGCACCCACCTTTAGTTTTCATTTTAGTTGGAACTAAGAATCAATTGTGTAACTAAGAACTTGATATAAACCTTGCTTGGTTTTGGAATGGTTTTCAACAATGAGATCACTCACTATAATGCTTTCACTACGTTTCAATTTTCCATTCCTGTTAGTTTGATTCATGTTGTGGGATCCATTTTCCCTTAGCCTATTCCATTGTGGTAGCTTCTTGCACCCCCAACTATCCACTAAACAGAGCTTATGGCAATGGTTTCTTGAGATCTACGAAGGTAGCCACAATGACCATGAGGAGCATAAATAAAAATAATCACATTCCCACTCTCTCCAAGTGGGTCATTAAAAATTGTGACCTCTCATCTGACTCACAAGTGGTACAAGAAACTGGTCATAAACTAGGACGATTTTAAGTATGAGGATGAGATAAAACTGGATTTATCATCAGGGAAGGTGCTATAAGCTTGAAACTATTCAGTGTGTTTTGCATGGTACTTCCTTGCTATATCGAGAAGGTTTACAACTATGTGAAGCGATAGTTCATCATGGTTACACTTGCAAAAATGGCATACCTAGATTTCATTAGTGGCCATTTTGTATGTGATTTTGTGGGAATTTCTAAAGTGCCACAATTTGCAAAAATGGAGGCACAATAGTGGCTTGTTCTCTTATCTTGTTCTTTAATAATTTTGAATGGGTACATATACCCTAACTTTTGCATGGTGATTCCTATATGGACATGCACACTCTTTATTGAAGTCTATCCACATGCGACTTGCAAATACATGTATGGCTTCTCATTTGTCAATACATTTGCAATTGGCTCAATATGGAAATAAGTTTATAATTATTTACTTACAAATAAATTTCACCTTTGATAATGCATGTGTCAATGCATTTGTAACAAAATATAGTTGTGGATCTACATTGGTTAGTGCATCTAACTTTTCTTTTATTGGAATATTATAGATGTGGTTCTGTTAATGTAGATGATTTTCCATTTTCAGCAATAAATAACCAAGATTTTATAACCACAAAGCATTTATTTAATGCATTTGAAATAGGGATAAATAGACGTGTTTTAATAATGGTATGCATTTGTGTAATGCATTTGAAATATAAACAAAAAGGATAAGTGTGCTTTATATTCTTTTTATATGTTATTACATCGGTAATAACAAGAATAACGATAGTTCATGTTTTTAAAAATGGTTTTGTATTGAAAGGAACAAGTGGATTAATACCATTGGATTTGGAAACAAAAAGAGTAATTGGGAAATATTACCATGGTTTTGTGAATTTATATCCATGGTTTAACATTTTGTTAAAGACCAAAATAGTACGGTTTGCAATAGTAGTTAAGCTATTGCATGTGTTAAATGCAATAATAGTTATTGTTTTATATTTGACAATGCATTTAAAAATAAAAAGTTAGTTATGGTTATGAATTTTAATTTTGTTTATGAAATTGCAAGAAAGTGCTTCTAGGCAAAGACATGTAATACATAGAAGTTATTAGTGATTGTGGTATGAAAGTGATAATAAATAGAGATTTAATCATTGGCGTTGAAAATTTTGATTATCTCTAATAATTTTTGGATGAAAAGCAATAATATTTGAAGTATTAATAATTTTATATTTTAGTAATTACAAGTAAACTTGACATTAGAGTTTTTTCTAACGATAGTGTTTACAGTGAAAAAATCATGACCTTTATAAGGAATTTAGTGATACTTTTAAAATAACATATTTTGTAGTGATCATATGATGGTTTATAACTAATAATATTGTAGATATATATAGTTACATGAAGAGTGAAGAGTTATCATATGCAGTTTTACAATGGGAAACGTGGTTTACTGAGATATTTTTCTAACTTGTTATAGTTTGCAATGGTGATGTATGATGGGGAAGAAGATTAATGTGGTAAACAACCATGTCACAAGTATATTGTACTCTAAGAACTATTGAGCAATGTGTTTGAGAAACATGACAAAATGTCTAATGTATGGACCTCTAAACTAATAATGTTTGAATGAAATTTTATGTTTCTTTTGTAAAATATCAATGATGCAGGGAAATCGACCCCACCCCAAACAAAACTCAGTTCAAGATGCTTCCAGAAGAAGTGGCATGGAAACCAAGGAGGAGGACAGTTTTTTGTTAATTTTCACTATAAATTTTAATATTTAGAAGCCTTATGAAGGCGTGTGCTGGCAGAGAACGAGGTTCTCATTTTTGTAGGGTTTTTTCTTTAAATTGAGTAGTCTGTAAGTGTGTCAAGGGGAGGCCAATCCAAAAGAAATAAAATTAGGCCAAGAGTCATGGCCACACAATTTTAAGATAGGAAAAGAGGGCAATGTAGACATTTTATTTAATATATATAATCTGCATGTTTTAATGGAGTCTCGACTATTCCATGGTTTATGTTATGTTTTTTTTTCTTTGTGTTAAAGCCAAATATAAGCGACATCAAGAATATTTGAGGATGATAGCGTACAAACACTAGGACCAACACAAAGCACACAGTCTAAAGTGGAAGAACCTTCGGGTTTAATAGAAGATCAATCGAAGGCGAAAAGGGGTTGACCCCAAATCAGGTGGGACCCAGTCGGTTGGTCAGGCCCTACACTAGTCGAGATGACTGCGAAGAAAAATGAAACCTAACCCCAACCTCTTGTAGTGAATTGGTGTGGAAGAGGGCCTGTATGAGGTTTTGGATGGAGACAAAAGCTGGAGTTGGGGTTTTCGAAGGTGTAAGTTCATTGCTAAACATAGTGAGAAGCGAAATTTGTGGGCCATAACCCACACTCTCCTGGAATGGAGCCATCAGGGGTGTGAATGAGCAACCCCTAGAATCGGTAATCATCACTCAACAATGAACAAGGGGTAGACTCCCTTGTTGTCATTGAGTGACGGTTGAACCCCCTCACATAACGTTTAATAAAGAAAAATGTTTTCTAGTTTTTCCCTTCGAGGTTTCTAGAGTAATCTCAGTGTTCATTTGTGTGATTCTCTGTTTGATTTATCCTATCATTAGTAATTATATCATTCATCATTAGTTTAAAAAATCTCGATTAATTGAATAATATTAATGATGTGAAGTTGCATCAAAATGCATTATATTAACAAGTTGCAGTAATGATTATTTCGTTACACAAACAACTATTTTTGTTTTTTTATAATTATTCCACTTAATGGTTGTGATTATATCATTTGACAATCAATTAAGAAATATGTGTCAAGTCATTCATGGACACTACCTGCAATAAAACTTGTGAAACAATAATTTTTTTTTAATCTTTTATCTTTTGTATTGATTATTTTATTACGCAAACAACTATTTTTGTTTTTTTTTTTTTATAATTATTATTATAATTATATCATTCGATAATCAATTAAGAAATATGTGTCCAGTCATTCACATACACTACATGCTAATAAAACTTGTGAAAAAATGAAAATTTTTAATCTTTTGTATTGATTATTTCGTACACAAATAACAATTTTTGTGTGTTTATAATTATTCCACTTAATAATTGTGATTATATCATTCGATAATCAATTAAAAAGTATGTTTCAATTCATTCACGGACACTACATGCTGATAAAACTTGTGAAACAATGAAATTTTTTAATCTTTTGTATTTTATACCAGATGTATCTAGGGATGTTACACACAATCAATTAAAGTCCATTCAAAATCCGTATCAAGTATGAGAAAACATCGTCTTGTGTGTCATGTGAAATAGATAAATACTATTTAAAAATTTGGAGTTATTGTGTTAAATTTTCAATCGTTTCTTTATATTGAAATAGATGGACCCTACTTAAATCTTATCAAAACGTCATGGTCGAGTGAGATAATCATTCGAGTGAGATTGGTATTTTGTCTCATCAATCTTATTTTCAACCATGTGAGATAATCATTGAAGAAGATAAGATAATAATTGTAAGATAATAATCGGAGAACAGCGGCTTGTTATTGAAATTGCCAAACCGTGCAGATGTAAGCCTCTCCGTGAGCAGAGTCACGTTATTATGGATATGAAAATGAAGGCAATGTCATGAGCACCAATAACAAATATGTAGGTTGGTACCTTTATTTTTCTCTATTTTAATTTTCAATTTTAGAAAATAACGGTCGTTAATATGCACCAATTCTACGTCTCTTGAGAATTAGTGGAGATGACGAGTAGTTTTGACCAACATGAACCTTTGTTTTTATGAGCAGGTTTTTAAAACTACTTTGGTTAATGTTTATTTTTATTTATCATTTAAATAATCATGTATATATATAATATTTTTTTTTAAATATACATTTTGAATTTTCTTTTAATAATTAAATATAGTTCAACCAATTTATATTATTTTGAAGTAAAAAATATATTTAAATGTATTCATTTTTATATATAGTTAAAAATTTTACAAAGATTATTTTTTAATAGCTTTTAAGTAATAATAAAATAAGTTTGAACTATATTTTAATTAGTAATTTGAGAAGATTCTAACATTTCAAATAGTGAGTGAGTTTTTGAATAATTTAGTTTTTACTTATGTTATTAATAATAATTCAAGACTCTTAGATAAAGACTAACTATACATTTTAAATTTCAATATTCAACTATGATTATATTTATTTTTAATCAAAATAATACATATTGTTAATCAAAATAATAAATAAACTTGTTTTAGGTAATGTAATAAATCCATTTTTATTGGATAGTAAATCTATCTGATCAAACTTAACATAAATCCGGAAAGCTTACAAACTCTAAAGAAATTATATAACATAAATCCCCTTTTATTCAATGGTGGATCTATGCAAGCTTACGAACTCTAAAGAAATTATATAAAATTTCGAGGAAAAAAATATTGCTATAGAAAAATTAGTTTTGTTATTTTATTAGAAAATAAAAAATTCTTACATTTGATTACTCTATCTTCATAAGATAGACTAGTTGAGTTTTATATAACATATAGTCCATACCCATATAATATAATGTTAATGTTTTGTGAGATTTTTTTTTTTTTTTTCTTCTTTTTTTTATATATAAGAGAAGGAAAAAAAATCGTTTTATTAATAAAACATTACATACTCCAGTTACATTTTCATATAGTCATGAAGCCTGTTCATATCTAGATTTAGCATGATTCATAATCATGTTGTGTGTGCCTTCATTAGAAGAAAGGCATATAACATAAAGTTCAAAACATAAACCAAATATATACAATCCTAATATGTCGCAAGAGAGTAAGAAAAATACATATTTTATCTTGTGAAGCAGAGGAAGAAAGGAACCATGACTATAATAGTCCATCATATAATATAGTCCCTTTGTATTCCATTGATGACAGTCATGTGAAGCAGAGGAAGAGTAAGAAAAAGGAAATCCTTCTGTAATCTGTATAATCATTAAGCATAGTCAGTCATCCAAAAAAAGCATATATAAGAGATCATGAACAGGATAACAGGAAGGATTTAAGCTAAATCACAATAAATCACAAAGAAAAGAGCAGAACGCTGGCTCGCTTGCCGATGATCCAAAGTGTAACCTAAGGCAACGAAAAACAAAGGACCCTACTAGTCTTGAGTCCCTATAATGTGTAATCTGGATGTTTCCAAAAGGAGTGTTAAGGCCTTTCTTTGACCAGGATTCCGCCCTAGAGTTATTCTCTCTGTAGATATGCTGCATCGAAGAAAACTGGAACTTTGTCAATAAGTACTTCACTCGATCAATCCACCCTTTCAGATTCTGACAATGTAGATTACTAACATCGGAGATGCCATCAATGATGATTTTCGAGTCTCCATATATGTGGACAGTTGTCAGATTTAGATGATATGCTACCATGGTCCCAGTCCACAAGGCCATGAGCTCAGCCTTATTATTAGTGCCCGATCCTCCATTCCAGTAAATATGATACCACTCCGCCTCTAGGAGCTTAATCCAAGCCCCAGAGCCACATACACCATCCTGTTGCACCTCGTCAAAATATATCGCTAGAAGGGAAATTTGGTGAGGATGATTCTGGATAGATAGATCCACCAAGGCCCCAGTAGGGGGATAATTGCCTCCCACCCATCTCATTATGTTTCCATGAATTTGTGGGAGGTTGATAGATAGACCTTCAAAAACTAAGTGATTATGGACACACCAGATCTCCTAGAAAATATAAAAGGGCACTGATTTATATATGCCATTGGTAGCCCCCCATATCATAATAGTCTGAATGTAATCGACAGTTCTCCATGCAGGATCCCCCAGTAAGCAAGTAAACAGCTGCCAAATACTGAGTGAAAGGGAGAAATAAAAAATCAAGTGTACAACGGACTCCCCTGCATATGGCAGAGCGGACACCTCCCCGGCCCCTGAAAACCTCGTGTCATAAGACAATCCCATGTGAGAATTTTGTTTTTCCAGAGCAGCCACCCAAATAGAAAAATCTTGGTAGGAATATTACAATGCCAAGCCTGATGGAATGGTGATAGATATCTATCCATGATCTGCTCCTTAATGATGTAGATATATATATGTCCTTAACCTATATACAACCATCAATACAAAGTACGTCCCAAACCAGTTTATCGCCTTCCCCACTGAAAGACATGCCCACTCTCTATAATTATTTCAGCATTATTTTCCATTCACTTGCCTCCCATCCTTGTAGACGCAGCATCTCCGTCAATTTCTGGATCGGTGATCCCAAATTCTAGCATAAAATAAGGTGAGATAATGAATAGATACCCCCATGATTCAATCTGTGTAATAACTGAGGATCAATACGAAAAGAAACATCCATTCCCAAAACCCTATATATATCCAGCGTGAACTTTTGACTGTTCCCAAAGTGCTATACTAACCTCTGTCCCAACAAAGGCATAACTTTAATGAAACTGCACCATATCTGAGATGCCTTTTTAGCTGATAAGGTGCAGCCCTGATACAAAGCAAGGATTGGATCACTGAAAATGTATTTTCAAGTGATAATATGCGTCCATACCCCATTCCCCTTCAAAGCCCACCACAACGAATTTATGAGGAGCACATTTGGAAACACACGTAGATTTAAGAGCCCCCAACCCCCATACTTCTTCGAAATTGAAATACATTCCAGTCTACACAAATGTATTTTTTTAATTTCTGGGGTTCCAACCCATATGAAATGAGAGATAATGGCATTGATTTTATCAATAGTATATGCAAGAAGATAATACAAGTGTGTCCAATAAATAAAATATTGAGATAATACGTCATGTACCATAATGTATCTGCCCCCTAGTGTAAGACACTTGTTTTTCCACTTCATGATCCTGTTCTTGAATTTATTAATCAACCAAGTCAAATCCATGATCTTTTATGCACATGGTTTCAGTCTAAAATCGAGATAGGTGAACCCCATTAGTGTATGATTCTTTTGAACCCCCATGAAACTTGATATGTGATTAATTTCATCCAAATCTCTGGATTCATATATTAAAAAAGACTTTTCTCTATTAATGCACAGTCCAGTAGCAGCTCCAAACCAGACGAGCATAAAGTGCAAATAAAACCAATGATTCCTAATCATCTTTCCAAAGATAAGTAAATCATCCACAAATAGAGAGTGAGTAATGCTTGCCATAGGGGAGAACGATAGCCCTTCAAAGTAACCTACATTTTTTTCCATCCTTAGTAAATTACTGAAACCATCCATTATAAGAATAAAGATGAGTGGGGATAGCGCACAACCCTGTCTGAGCCCCCTCTCAGCCATGAAGAAATTTGACGGAAGACCATTTATAGAAAAGCCATATTCCATCTCATAGATGACATAGATAATCCCACCTTGAGGAGAATAAGTCTAATAAAAGACTAGTCAGCTAAGTCATATGCCTTATGGGTATCAATCTTCATTATAAGAGCCTCCATATTATTTTCGTGTATCGAGTGCATTTCTTCTTGTGCAGTAGCCACTGCGTCGTGTATAGACCTTCCTTTTAGAAAAAAATATTGTTTTCTAGATATGAATGTAGATAATACCCCACAGATTCTATTTGCGATGATTTTCGATGAAATATTGTACACCACATTGCATAGTGCAATTGGTCTAAAAGCTGCAAAATTTTTTGGTGTAGATATTTTGGGGATTAAGGTCAAGAATGCAGAGTTCATATGCCCAGGTAAAAAACCAAAAACAAGAACATTTTCAACCACCAGAAGCAATTAATCCTCCAGGATTTCATAAAGATGTATGAAAAATTTAGCTGGCCAACCATCTGGTCCCGAAATTTTATCATGTGCAAAGGATTTTAATACTACTTCTATCTCTGCTTTTGTAGCTTCCCTCTCCATAATATTATTTCCATCATGATCGAACATGTGAGGCATGTGTTGAAGAACCCACAATTCACATTGATGATCAATCTCGACATCAACCTTATAAAATTATGAAAATTATTTGTATGCCTCTTGTTGTATTTCTTTTGTTGAATACTTAATTTATCCATCCTCTGCCTCAATATTCTATATTGAATTCTTTTTCCTACGCCCATTTTCACACTTATGAAATAATTTTGTATTTAAATCTCCCTCCTTTAGCCATTGGATTTTAATTTTGAGCTTCCATGATGTCTCCTACATTTTAAGTATTTCTAGTTTTGGTGCTTCGAGTCTATCAAGGCTGCTATACACTTGTACATATGGGGTAGCGTGCATCATATTTTTATATATCTGAGACACTTTTTCTTTGATACTCATCAACTCCAATCTTAAAGCCTGTTTTTTTTTTCTTTCCCATTGCTTCATGATGGCCTTTAGCTGTCTAAGCTTGTCCGCGAAATTTTCCCATCCCATTAATCCATCATTTGGAACATCCTTCCTCCAGAAATTAGCAACCATATTATTGAAAATGGGATCCTCCAACCAAACACGATTAAACTTGAAAGGCACCCCGACAGAATTTGGTTCGCGACGCCATGATGGAACGACAGTCATATGGTTCTTTAGAGAAGATGAAATCACCCTAGACCTCATATTTCCCAGTATCCTTAGAAGAGATACCTTAACCATAACTATATTTTAAATGCTTTCCAATGAAATAATTTCCCTGGCGTCTATTTTTCCAGTTCAGAACCAATGGATAGGGTCTAACATCCATCATGGCAAAGTCATAGAAAATTTCACCAATTTTATCCGCAAGCAGATCAATACGAGATTTCATCTCCCATGATTCATTAGCGGCCATAATCGAGTTGAAGTCCCCCAAAACAATAAGATTTGCTATTTTTAGTATATTAGACTATTTCATATGGACCCAGAAGACATATCGATTATAAAAATGTGAATATACATTAATAAGAAAAATCCGATCAGAAACCCCACAAAAATATCCATATAGAAAAATTCCACCAAAAAATTTATATGCCTTAAGCTTTACCATCAATGGGTTCCAAATTACCAGCATTCCTCCCGCCCGACCAATTGCATCAACTCCCATAACATGCCAGCCAGGTCTAATGCTTAGTATAGTCATAATGGCAAGAGATCGAACATAAAGGGTTTCTTGAAAAAATTCCACAGAAGGTTGAATTTCATTAAGCAACTCACATAGGTGAAAAAGCTTTGAGGGGTTGCCCATCCCCCTTATGTTAAGGTAAATGATAGAATTAATTTGGGCACACCATCAGGGTTTCTTGCTCTAAGGGCCCGAAAATCATCAGATGCAGAAATAGGAACATCCCTCAGGTCATACAATTCCCCCCGAAATAAGGATTTGGCCTTGAGACGACCTCTAAAGTGACGGGAACCTGACTTTGATTTTTTTCTAACAGTGATGTTGGATGAAGAAGCAGGGGAAATGGAAGGCTGAGGGTCTAGGGGAGCCTTATCAAAAACTATAAGAGTCGCCATGTCCAACATCGGGTTCCCCAGTAAAGACTCTAAGTCACTGCCAAAGGTATTCTTCGAAGATTTCGGTATATCCACCTGCTCCAGGCCATGTGAAGAGTCTGGAGAAGCCCACTCGAGTGGGGGAATCGAGGGGGATACAACCAGTGGTTCATTGAGACATGAAATGGAAGGCAGGTCATCATATTTATCAGAAAAACATGTGCCAAGGGGGTTGGAAATATTACCAATAGGATGCAGATATAGTGGTTTAATCAATGGCAGGGTGATAGCAACATCAGTGCAAGGCGTAATGTTCAAAATAGGGCCAAAATGACACAAATAAGGTGGATTTTGTACATATATCTTATCAGAGGAAGCAGACCTATCACTGTCAGATGAAGGAGGAATAGACTTACCCGAGAGGTCTGTGCCACCCGACTGGAATGCCGCCTTCCCTCGATAGCGGCCATAGGAGTTATTCCCATGTTGCCCCATATTTTTATGTCTTAGAGGGAAAACACTATGTAGATGTCCAGTATGATGATAGATAAGGCATCAAAATGGCACTCCCCAGTAATCCACCCTCTGTCAATGTTTGCACTGCCCCCAGACCAGATCGACATCACCTGACAACCCTGCTTGAAATGATACTTTGAAAAGAATCCATGCAATGCGATTATCGGTTGAACCAATAATTCGAGGATCAATGTGCTTCATCCTGCCAATTGAATTCCCAATGGCCCTCAGAGCTTTTATAGTCCAATATTCGAGTGGTAATCTTGGTAGCTTCACCCATACCAGCTTGCTCTTTGGAGTATCGATTACCAGCTTAAAACCCAGTAACCATGGCAAAAGATGCATGAAGCTTCTTCCTCTAACCCAAGTGCAATCCATGATTGTTTTACAATCATCCTCATGCAGGAAGTGAATGCTCAACCAATTTCCCATCATCTTGCTAACTTTTGGTATGTAGCCAAGCATTGGACACCAGAATGTCTTAACCCACTCAACCATATCAACATCCCCTGTCTCAGGGAATAACCACCTCCCAATGAGAGCCCTCTTCTACAGAATTGCAACCCTACCCCATAGGTCATCATGTTCCAGGATAACTTGTTTTACATTTGCAACCAGTTTTTAGCATCGATCCTTTGCACACCCATAGCCCCTTGTGTGTCCCTAGTATGTGTCTATGTGCTCATCAACACAACACACATAAAATGTATGCACTGTTCGATTAGAAACACCATTTTGAACACATTCTGAAGGCGGATCAGTAATGTAGTCATCCAAACCCTACCTCTATATACGCTTAATTGCATCCATACGTTCTCTCTCTGCCAACAAAGTTTTGGCAATGAGCACCTCGTGTGTTGATGTGTCAGAAGACAGAATATCGACAACTTCCGCCATCATAAAAAATAACCCTTTAGGAACCCGACCCCCCCTCTAAAGATTTGTAAAAATGAAAAACTTGTCAGCATTCCAACATGATAACGAAAGTCACAGAAAG
>CM076584.1:401861372-402005589 GCA_034641835.2 Pinus albicaulis
GCTTCCAAACCACAGAACAAAGGACAGAGCCAAGGCATGGCAGCTAAAGACAACCCGTCGAAGCCACAAGAAAAGAACAACACCACAAAGCCAAAGAAGGACACGGGAAAGTGGTGTGAGTTCCATAAGAGCTCCACTCACAACACAAGTGAGTGTTGGGCCAAATAGTCGCTAGTGGCCGAGATGAGGGCTTCTGAGTCAGATGCATGCTCCGACTCTGAATCAAAACCTGAAAATGGGAATGAAAAAGGGAAACAGATTATTGATGTGGAGCCCAACGCCACTGTTTCCACTACAAAGATCCAGAAGGAGGAACCGGAAGATCCAAAGGAGGAGGAACGTCTATTCCACTCCCAGATGTGGGTAAATGGCTCCCTTGTACAGTTCATTGTCGACAATGGGAAGCACACTACAGTCGAGTCATTGAGCATTTCGAGGTCGAGAAAACAGTAGAAATCCTGCAGAAGTATTTCTATTGGCCGAACCTTCGAAAGGATGTCGAGAAGCACATCAGATCCTGCACTGCTTGTGCCATTTCCAAACCGACCATCAAGAAGCAAGGCCTATATACTCCTCTACCTACCCCTAGTCGACCTTGGGAATCCATATCCATGGATTACATGTCGGGCCTGCCTTCTACTAAGTAGGGAAATGACTGTGTTTTTGTGGTCGTCGACAGATTCTCGAAGATGGCCATTATGGCGGCCTGCAAGAAGAATATCACAGCAGAAGCCACTGCTAAACTCTTCTTTGAATGAGTGTGGGTGCACTTTGGGATCCCACAGTCTATCATATCAAATCGGGATAGTAGGTTCCTCAGCACATTTTGGTCCAGCCTCTGGTCAATGTTGGATACCAAGCTCACCAAGTCCACAGCTTTCCATCCCCAAACAGATGGCCAGACAGAGGTTGTCAATAGAATGCTTGTACACATTCTGTGCATGTACAATTCAAAGCATCCACACACATGGGATGAGAGCCTCCCATATGTACAACATAGTTATAATCGGGCTCTCCACAGTTCAATCGACCATAGCCCTTTTCAAGCGGGCTTGGGATTCCAGCCACTATGTCCTATTGACGTAGCCATACCATTTGCAGCTGCTCAGGCCGATTCAGCTCATGTCAAGTCTGAAGTTGACAAAGCAAGTAGCTTCATCGAGCTTCAACACATTCGCCAATAGGTTCATGATATATTGGACAGAGCCAATGCCAAGTGCAAGCAACACCATGATCAACACCAGGTGCCACACAACTTCCAGGTGGGTTACAAAGTATGGCTACACTTGCAGAAGGACCACCTCATTGGACCCCACCACAAGCTTCGCCCGCTCCGATACGGGACATACACCATCACCAAGGCTGTAGGGAACAATGCATTCGAGCTCAGTATTCCACCATTCTTTGGTCTGCACCCAGTCTTCAATGTGGATCGCCTTCGTCCTTACTTCCCACCTCTACTGGACACCTCAGACATTGCAAAACAACTCCTCGCGAGTTAAACCCGGACACCGCTAGACGAGGCCACCCTGCAGTTATTATCGGGGACATGAAAATAAAGCACTTAACTGACGAACATCCAAGCTTGTATTAGGTTGTCAAAGGCGGCAACTCTGCTTTCCTTAGCAGAGTGGTTCACCGGGGACCCAGTTCGAGCGAGCGGTTTCTTCATCTCATGGAAAGACTCAATGCCAATAGGGGCCATTGCTTCTTAAGGGAGGATGGATGGGTGGATATTGGTGTCACCCGCCTATTCCACTTGGGGGGCCCCACCATTTCCCCTTTCGGTTTTCGGTTTAATTCAACTTACTATTTTTAGTATTAAAATGCATCACGAACCGAGATGGATTTTGAGGCCCTAAACGACGTTTTTTGGGCATCGCGCTTCTAAAAAATATCATTCTGTTCCAAAATGGATATTCGTGGTGAAAGTTGTAGTCCTCGGATAGATATTTCTAATGATGTATCATGTACATCAAACGGAGATAGTATGCCAAAATTACGTCCCTGGGAAGTTGAAACACCAATTTACCCAAACGAGGCCCATAGTTTTGGCGCTTCATCTCCTACGGTTAGGTTTTTGGATGTTTAGAGTTCTCCATTGTTTCTAAATAATAAATAGGCCCTTGAGCATCATTGTAACTCAGTTCAGAGGCCTATAGCCGCCACATCTCTTCTCAGAGATAGCTACCAGCGCCCTAGCTAGTTTTATTTCCATTCTGTCTGTAAGCAAATTTCAGTTCTTTGATATTAATGAAATGAAGTGTTGTTTCCACTGCATCTCTGTATTTATGGTTATATGTTTATTCTGTTGCGTTCCTGCATACATCCAGATCATCATGATCTAAATATATTTAGGAATCACATCAAGATTTGAATAAGCATTGAGCATGACTACAGGTTCTGCTGCGGCTATATGTGCGACAAAAATTATTGCGAAAAGAAATATTTCTGTAAGGATGGACTGTACAATCTTCTCGTGTTGGCATACAAAATATTCTAAACATATCAATTTTGGATATGTTTTAAATATTCTCCATGAATTGATGGTTCCACAAATTTTGGACTTTATATTCATCTACATAATTTGAGTGACACTTCATTGTGAGCGATTTTGTTTTATGTACAACATGTCAACCATTGCTATGATAAAGGATGGTTCAATATTTGAATGAGATAATGCAATCTTTATTGAAAATAATTACAAATAACCAAATAGTTAATAATTCAAGAGGAAGCCCTCTAGGAAGCACAGTCACAGATAAATATTGGTTCTGGGGGCTTTTTAAAATATTCTAATGAATCTATTGTTCAACATAGCATCCAATTTATTTTTCTTTATCAGTGGATTTTTATTTCTTCATCATGGGAGAAATATTAATGTTCAACAATTTTCCAAAACCCAAACCCATTTTTATATTAAAAATTAAATTTAGATACCATTCGAACATCACAATCATCAATAATGATATCCCCATATTCCAACCCAAAACTCAAAATGTCTCCGGGTTAAACTGCCCTATGGTTGCACAACTTTCTCAGTCTATAGGTTATTAAATATTGGTGGGAATTATATGCCCATTGTTAGATTTAAATTTGTTTAAATCTAACGGTGGACATATACTACCCACCAACATTTAATAACCTATATCTTGGGAAATAATGGCTGCTTCATAATACGGCTAGAAAAACATTAGCAAGTTTTGTCCTTATTTATTGCTTAACTTCACCATCATAATTCGAGTGGAAATTCCTTAATGAATTCAGTATGCGAGAAAATAAGCTTTCAAATATATAATAAAAGAGAGTACATTTTCTTGGATTTATATCTTCTCTATACATTAGTTCACATAACTAAAAAAAAAAGCGAGATTTTCCTATACTTGTTCAGAAAACAGTGGATTTGTATCAGTAAAAAGTTCTAGAGAAAATATGCTATCAGCCATAAGTTCAACAAGAACATGCCAGTTCATCACAAAAAAAACAATTTCTCCATGGATATGATATTAGGATATATCTTTTAAGAGATAGGAATGTTTCGAGAATCTCTTCTGGAATCATGATTGTATGAAGCATAGTGAATGACCCAAGGGTAAGTCCACTTTTAGAGAGCATGTCTGCAATGATATTATTTCCCGGTATATATGTTCATATGAGATGTTCTGAAAATATTTCTTGATTGTTTTTATGCTCATCATCCAGTGAGACATTATTGGTGGTTGAAAGCTAGTTTGTCCCTTAATCAAGTCGATGCACACTTTAGAGTCTCTAAATACCTATATGTTCTTGATGTCGAGCCATTATGCCAAGAAAATTATGCCCTAGAGTGCTATAATTTATGACCTATTGTTTGTAACTTTTCCTCCCTCCCACCAGAAGTCCATATATTATCCTAGTTCTCTTATTATGAGGACTTTGCATCCACAAAGGTTGTTGTTACATGCGCCATCGAAGAAACCGACCATAAAATTATTCCAAATGAACTTTTTGATAGTCTTTCTCTGCTTGATCTCATATTTCTTGGGTCAAATTTAAGTGAAATACGCCACAAGCCCTAGTATAATATATCTAACATTCACCTTGTTTTGTTAATAAACTCTTGTATTTCTGCATTTCTAGATACCCCAAATGATGTAGAAGGGTAAGGAAAAATACTCCTGCTGAGTAGAGAACCATTGTTTGAAGGATTATTCTTCTAGGGTAAGGTGTCTCCAGCTCCAATAAATATGAAAATGTTGTAGAACAAACTTCCAAATATCTGTAGAAAATGGGCAGTTTATGAGGAGATGTGACACCTCTTCCGAACTTTGCATACATAGAGAACATATACCAGGGCTAAGAAAACCTCTATGGATTAAATTACCCCAAGTAAGAATTTTATCTTGGAGGGCTAGCCAACCAAAAAAGATTAGTTTCAGAGGAATATCCCACTTCCAAAACTTGTGAAACTAATGAGGAGTTGTTGGATATGGGGTATTATTTGTGATATGATTGTAGATATTCCTAACCGAGATATGATTTTGTTTATATTTCCCAATCCAAGTCAGCCGATCTTCTTCATCTGAAAGGTGTATCCCCGCATGCTCAACCTTCTTGACATAATTATCCCATTTTGTTGCCAATGAACATGTTAGACCCAAATCTATAGCTCGAAACCAATAGTGTATGTGTGGAGTAGAAAACATGTTAGATGAAATTTCAGATAAAGAAAACATACCTTTGTCGTGTATATGTTGGAGAAGTGGCACTGACAGATAATCCTTGCCCGTAATCCCTTTTATTATAATGTTTAGGCCTGCACTGGTGTCGTGGCCATTACCCACCTCCCATCAGAGTCCTCTGAAAATCCAGTGTTGGTTTTCCATCATACTATGCCATATGTATGAGGATGAAGATTTGTAATTAGCACCAATTCCAATCCAGTCTTCTAGATATTTATATTACAGTGTCATTGTTATGATAGGTAAATGGATAGGGTGATTCAGTAGTCATTGGTTTAGAATTTGAGTACTAAAATACTAAGAGCTGGTGAGTCATTATTTTATAATTTTTAATAATTTTAGCTTATTTTCTTAGCAATGAAAAATATTATTTAAATATTTAGTAATTAACTGTGCAATGAACTCCCATCAATACTATTAACATCACTCACATAAGAAGCACATAGAGACACTTGGAAACTCGTAAAAAGAGAAAAGCACCAATATTTTTGTTTTGATGTAAATATAATCATCAACTTCTTTTTACATCATATTATGTATGCAAAAACCTACGAGAGGCTCCAAATTTTATTTTTCTTTGCAAGCACCCACTTTCTTAAAGCATTGACTCCCACTATTCACACTTACCAACTTGTTGATATTTTTCATGCCCCTACCTAAAGGAGGCACCCTAATAAATGAGGCAAATATATCTTACAACACATTCTTATGAACGTGTTTTGTCAACACTCTTTGTTTATGATCCTTTGTATTTTTCTCACAACAACTTCATCTTTCATCCAATCTCCTCCCACAACCTTTGATTTTTGTCCTTCTGGTCTTGGTATGCTTCAGAATTTTGACATTTAATTTTTTCACTATTTTCTTGTGTCAGTTGTCTCTCTTTGTTTCTCATGTTGTTTACTTATTCATAAAAAAGAGAAAATATCTTAATTGGAACCCAAAGCATCTGTTTATAGAAATCCCAACCGTGTCTTTTCACATTCAAAAATATCAAAATTCAAATCCATACAAATTATGCCTTTTAAAATTCGTTGGTCACTATGAAACACCAAGTTTTAAAGGAAAACAAAGTGTCACACATCGTTTTAATGTTGAACACAAAAAATTGCAAATTCATTTAATACACAAAGACACCAAAGTTCTAGAATATATGTCGCTAAATTTTCTTTATAGAATTCCAAATTTCTAAGATCCCTAAGGTCGACTCCTTAGTCCATAAGATCTGATGCAATAACCAGGTGCTTCATATGTCTGCTAGTTTGGATCATTTCAGATATACCAACACCTCTCAAGGCCCAAATGCCTGGATCTTCAGATGGCCCTTTAATCTAGATCTGGGCCCATTTCCTTATTACCACACATTTATTAGAAATTTCTTAACAAAGAAAACTACTTACAAATAGACCCCTTGGTATGAATCCTGAATGTGTGCCATGCCATCAACTGATGTCATTATTAACTCATGATTATGTCATAATTCCATGTGTCTAGCTCTAAGTGGTGCCACATGTCATACGGAAATAGGCCACGTGACCACCAAAAAATTTCAAAACTTCCTACCATGTGTCATGTGTACGAAGTGTGCCATGTCACTACTTTCCATGTTATCAACACTAGGCACTTCCACATCATCAACCTCATACAATCACATTAGGCCATGTGTCACTATTCCCACATGTACTTAGTATGGAACTAAATCTGGATCTGGGTGTATTTCATGTTTTTCATTTGTAAAATTTCTTTAAGATCGAATTTCCATATATCTTAATGCACTACTCTAGTTTGGATGTATGGACTTGTTCTCACCCCAAATTTATCCAAAGGCATGACCTAATAAGTTAAAATTCCCTAATAACCTAATAAGTTCAAATTCCCTAATAAGTATGGCGTGGATGACTTTCAAACCAAAAAATTCTCAATTCTTCCTTAACTTTAGAAATCCCTTTCTACTTGATCCTTGAGAGATTTTCTACGTTCCATGGACCTTCCCAAATATTTCTCCCAAAAATACCAGGAGAAAGATGCCACAAGGGAAACAACATAATTTGAGAGAAAGGTTATGTGATTAGCTAGAGAGAAAGGCTAAGTTGGGTAAACATATAGGAATAAGAAAAATAGTAGTGAAAAATGTTCTTATGAAGAAAAAAGTAATTTTTTTCCAATTTAAAAAAAAAAAAAAGCCTAGGTAAAAAGGAGGGTAGACCTTAAAAGCAGGAAGTTGCTAAAAATATACTAGGAAGAAAATATAAAATACCACTAAAGGAATACATAATGGGAGGTTATTCCTTGGAGGCAATAAGTCTAAGCTCGAGGGGCATTGTTGCTGGTAGCTCTTTGGTTGGGAGGAACATGATTTCTCCCACAATTCTATATCGGTCAGATAAATCATTTATGTATATATGGAATAAATTTTATTTTTATATTTATAGAGTGAGTTTCAAGTATATTTTTTGTATGAACTTTGTATAACATATAGATCCGATGGCTATGCATTATACACACATAGACAAATTTATGTATAAATGTGTGTGATTATTATATTAGTTAACAAACACATATATGGTGGATGAATTTTAATCATAGATAGATTTCTTACAGTAGACTAGGCAGAAATACGATGGGTCGGTTATACGCATATAGATACAATAGACTATAACTGTCTATATTTATATTTTGTATTTAACTATTTTTTTGGTGTGTTTTTGGGGCATGGTTATTAATTTAAATTACGTTTACCCTTTTAATTTATATTTTTCACTAATATCAAGATTTACATTCCATTGATAACTTTTTTGATATTCTAATTCATATGGGTAAGGTAGGTAAATAATATTAATAAAAAAATTCATGAATACCGACTTAATAATAAAATATTTCACCAATACCCAAATTAAAAATAAAATATTTCACATAAACATAAATTAAATAATTTAAAATTATTTAAATTTAAATGATTTTTATTGGTTTACATATTATGACATCGAAATTACGTGAGAATTTAATGGGAACTTTTAGGCTGAAATTTCCTCTAATGAGTGATCACCAAATATCTATTGTTAAATTTTAATACTAGTAATAGAGGCTTGTAGGGTAATTCTTTTAAGAAAAGCTTATTAAATTAAAATTTGGAGCATTGGGTTTTGATAGTTATGCACTAAGTGTTTACTTTAGAGAGATCA
Source organism: Pinus albicaulis (assembly GCA_034641835.2). Lineage (NCBI taxonomy): Eukaryota > Viridiplantae > Streptophyta > Pinopsida > Pinales > Pinaceae > Pinus > Pinus albicaulis. Next base: position 401,869,276 of record CM076584.1, read on the forward strand.
AGAATGAACATACGGTGTCAGACTAGACAAGTACCCTAATATTTTAAGTATATTCTAAGGGATAAAATGATACATAATGCATAATCTGGATGGAAACATTAAGATTTTAATAGGTAAGTAAACACGGAATGAGTAAATATATTTAAGTGCTTATCTCACTCGACTATATTTAAGAGTCTAGCCATCATATAAACTCCCTTAACATAAGAAAATGATACCAAATGGAGGATTGATTCTCTAGGAACAAGGTCTCATTTGTTGTTTATATTTGGAAAAGATTCCATAATATTTAGACGATATGGATATGTTATCATTTGGAAGCAGCTAACTCATATTACAAGTTAAAAGCTAAGAGAGAGTTGTAGGTAATGTCAGTAAAAATCCAATATAAAGGTGAGAATACACATGAACGTAAAAGTGTACATCCCTTTATAATAAATTCAATGGTGAAAGGAACAGGGTGATTATTATTCTATGCTTTTGTGAACTTCTAACAGGGAAGAGAATAATAACACAAAACACATCTATTTCCATGGAAAATTTATCCACAATGTTGAAAATTAGAGACAATAGATAACAAAAACAAGAATAGTGAAGACAAGAATTAAAACATACATGGAAACACTAATAAATAAGTAAAAGTATTGTAAAATATATTTTGAGAAAATGGATAAATATCTGGCATATTTTATTTAGGGTATGTTGGTCACAACCCCTTCAAGTTATAAAACCTAGCTTAATATAATATAACACCCATAAAGTTAAAATTACCAATAGTAGGGTCGAATTGGACCCATTATAGTGAATAATTAGAAATTAAGATTTAAGCAAGGGCCCTAAGCCATTTGTAGATCTAACTACAAGAGATATATTCATAATTTCCTTCCTGAATTAAACCCATTAGGGTAAAGACATGACACTTTTCACATTGTCTAACAAAAAAAAATAACACTGGACAAATCATTCTAGGATGGGCAAGCTATAATGTACAAAAGTGCCATATAGTTGACTAGAGAGATCAAGTACATCCAAATTGGAAAGGAGAAAGTCAAAACATGGCAGAGTTCCTCAAATATTATGAACCAAATCCAAGGCACATATATTGTGCTAGGGTTTATGGTGCACCTCTCAGAGAGAAACCAAGCTTTTATAGGTAAAATATTGGGACCATGGATTTAACCGTAAACATAATAAAATTGTCCGAAAAAAATAAGTACAATAGATTGTGAAAATGATAAGGAAGGACAAGAAGAGATAGGAAGAGGAATTCTACTTGAAAACCACCATCACTAAGAGTCCATTCAACCACTTGGAAAAGAAAGGATTATATATATATATACCATTTATTGGTTAAACTAAATTCTAAAATCCAAAACAATAAGAATTGGAAAAAGATAACAAGGTAAAACCCTTGAACAAGGAATGAAACCAATTAGAATTTTGTATTAAACTTTATACAATGACCTGGATGAAGGCTTGGTCATGAAAATATGACCCAATCCTGGTCATAATCACGACCACACATTAAGCCATGGCATGTCATGGCCCAGAAAAAACCTAGGTAATATGTTGACCCCAAAAGGAATGAGAAATGCATCAATAGAGTTTTAGGATTTTATCTTGGGAATTATTAGAAGAATAAGAAGGAACAATTTTCGAAAGCTAGGAAACCCTCACTTAGAGGAGTTCCATTGGAAACACGATACTTTCGACGAGTTCCTTGACATAAGAGAAATTTTTTGATGAGAGCTTCTGGAATCTTGTGTATTCAGTTCAAAAGGCCCACATTTCAGGTGAACACTTCTCCCATCTTCAGGGGCATAAATTTTTTTCAAATAATATGAAGAGTGTTGGACCAATATATATAGTTAATGGGAAACTAGTTGTTAGAGAATTGGAGATTTAAGGGGGATGATAATGACGATGAATTGATTGAGTCAAAGAAATGATGAATAAATTAAATTAAAAATAAATTATTAATTAACAACTAGTCATTAGAGGATAAAATTAATTAATTAAAGAGATAATTGATGAATTTGAAAATAAATTTTTTAAATCTCTTAAAAATTATAAACAATGAAAGGTCAATGAGATGAAATATTTATATATATTTAAAGTCAAATTTAAAATAACTGAAATTTTAATTAAAGATAATAATCTCACGTGAAGGAATGAAGATTGAAACAAGAAAAATTTTAAGAATTAAATTTCAGAGAGTGGGATACCCATAAAATTAATTTTTATTTTTGTTTTAATTTTATTATTATTAGTCCTATTATTATGTTGTAATTTGAGATTTAGATTATCTTAAAATATAATAGGACTAAAGATTTAAATTCATAGGATGAGGATAAGGAGTAATATTAGAACCACTTAATTGGTTCAAGTGAAAAAGATAAGATAAATTTTAAAAATCAAAGACTAATATTGAGAGGAATTTTAAATAGATTAAATTAATTAAATTAAATATTAGGGGAATTGATATGAGAAGAGATAGATAAAGGAGATATGCATAAGAAGAGGCTAGGAAAGATTAGAATAATATGGAGGGCGTTTAGATGATAGAAAGTGGATGGTGGGCTTCAGGGGGTGACTTAATTGATAATTGTCACGTGGTTAAAGTTATTAGGGTGTTTTTCAATTTCAAGGGATTCCCTGATGACCCAGCTGGAATGGTATTGGGCAGAAGCTAAGATTTATATTTTTCAAAAAAATAAGATGTTAATAAACCATTGCAATAATTATTATTCCATAAAATGAAATATGTGAGAAGGAAAAAAATAAACTACGTGAAATAGAGGGAATTTGGAGAATAACCTTAAGAAGAAGATTCCACCCCTTGACCATTATCATGAAAATTACATAGAAAATAATCTTAAATGCAACATAACTAGCTATAAGCTATTACAATCATCATGATATCATTTACCCACGAATCCTCAATCTTTGTCTTGGTGGTCAAATTGTTTCCATCAGTGGCTCATCTTGCAGTTCGAACTTCTAAACCTGCATGGACTAACAATTATTTGCTTAAGTCACTATCCTTTCTTGCAATTTCTATTGTCAACATACTTTATATCATGATTAGATGAAATATTAATAAACCAATAATCAATCTTGAGTTGTGAAACTTCAACAACTATTTGTATGCATGTATAAAACATAAACGGAATGTCATGGAATCCTTCCACATGCATTAGTAACAAATAAATCACTATGAAGAATTATGTTTCTAACACATGCTAACAAAAACTTTCATGCACTTTCATATTCTTTCCAAAGGAAAGCTAACATACTAGATAATATTATTGGGCATGTAAATGCATAAAAAATTTCAAAATAACTATCCCAACAAAAAATTCCTTTGTGCCTACTCTTATATTTTCTTTTCCCAAGAGATTAACACAATATATTCTATAATTATGCATGTGAATGCATTTTCTTTTCCAAAAACATATATTCCACACAAGAGCTATTCACAATGGCTATTTCAAACAAACTTAACATAATAGTTATAATTTTGTGTATGCAACTACTTGTACTCTCCAAGAGAAAATAACATAGCTTTTTCTTTTTGCATGTAAAACAGATATTTATTTTCAAAGGAAACTAAATAAATATTGCATTGAAAAATAAACACATTTCTTTTCCCAAAAGAAGGCTAACACGATCAATATTATGTGATTGCATCTTCCTTTTCTCTAGAAATCTAATACCAAAACTATACTTTTCCATGCATGCAAGTGTATATCTTTCTCTAAATAATCTTACATAATAAAGCATGTGATTACTATATTTCTTCTCCAAGAATCTAATCCAATAATGCATACAAGGATATATTTTTCTCTTTTATTCATTTTGAAGAGTTCTAACACAATATATGCTTCCTAGCATATATATATATATTTATTTTCCAAGGAATTTAACACACTAATTATTCTTTTTCCAAAAGATATCTAACTCACTAGCTATTATGCATGCAATACAATTTTTTTTTTTTTTTTTTATATTTTCATACATCAGAGAGATTTGTAATATTTCCTAAAAAAATAACATGAATAACAAATCCTTCTCAAATAACACAACCAATTTACTTTTGCGCAAAGGTCCTATGTGAACTACTTCTCATAAAAGTTATATATATATATATCAATTTTCATGACTCAATCTCATCATGCATGCAAAATCACATAATAAATTCTAGTAGATCAAATATACTAGATATTATTCATGTGCACATAAGCACATACTCTCTTCAAAGGTCCAATATTTCTCTTTAAAACTTTTAATTCATATGCATCATGAGAACATACTTGGTAATATCTTAAATTAAATAACTTAATTCATTTTCAATAATTATCAACATAATTATTATGTTTATATGTACATAAACAATTATCCTTATCCGATTAAAAAATCAAATGGAAGCACTCTCTTTTACTTTGTTTTTCTTGTTTTAGTCATCAACTTTGGATGCAACTTTCGACCATATGGAAATGAATTTGTGAAAACCAAAAGAGAATTTTCTCTGGAACAGGCTTATTAAAAAAAACCTCTCTCATTTTTTTCATAGGTGTCACGGTTTAGAAGATTCGAATGAATATTTGCAACCCATTTTTGCAGATTTAAAATTCAAATAATTTCTTTCTTTAATGGTCATTAATTTTGGACACGGTTTCCAAACATATGGAAATGATTTTTTGAAAACAAAAAGAGGTTTTTGTTTTCAACGGCTTCATTAAAAAACAACTCTCTCAGGTTTTACACAAGTATAATGGTTTGGAATATTCGAATAAATCTTTGCAGCCCATTTTTCCAGATTTAAATATGAAATAATTTCCTGTTTTTGTCATCAATTTTGGACACAATTTTCGAGAGATGGAAAACAAATTTATAAAATATGAAAGGCTTTTTGTTGGACCAAATTCATCTACAAAAACATCTTTCAATTTGTACACATATATCATAGTTTGGGAGATACAAAGACATATATGGACCCTATTTTCCAATAACTCATGCAATTCACATAATTGTTTAGTCATGAAATTTTTTTAAGAATTCAAAGCACATGAAATCTTCTAATAATTAAATGAACAAAACAATTAGTCCTCTATGCACGAAATTCCCTAGAGATTTTCTCAAGAAATAATCTTGATTCTTTATCATATGATTTTTTCCAAGAAAATAAATTCAATTCTTATTTCATCATGCACCATAAGAAAACACAATAATTTTGAAAGAACATAGTTATTTATCTTTTGATGCATGCTTGGAATCCATTCTTCATCTCTCTTGGCTCCATTCTCCATGTATTATGTCTTTCGTTCCCCTATTTTTCCCATAGGCTTAAAATAAATAGAATTAAAAAAATGTAAAAAGATTTTCTAAATCTTAAAATCATTCCATAAATCACCCATAAATCACTCCATAAATTTGATTTTTTCTAAATCACAAAAGCACTCCATAAATCTCTCATGCTTTTCTTTTCAAGGTAAATTTGCTTGCCTTATGAACAAAATATCTCTTATCCATAGTTTTTCTAAGAATATTAATCATTATTTCTAAAACTCATAAAATTTACATACTTAGAAATATAATTTATTTATATATAAGAATATAAATTCTTCTAAATAGAAGAATTCAAAATTAATTCTTGTAATTTTCTGATCTTTAATAATTATAGGAATATTCTTCATGTAATATCAGTACAATAATTAATAATATTTAATATTCAACAACCCTCATTTTACGAGAGTTTTTTTTCCGGTAGTTTATGCCAGGGATATTACATACTCCCCCCCCTAAAGAGAACATCGTCCTCAATGTTCTTCTCTTGTTGGAGCATTAACCTTTAATTTTCATTACCAATTATTTTGGCAATGTTAAATAATACTTTAATCATAATACTTCCACAAAAACTCAATGAACACTAACCTTTTAATCATCAAAATCATAATAAAAGCTCTCTCAAATGCATGTTGTATTTTATTTAGGAGTTACACTATTCTTTCTTTCCCACTAGTGTTGTTTGCAAATTACTGTCTTTCTCTCCCACGGTAATTTCAATCAAATTCAAACTCATGGCATTTATATCTAGCTATTTTCCTCTAATCTGTCGGGAATTTAGAGTTCAATAACTTATTTTTTTATCTAACATGAATTATTTTAGTAGCATATATATTTCAATTTATTTCATCTATGCATGCATATAAATAAGTCATTTATTACATGCTCATTTTCTCATGAAAACCTACCAACACAACCTATTCCATCCAAAAACTATAACACATGCAACTTTGAGACATGTAATTATAGTTTATTGTAACATCCAATGTCTTTAGATAATTTTGAAATCAATAACCTAACATAGACATAATTTCATATAATCGTAGTTCATTTATGGAATTTATTGAGGAACCGAGCATATTCCACACAACCGTGAATTATATCCAATATAACCCCACCGAGCTAAGATCTAATTGCCACTAGAATAAACAAACTCATTTATTCCTTGGCGCTTTCTTGACAACAGATTTTTAGCAGTGTCCTGCTTTAAGGCCTGCTAACCTTTTTCTTATGCCCTTTTCCTTCATATTTTTTGAAAAAGATATTTTTATTTTTCTTTAAAGCACATCTTTCTCTCCTCATGTGCTTTATTTTACCCCACAAAATATTTATCTCCAGCTAAATGATAAACATAATATTTCTCTCCCCATTATGTTAATATTTTCCTCTTTATTATTTTCTCCTAGTGATTTTTAGGAGAATTTTAGGTAAGGTCCATCTTGGACTTAACCACCAATATATTTTCATAAGCTAGCAAGAAGTCTTCTAAAACTCTAGAGTTATGTCCTGAATACCCCAACCAATGTATTCATTAACTCAATAATTAAATAAAATATTACATCATCAAAGTAGTTCTATCATGGCTTCCATATCCATTGAATCCAATAATAATTCAATGTTTAAAAATAGTCAACGCCTAAAAATCCATTTTAATTTACATAATTGTACATTTTAATATTATCATTAAAGAAAAGGAAAATTTATGTACACTAGGCATCTATACTTGACCCTAAACATGGGTCCCACAAATTATCAAAGTACATTGACAACATTTCATCACATCTAATATAGGTGGTATACATTCCACATTTCCACATAACAACAATAATGCAACTTAGAAAAAAACAATAAAATATCTTGCATACCATAGCATTATACTTTCTATAAGGTATTAACTTACCAACCATCAATATCATAGAGAAATAACAGTCCCATTGAACACTAGGACATAAAATATGATTTTTTTTCTTTACAATTAGCTTGCAGCCATGTAAGCGACAACCATTGGGGAATTTTTTGAAAATAATTTGCAATGATGCAGTGTAAAACCAATGATTTATTCTAAAAAATAGTTTGAAAGTATGAAATCTACATCCATTGAGGAATTTTAACAAAAAATTGTAAGCATGCAACCTATAGTCGTTGAGATTCTAACAAATAGTTGGTAAGCATGTAATCTACCGCCGTTGAGGAATTTTAACAACTAGTTAGAATACATTAAATAAATTTCCATAGATATGTTTAAACTATAAGAGAGATAGTAAAACTAGAATTTAAAAAATAGCATTAACCATATTAATATCATCAGTGGTTAAATTCCTACAAAACAACACAACCAACAATCCCTACGGGAGCGTATAATCGGAAAATTCAACCAGATTATGGATCCAAGTGTGAATATTTTTTCTTCTTGGAATAAACATGGGGGTTACATGACCTTAAGGTATTAACACCCCTTTATGTTATGATGAATCACATCCCACATCAAAAACTCCCACGGATGCAAACTCCCACGGATGTAATTTTTTAAAATGGCAAAACTTTGGATCCCATTTACCACTTTTTTTTTTCAAACACATTGAATGCAAATTTTCATCTACAACTCTACATGAAGAAATACAACCCACAATTATGCTACTACAAGTTTTTCATTGACTCTAAGTTCTTCATTTATTAGCAGGTTATAATTGACTCATTTCTTATTTGTAACACCTAAAGAGGTTTGCTTTTTTAATATATATATATATATATATATATATATATATATATATATATATATATATATATATATATAAATTACAACATTTCATTATCCTCTTCAAGGTTAACCAAAAATTCTAAATTATTTGTTTATTACAAAAACCATACATGCATTCATTCTTTATAAGTAGTGCATTTGACTTTAGTCATGTTTTTCCCTTTTTTTTTCTTATGCACCATAATCATTGTTGTAATAGTATGCATGCAAAGGTTGGTAATTAATGCACACTATAACCAGTGAGTGTTCACTATTGTTCATAGGTGCAATAGAGGGTTTATTCTCTTTTATCCACATCCATATTCAAATTTCATGAGCATAACATTTAAAGAAACATGATCACTTTATACTCTTTAATATGGTCATTAATCATGCATCATGCATCTCATCTAAAGTGTAGTCTTATGCAAGTTCAGTTAGGGTCATACCTGAGATGATGCCCACTAGCATCATACCTCTACTTTTTTTTTACTTAACGATTTCCAACATGCGCCAGTGTTGCAACCTTTTTCTCTGATACCTTTTGTAACATACTCCGGTAACCTTGTAGGAAAATGCATGGAGTTAGGAAAATTTTTCAACATTTACCAATGTGTAACTTTCTAAATTACTTTCTATATTCCCTTATTAACCATTAGAATAACTAGAATCATCACCTAGATAAATATTTAGTAAAATCATAGCAGGTTACAAAACCATTAACTATCCTTGTTGTGGCATATTAACTTAAATTTCCTACTATAAATATGCATCGATTCCATGATAATTTTAACTCAATTAGTAAATCACATAATTGATAATATAAACATCACTTCATGAAATAAATTAACATCATGAAAATGACACAATGAACAATCACACCATTAGACACCGATATACCCTGGAAACCCCATAGGGTGAAAACCAACAAATGTTTTATTTTCTTATTAAACGCTTGTGAGGGTTTCCACCCCACACTCAATGGTTATAAGGGAGTTCATCCCTTGACCATTCTCATAAAAATTACATCAAAAAATAATCTTAAATGAAACATAACTAGCTATAAGCTATCACAATCATCATGATATCATTTACCCACAAATCCTCAATCTTTGTCTTTGTGGTCAAATTGTTTCCATCAGTGGGTCATCCTGCAGTTCAGACTCCTAAACCTGCATGGACTAACAAATATTTAGCTTCTACAATTTTTAACATGAACAATTCTTTGCTCAAGTCACTATCATTTCCTGTCATTTTTGTCGTCAACACACTTGTTATCATGATTAGATAAAATGTTAATAAAACAATAATCAATATTTATTTGTATCCATGTATAAAACATAAATGGAATGTCATGATCCTTTCACATGCATTCGTAACAAATAAATCACTATCAAGTGTCATATTTATAAAAAATACTAACAAAATATTGCATGCACTTTCATATTCTTTCCAAAGGAAAGCTAACATACTAGATAATATTATTGGGCATGTAAATGCATAACAAAATTTCAAGATAACTATTCCAACAAAAAAATTCCTTTGTGCCTACTCTTATGTTTTCTTTTCCTAAGGGATTAATGCAATATATTCTCTACTTATGCATGTGAATGCATTTTATTTTCCAAAAATATATTTTCCACACAAGAGATATTCACAATGGCTATTATGTATAAAAATTCCAACTTTCTTTCAAACAAAGTTAGCATACTAGTTATAATTTTGTGCATGCAACTACTTGTCCTCTCCAACATAAAATAATATAGCTTGTTATTATTTCATGCAAAACATATATTTCTTTTCAAAGGAGAGTAAATAAATATTGCAGGGAAAAATAAACACATTTATTTTCCAAGGGATCAAACGCATACCATTTATTCTTTCATGCATGAAAAGGGACATTTGCCTCTTATCCAAAAGATCTAGACCAATAACTGTGCATAATATTCTCCCAAAAGAAAGCTAATGCCATAGCTAATCCATTTAGGTGTGCAAATAAATATTATTTTTCCCAAAAGAAGGCTAACACAATCAATATTATGTGATTGCATCTTTCTTTTCTCCATAAATCTAATACCAAAACTATACTTTTTCCATGCATGCAAGTGTATATGTTTCTCTAAATAATCTTACATAATAAAGCATGTGATTACTAAATTTCCTCTCCAAGAATCTAATCCAATAATGCATACAAGGATATATTTTTCTCTTCTATTCTTTTTGAAGAATTTTAACACAATAAATGCTTCCTATAATACACACACACACACACACACACACACAGATATATATATATATATATATATATATATATATATATTTTCAAAGGAATTTAACACACTAATTATTCTTTTTCCAAAATATACCTAACTCACTAGCTATTACGCATGCAATACAAATTTTCTTTTATATTTCATACATCAGATATATTTGTAATATTTCCTCAAGAAATAACATGAATAACAAATCCTTCTCAAATAACACAACCAATTTTCTTTTGCACAAAGGTTCTATGTGAACTACTTCTCACAAAATTTATTTATATGTTTTTGCATGACTCAATATCCTAATGCATGTAAAATCACATAAGAAATTCTATTAGATCAAATATACAAGATATTATTCATGTGCACCTAAGCACATACTCTCTTCAAGAGTCCAATATTTGCCTTTAAAAATTTTAATGCATGTGCATCATGAGAACATAATTGGTAATATCTTAAATGAAATAACTTAATTCCTTTTCAATAACTATCAACATAATTATTATGTCTATATGTACATAAAAAATTATTCTTGTCCAATTGAAAAATCAAATGGAAGCACTTTGTTTTACTCTATTTTTCTTGTTTTAGTCATCAACTTTGGACGCGACTTCCGATCATATGGAAATGAAATTTTGAAAACCAAAAGAGATTTTTGTTTGGATTAGGCTTATTAAAAAACAAACTCTCTCATTTTTTTTCACAGGTGTCATGGTTTAGAAGATTCAAATAAATATTTGCAACCCATTTTTCGAGATTTAAATATTAAATTATTTCTTGTTTTGTTCATTAAATTTAGACATCGTTTCCAAACATATGGAAATGAGTTTTTGGAAACTGAAAGAGGTTTTTTTTTTTTAATGACTTCATTAAAAAAAACCTCTCTCAAGTTTTACACAGGTATTATGTTTTGGAATATTCGAATGAATCTTTTCAGCCCTTTTTTCCAGATTTGAATATGAAATAATATCCTATTTTTTCATGAATTTTGGACACAGTTTTCGAGACATGGAAAACGAATTTTTTAAATATGAAAGGGGTCTTTTATTGGACCGGACTCATATATAAAAACCTCTTTCAACTTGTACACATATATCATTGTTTGGGAGATACGAAGGCATATCTGGCCACCTTTTTATGGCTAACCAATTCTGTGAATTGCATGAATTATTAGACAACCTAAATTAATAGTGAATTTCTTGCACTAGATGCATTGGTTTCAGTGTAGATATTGATTTCTAGTCGTATTTGATCACTTGCACTAAATGCATTTATTTAGTGTAGATGTCGATTTCTAATCCTATTTAACACCTTATACTAGATGCATTGATTTCAGTGTAGATGTTTATTTCTACTCCTACTTGAATCCTTGCACTCAATAGATTGGTCTTAGGTTGTTCATTTATGGTGTTAATAATACTATGAATTTAGTTTGTCCATTTATGGTGTCAAAAATTTTATAATTGTGATAGTATGATTGTTTCCATACCTTTCTCGGCATGATTTCTATATTTACTTTTTGTAAGTAGCAATAGTCCCATTCTTTCCAGGTTCTTATCATTCCAATTATTTTTGTTTTCATGTTTCTTACTTTATTTGTTTCATTGTGTAAGGATATGCAATAATAATACATTGTATATCCTCCTATCCACTCCATCAAGTGCACATGATGGCATCATACAAACTCCTATGATTTTGCAACAACTTGTAAGGACCATAGTACTTTGGTCATAATTTATTATCCTTCTTAGCTTGATTCAGGCACATTTTTTTGTATGTTCGTAGCTATAAAAATACCCAGTTGCCTACATCAAAACTTCTTTCGCTGCGATGTTTATATGCCTATTATTTCATTTGATTCTGCACTAAAGTGAGGTTTTCCTTTAAGAGTTGGAGAACTTGTTGTTGATGCTCAATGTGATCTTCCACTGCTTAAACCTTATAATTTTCTCTTAAATATGATGAGATGGAGGGTGGATGATATCCATAAAGTACCATAAATGGGGGTCATTATTGTTGCGGTATGGAAAGAAGTGTTATACCACCATTCAGCCAGAGGTAACCACTTTACCCATTTAGGTTAAATTTGAAAGAGGATTTTTGTTGGAAAAGACTCATATACAAAAACCTAATTCAATTTCTACACATATATCACGGTTTGGGAGATACAAAAGCATATCTAGCCACCTTTTCATGGATAAACAATTCAGTGAATTGCATGAGTTATTAGAAAACCTAAATTAATAGTGAATTTCTTGCACTAAATGCATTGGTTTCATTGTAGATTTCCATTTCTAATCGTATTTGATCACTTGCACTAGATGCATTTTTTTTTAGTGTAGATTTTTTTTGTCTAATTTTATTTAATACCTTATACTAGATGCATTGATTTCAGTGTAGATGTTGTTTTCTACTCCTACTTGATTTCTTGAATTCAAGGCACATGAAATCTTTTAAGAATTCAATGAACAAAACACTTAGTCCTCTATGCACAAAATTCCATAGAGGTTTTCTTAAGAAATAATATTTATTCTTTATCATATGAGTTTTTCCAAGTAAATAAATTGAATTCTTAATTCATCATGTACCATATTCAAACACACAATTTTTCAAAGAATAAAGTTACTTATCTTTTGATGCATGCTTGGAATCCCTTCTTCATCTCTCTTTTCTCCACTTTCCATGTATTTTGTCATTCCTTCCCCTTTTTTCCCACAGGCTTACAATACATAGAATTAAGAAAATGGAAAATATTTTATAACTCTTAAAAGCATTCCATAAATCACCCATAAATCACTCCAGAAATCTGATTTTTCCTAAATCACAAAAGCACTCCATAAATCTCTCATGCTTGCCTTTTCAAGGTAAATTTTCTTTTTCAATATGAATAAAATATCTCTTGAAAAACTATTAATCATTATTTCTAAAACTCATAAAATATGCCAACTTAGAAATATAATTTATTTATATAGAAGAATATAAATTCTTCTAAATAAAAGAATTAAGAATTAATTCTTGTAATTTTCTTATCTTTAAGAATTACAAGAATATTATTCATGTAATATCAATACAATAATTAATAATATTTAATATTCAACGACCCTCATTTTACGAGAGTTTTTTTCGGTAGCTTATGCCAGGAATATTATAGTATAATTATCCAAGTAGAAGGCCAACCATATATACTAACTCACTACTCCTAGCATGTGGTACCAAGTATATATACATACCATTTACTTGGTTAAGCTAAATTCTAAAATCCGAAACAATAAGAATTGGAAAAAGATAACAAGGTAAAACCCTTGAACAAGGAATGAAACCAATTAGAATATTTTGTCTTAAAATTTATACAATGACCTGGGCGAAGGCTCGGTCATGAAAATATGACCCAAGCTTGGTCATAATCATGACCACACATTAAGCCATGACATGTCATGGCCCAGAAAAACCTAGGTAATAAGTTGACCCCAAATGGAATGAGAAATGCATCGATATAATTTGAGGGTTTTATCTCAGTAAGTACTAGAGGAATAGGAAGGAACAATTGTTGAAAGCTAGGAAACCCTCACATAGAGGAGTTCCATTCGAAACACCATACTTTCGACGAGTTCCTTGACACAAGAGAAATGTGTTGATGAGAGATTATGGAATCCTATGTATTTAGTTTTAAAGGCCCACATTTCGGGTGAACACTTCACCCATATTTAGGGCCATAAATCTTTTTCAAATGATTAAAAGAGTGCTAGACCAGTATACATAGCTAATGGGAAACTAGCGATTGAGATAATTAGATATTTAAGGGGGATAATAATGATGATTAATTGATTGAGTCAAAGAAATGATAAATTTAAATCAATTTCTTAGATGAATAAATCAAATTAAAAATTAATTATTAATTAACGACTAGTCATTAGAGGATAAAATTAATTAATTAAAGAGATAATTGATGAATTTGAATATAAATTTTTAAAATTTTGTTAAAGGTTATCAGATAATTAAAAAAATAAATTTTAGAATAAGGGAACAATGAAAGGTCAATGAGATGAAATATTTATTCATATTTAAAGTCAAATTTAAAATAATTGAAATTGTAATTAAAGATAATAATCTCATGTGAAGAAATGAAGATTGAAACAAGAGAAATTTTAAGAATTAAATTTTAGAGAGTGTGATACCCATAAAATTTTATTTTTATTTTTGTTTAATTTTTATCTTTTTTATTATTAGTCATATTATTATGTTGTAATTTCAGATTTAGATGATCTTACTATATAATAGGACTAAATAATTAAATTTATATGATGAGGATAAGGAGTGATATTAGAACCACTTAATTGGTTCATGTGAAAAAGATAGGAGAAATTTAAAAAATAAAAGAATGATATTGAGAGGGATTTTAAATAGATTAAATTAATTAAATTAAATATTAGGGAATAATATGAGAAGAGATAAATAAAGGAGATTTGCAAGAGAAGAGGCTAGGAAAGATTAGAATAATATGGAGGGTGTTTAGATGTTAGAAAGTGGATGGTGGGCTTCCAAGGCTGACTTAATTGATAACTGACATCTCGGTTAAAGTTATTAGGGTGTTTTTGAATTTCAAGGGCTTCCCTGATGACCCAGTTGGAATGGTATGGGGTGGAAGCTAAGATTGTAGATTTTTTAAAACAAATAAGATGTCAATCAACCATTGTAAGAATTATTAGTCCATAAAATTAAATATATGAGAAGGAAAACAAACAAACTATCAGAAAGATAGGGAATTTGTAATATTCCCAATTAGCCCAAGCTAATGGCAATATACAATTTTGTCTCAATGTTTTGTTTCATGAATAAAAATGTAAAGGAGTATCAATAAAACTCCTAATCGGAAAAATAAATTAATACCACATGTGAACAAGGACAAATCTGGGCTATTTACCTAAGCACACTTAGGTGTGAAAGAGACTGGAGAACTTGACCTAGTCAACCAGGACCAAATCAATAGTGCTGTCTAGATACAGTGAATCTCCTAGAGGCACAATACAGTTTTAGTTGGAGGCTTCTCGTGTGAATGCAGCTAAATCATTGAGATGGTTTAGGGTTTGACAAGACTTTAATCCTATAAAAGGAAGAGGAGGACAACAGAAGAGGGTTGTTTATTGTGCATATTTATGAATATATTGTCTTTTTATACATATATCATTATCTGATGTTTAGCTGAGGATAGTGTTTTTTAGCACTACGGTGTTCCCGTTCAGGGATCCCACCCCTTCCATTGAGGAGTTCTTGGAAGAGTCTTTCTGATCTCATCCACTATTAGGCATTTGGCCAAGCTCATCTTCCAACTACAACGCAGATCCTATTGAGGGTTTGGTTGTCCTTGCAAGCTGCAACAAGTGGAGGATATATCTGCTCAGATCTAGGCCATTCTAGGGCCTCTTTTCACTAGGAAAGTCTTCTATCCCATTGGAAAGAAATTTCTGAACCTTTGGAGCTGATATTTCAGATCTTCGCATCAAGCCAACCAAGTGATTCAACCTACAGCCTAGTTTCCCTTCCAGGACTGCGTTATTTGAAAGAAGGAAGTTGCAGGGTGTTTTGACCCACTTTTTGAGGAGAGATTTCTGGTACTGGAGTTTTTCCCTTTACTATGGTGATCTGTGGATTAGATGGATGATCCATGTTCTGTACAGATATGATATGCTTCTATTGTAAACATATTCATAAATTTCTGAATACTACTACAGATCTACTACTTTAGATCTCAAATCTACTCTCTGTGTTGCATGATTTGATCAAAACCCCAAGGGTATATTATAAAGGATCCTTTCTAGTGTACATATCTGAAATAGATATGATATTTTGTACACATATCTACTCTAGATCTGGAGTGTAATATACAACTGCTGTAGCTCTTATAAATAACGTTGTCAAGCTATTTTGTAGTCAATACATGTGTTGCAACCCTCTTTCTTGAGGAATTTATTCTATTCTTGTCTTCTACATTCTGTTGTATACTGTAAGGGCCTCATTATGGATCTGATTTATTGCTGTATATATGAAATTTTTACATTC
Source organism: Pinus albicaulis (assembly GCA_034641835.2). Lineage (NCBI taxonomy): Eukaryota > Viridiplantae > Streptophyta > Pinopsida > Pinales > Pinaceae > Pinus > Pinus albicaulis. The sequence goes on from CM076584.1 coordinate 401,885,680, forward strand.
TTGGGTGTTTTCAGCTATACTAGGTGTGGGAGGTCTGTTTACCTCACCTAGTTTGATTTGTTTTTGCTCCCCTCTTGGATTTAGATGCTAGATCTCCAGATATAAGGGATCCAAGGGCTGTAAACTCATTTTAGTGCACATACTTCTTAAAAGTGCGTTATTCCAGCAGGTATTGCTGAGTATTCCTATTTTGGGATATTACAGTGGTATCAGAGCAACCATCTTGGCATAGCCTGTGAGTTTATTTATTGAAGAGCCAAGATGTATTCAGAAGAAGAGGGGCACCTCAATGACAGAGAGAAGAGGTACCTAAGAAGAAGACATAAGAAGTTTTATTACACCAATGATGACAAAGACAAGGGAAAAGCCCCTGAATCTGGAAGTGATGAAGATGGGAAGGAGTTTGCAAAAACCCTTCTAAAAGCCATGCAGGATATTTTTAAAGAGATCAAAGAGATGAGAATGGATAGGATCAAGTAATCTCCTAGGAGATTTCATCCTGGAGAAAGCTCTGCATGTATCACCACTGGAATGATCAACTAGTGAACCCGCCACAAGCTCCACAACGCTCTACTATGCCTACTTTCTTGGCTGTGGAGAATGAAGGACCTCATGAGCAAGCATCCCTTGAAGAATACTTTGAAGAATATGAGTCTCAGAATCAGAGATTCAAGGACCACTTGATTTTTCAAGAGTTTTGTCACCGCAAGGAAAAAATAAGACCAAGGCATCAATATAGAGATGGTGGATTCACTCAGAATCATGATCGACATCACTCTATGGGCATATTATTTTTACCCAAGTTTGATGGGTCACCCACTAGTTCTGCCAAAGCATGGGTAGAAAAGCTATATATCTACTTTTAGTTGGACAAAGTCCCTGAGATGGAAGTAATAAGGATTGAAGCGCTGCACTTTGAAGGTGAAGCACACAACTGGTGGTTCCATGGGTTGTCTACATTGGGCCATGCCAATGTGATTTCCTATTCTGAGTTCACTAGAAGACTGGTGGAGAGGTTTGACAGAAAGGATCCAAAAGCACCTTTCATGAGCCTTGAAAATTTTATGCAGTCAGGTAATGCAGAGTCTTATATCTCTAAATTTCTGAGATGATTTTCTATGGTTCCTGATCTGTATGCAGCAAGGAGGGTGTACATGTTCATCGATGGCTTGGATGAACCTCTGCATGGGTTGGTTAAATCTACCAAGTCAATTACCTTGCATGATGCCATTGAGAGGGCTAGGGATCTTCAATATGCCTTGCCAAAAGCAAAGGCAAACTTTCAGAATAAGCCTTGTTTTCCTTCTAAAGGAAAGGAAGATAAAAATAATCCTTCAAAGGAGAGCTCATACAAGAAGCCTCTTGATGATGAAGTCCTAAAATATATAAGAAGGAAGAAGCTATACTTCACTTGCCACAAACCATGGGTACCTAGACATAGGTGTGCTGCTAGTAAAGCACATTATATAGAGGTCTTCTCAAATCTTGAAGAAGATGAAGATGATAAGCCAAGGAGGGTTCACAACACTGACAATGTTGGAGGAGATCCAACACATTCAGGAGATGAGAATGGAGCATTTTCTCCTATTGGAGGAACTCTTGCATCCTTGAGGGGAGTACCCACTATAAAATTTGGCCCAATTTTCGACGGCCACTTTGTCGCTATTCTGACACATAGTCATTGCAAGAGCGACAGCTCGAGGCCAGACAAAATGTGGTTAGCCATTACGTCGCAATTCCAACGTTTTGCCAAAGTGTCACAATACTGACACTTTTTCCGACGTTTCCAAACAACTGTCGTTCTTCCGACATTTTACAAACCATCGCTCTTCTGACGTTTGTAACTTGTCGCAATTCCGACGATATGTGGTCCGATGTTTTGAATGTCACTCTTCCAACGTTTGTAAACTTTCGCTCTTCCTACATTCGTAAACTATCGCAATTTCGACGATATGTGGTCCGACGTTTTGAACGTCACTCTTCTCATGCTTATTAAAGTGTCGCAATACCGACGCTTTGCAAAAGTGTTGCAAGACCAACGCTTTCTGAAGTGTCACTATATCGACGCTTTGCAAAAGCATCGCAAGACCGACGCCGAGAAGAAGTGTCACAATAGCGATGAAAATTTTAATTTAAAAAAAAAAATGGAATGTCGCAAGACCGACAAAAAGGGAAAAACGTCACTTTTTCGTGTTTGGGAACGTCACTCTTTCGATGTTGGTAAACGTCGATTTTCCGATGGCATAGTAAAAACAAATTAAAACAGGGACGTCGATCTTCCGACGCTTATGAAGCGTCGGTCTTCCGACGCATGGCTTAAAATATTTTAAAAAAATGAATGCGACCAATTTCATTTTAACTCTCACAAGTGACAGAATAAAGTAAAGCTTATATAGGATTTCATATAGTTTAACTCTCACAAAAACACATTCTTTGAATTTGCAGGTAATGATGCCACGTAGTACCAATGTGGATCCTTTCATGGAGCAGAAGTGGGTAAGCCCGATATTTATTAATACTCTTGCTTCGCCTCAGATTAATCAATAACTCACCATTCCTACAGTCTAGATGATTGGATCATGAGTGAATTTAGCGAACAAGAGGAAAAATTTTGTAATATCCATATCTATGCATTGTTTTCACATCAATAAATTGATAATCTGTTTATTATCAGCTTTGATTTCATTGTCTTCTCCTCTTTTATTTGCGGCGCAGGGAATCATGGAAATCATTAATATTGAAATCTATGATTTGAAAAATAAAATCGAATGATATATCTTATGTACAAAACCCCATTTCTCTAGACAATTATACATATGTTGCATAATACATAATCACAAAACAGATATGGACAGTAATCAAGGTTTCAGTAATTGTGGTTTCTTTTGTGCATCAAATCCTAGCATATTGTCTTCAACATTGTTGTCACATCCATCTTGCTGTCAGGTAGATATATCAAGTGCCAAACCAGAATGTGCTTCACCAGACAGGTTATCTCAAGGCCAGGGTCATTGTTTCACTGTTAAAATTATTTATGTTCACAATTTTTCACTGTCAGGAAGGGTCATTATTTTATTATCAACAAAGCATTTTTATGAGCCACATAAGGGATGCAAGTACTACTGATGATAATCCTTTACAGTCAAAATTATAACTCCCAATGAAAAACACCCTAATTTATTAATTTGGTGTCTCTTCAATACATCACAGAGTTGGTCTCATGAAATATTGCATTTCTAAGATCCTTGACAGACCATTGATGATCACAGGAATGCCTTTAAGAGCTTTGATGACAAAAAGATATACAAAGGTTTCCATCAGTTGTGTTGTGTGTGTCTATATATATCCAGACTCCATAAATTAATTGATTCAAATATGCTTCAGATATTTCTTATTCTTTCTTGCTTCATAATTGAAATATTCTATTGTGCTTTCACCGAATTCTTGGTCAAGTTCATGTTCTAAAGTGTATAATTTAGTTTGATATATATATAGTTGTTTAACGATTGGAAAGGATGTGAATATTGGAGAAATTGAGCCTATTAAATTTACACTTGCAATATTTGTAGGTCTAAAGTTGCTTGCACATGGGTCAAAATTAGAAGCTTCCACAGAGTGAATTTCGTTGGTCACAGAGTCGAGTTGTAGACTACAAGAGGAGTGGAATTCAGGATTTCACTTAGGCCAAATTACAGGCTTGTTGAAGGCTGAGTTGAAAACTTCAAAAGAGCTGAATTATGAAATTTTTACGGAACTGAAACCTTACACACAAATCCAAAATAAATTCATTGTCCAGACTCCATAAATTAATTGTTGAATCAAAATAATTTGCAAAAAAATGGACCATGTAGTAGGAAATTAATATCCCAACATTAGTTACCCAACCGTAATGATCTATGTAACATTCCTGAGTTGATATTTTTCATCAATGCCACTGTCATCCAAAATTTCAACATCATTGCATTCAGAATAAATGGTAAAAGGTTGTGGGTCACTATTGCTATTTTAAAAAAATCGGAAGAGCACCATTTAGATGTGGCAGATAACCATGAAAGTGCATGCAGTTCTGCTGCTACAAACTCCAAAATATGATGAGCCTTAGCTTGACAGTCCTTCCCTTCTACAACAAGTAAACGGTTTTACTTACCTTTCCTTGTAGTTTCAGATGTAACAGATCCTTGCTGGTCAATTGATATAGTACATGTTCCCCCATAATAATCTACAAAGCTCACCATAAGAGTAGATGGCCACTCATCTTTGGCCATACAATGCATGGAATCTCTCCTGGTGGAGGGAGTTGGTTTGGATACTACAAAACTAGTAGCAAAAGGGGACAGGCAATCAAAAACCCACTTGTAAAAACTAATGCACAGACACATCGAGCAGCTGAGAAAATTATTTAAAAGAAACGTGTACTTCAATTTTCCAAGAAAATAGAAAATGGAATATTCAAATTTAATACAAATACATACAAGAAAGCATAAAAATTAAGATTATCCTAATCAGGAAAGTAGAATGCATTTTCTTGCCATATACCGCATAAGAGTCACAATTTGGAACTAACTTAAAGTGAGACAAACTGCAAGCTGAAGGTTTACTTGTCCAAACACACCCGATAGGCATGATATATATTTAATACAACATATCCTTCAATTTACCAACAAACCAGAGAGTTGAGTTAGAATTCGTTTGCAATTAAACATACAAAAAGAGGCATAATCATTTGATTTACATTTGTAGAAAGCATGAATGACATTCTCCAACTATATATAGCATAGCATTGAAAAGAACATGCTGGAAATTATCTCTTTATATGATTCTTTGTGGCCTGATTCATTGTGCTAAAATGAATGTCAAAAGGTACATAATTATGCAAATTTTAGAGACATCTTTTCAATAACACAAAAGTAGCCCTCGCTCAAGTAAAACCCTATTATTTGAAGATACATGAAGAACGAAGTATTGTGCGGAAGTTTGAAGTATACTCTTTCTCCAAGTTCTATAACCCTAAATTTGTACTCAATGCATCACCATCTCAGATCTAGTTCTAGACCAAGAAATAGAACTAGTTCTAGTTCTCCGAGAGTTTGTTTTTACTCTTTACATTATGAAGCTAATCTCCAGGCTAAACTTTAGAGGGAAAATATAAGTACTTCACTATGTGATCATCTTCTCTGTAGTAGCCATCATTGAAAGACGTTATTGGAAGCCAAATCAATACTCTTGATAGATTCTCTTTCCTTTTACAAGTAAGTTATCCTCTATGCTCTATGTCTGCAATGCAAAATTCTATATCCTAATTTGAGACTATGGTCTGAAGCATCTTTCCAAAAGTTCTGTAGGTTGAATCCTAAAGGAATCTAGGACCAAGACTGAAAGAATAAATCCTACATCTCTTTGAAGCTAATCTCTCGACCAAGTTATAGAAACAAGCACTTATGATGACATGTGATCCATCATGAGGTCACATACTTCCGATGTGATGCGATCCATCGCAATCACATTTCGGAGAATGATATTTCATGAACTTGTTATAATAAAATTCCGATGCGATATTGCAATCACAAATCGGAAAAAAATTAAGTGATCACATCTGCTTTGAAATACTCCGATGCGACGCAGTTCATCGCAATCGCTCTTCCCAAAAAACTTTAAAAAACTCTTTGTGGCTAATTGCAAAACCCCGATGCGATGCGCTTCATTGAAATTGCATTGCGGAGAAACAAACATTATATTTGTTTGATTAAAATACTCCGATTTGGCGAACCCCACCTCATCGCAATCGGAAAATTGGAGAAACTCATTAACGATCCACTCCATTTGAAAATCCCCGATGCGATCATCGCAATAGGAAATCAACATAAATCATATTATGTTATTTTGTGTACCTTTGAAGATTCACGATGCAATTATTACTTAATTCTCATATACTATTTATTCATCACATCGCAAGAATTCAAAAGGTAATTTTTAACACTTATTTCAAAATATGTCGATCTCTGATTGTACGTTTACCATTAGTTGAAAATCAAACAAATAATAATGATTTATTTTATTTTGAATGCGTGAGTGTGACTCCTTAGAGGGCATTTAAGTTTTAATCACGAAGATAATAAATGGAAATCAATGAATGAATCCTTTTGTATAGTTGTTCTCATTATTGCGTTTTCACCTCGGCTAAAAGCTTTTCTTTGTTGCAGAACAATAGAACGTCCAATCCTTTCATTCGAAGAATGAAGTAAACGTTACCTGGTACCAAAATTTCGAAGAGATCCAGGAAATCAAAAGTTGCCGTCGCTGCAAAAGCTCCTATGAAGCGAAACCAGCAAAGCTTAAGTTGGTTACAGACACCTCATGCCAGGGACTTGGTAAGATGACGTGGGAAAATGTATATAACCTGCTTGAAAAGGAAAACCCTAAAGTTGTTGAGGCCGAGACAACAGTTCCTGATGAAGAAAACTCAAACTCTGATTCTGAGACTCCTCTTAGTGCATTAGCGAATTCATTTCTGCACCGAATTGCAGCTCGGGCGAACATTTTCCATATTATGATGTGATTCCGTGGGTAATTGATAATGTGGCTATCCAAAATAGAACCTTTGTTTCAGCTTCTGGAGCAACATTTGGGTCGTTCAAAGTAGAGGACATTAAATAAATGTATCACCTTCAGCTAGGTTTTCTATACAAATGGTACCATTAATACATTTTGCTATAAATTCTGAGATAATGGACTGGGCTGTCATTCTTTCTGATAAGATAGCCAATAGGATTCTTGAGTATAGGAAAGAAAAAAGCTCAGGAAATATTACTCCTTTTTACTTTTGTGCTTATATCCTAGATTCCCTTTGTTTTAATTCTGAATTACCCATGTTAGGATGGAAACGAACCCCTAAAGATCCTTCTCCTATTCATATATATCACAAGTTCTTGTGGAAGGGGCATTTCATCAGCCATGTTTACAGATTTTGTCACAGTTTTCTTATCCCTATTTATCAGACTATTTTTGGTCGATTCCCTCCTAGGTTTTCTGAGAAGGCTAAAGTTGATTTATCCTTGATTGGGGATTGGTTTGGAGAAGAAAGATTCACATATATCAGAGTTTTCGGAAGTATTGTAGAACCACACATTCTTCCTTTGTATGTTCCAGATAAATTGTTAACACATGAAATTTCATATCAGCTGACAGTAGAGGGCATGTCCAGGAATTTGAAGAATAGCAAGAAGCTAATGTGGCCTATTTTTCCTTTTAAATATGGTGATTATACTCAGTAATTTTGTTCATGCTGAAAAAGAAGTTGGTAAGCTAACCAATATTAAGCTTTCAACAATCCCAGGGAGGCAATATGATCCAAGGAAGGTGGCATTTGATTTTACTACTGCTATTTCAATTGCTCAGTTCGAACATGAACCAGATATTTTTGATGATTTATTTGTTTCTGTAAATAATTTGTCCCAAGTTTTTTATTTGGCCAAGTCCAAATTCCAGGCTGAAGAATTGAATAAGTTTATGTTGTTTAGAAGCCAGAGATTACTCAAAGTTCCTCTGGATCAATTTAGAGTTCCTATGCAGGAAGCTGAGTCACAACAGAAGGAAACAGAGGATACATCTGGAAAAACAATAACAGAAACATCTGCCAACAAAGTCATCATACAAACAAAGAAATAAGTAACAGGAACTAATCCTATTATACAGAAAGAAGACATTAGCAGAAATGTTAATACTGAGAAGAAAGAAACAACTGCTAAACTTGATGTACATATTGATCAGTAGTCTTTAGCCTAGATAGGAAAAGAAAGCACTGGTACTAATACGAACGTGAATTGTGAGAAAGGAGGAACAAACAGTAAGGCTAATGAAAAGGCACCAAAAGGAGATATAAACAATAATCCAGATTCTCAACTTGGAAGAGAGGAAGCTGCTAAAAAGGTAGTTGAATCTGCTGAAATTATAGTTTCTCCTCATTTGCTGAGCCAATATGAAAAATTTTCCCAACAAATAGGACAATAGAATAATCCCCAAGTTAATGTTCTGGAAGACCAGGATATAGAAGTTATTCTTGAAAATCCCACAGGTGAAATTATGTTGAAAATAGAAGAAATCCCTCCTCTAGATGTATTTTACAGTCCTAAGCATAAGGTTGTTGTGAGAAAAAAAAGGAAAAGGAGGAGAATTGATCAGGATACATTTTCAACATCACAGGTGGAATTTATGAATATTGTTTATAAAAATGTTGAGGTGAATCCATCTGAGGATCTCACTAAATTATCTCAATATGCAGGTGCCTATAGTGCTGCTACTATAGACAAAGCCTCTGAAGTTACACAATTAATGAAACAAAAATATGTGGAAGTAGCTATGTTACAAGAATAGGTTATAGAGAACCAACAGAAAATTATTCAGTTGGAACAACAATTGTAGGATGAAGAGCTCAAATCCAAACAGCTAGAAGAGCAACTTGTTGTTGAAAAGAAAAATATTTATCAGTAGACCTTAGAAAGGAAACAACAACTAAACCAAGAGATAGCAAAATTACAAGCTCTTTTGAAAAATGAGAAGACTTCAAAGATTGAGCAAGAGAAGATGTTTCAATCCAGATTGGATAAGTTTAAGAACTATCCAAATTTGGATCAGTTCAAAAATGAAGCCCTGGAGACAAACAAGCTATTGTCTCAGCAATTAAATGAATTTTGTCTAAAGGTTGCAGAAGCATAATCCTTATGTGAAATTACATCTTCCTTAGTAGATGAAGGAGTCAGTCTTAAACTTGAATTTGATGAAGCTGATGAAAAAATTTCTGAATTTATTTTATGACAAGACTCAGAGTCGGGAAGAAAAGAAAACCTTCCCAGGATTGTGGAAAGACATAAGGAAATTATTTTTGCAGAATGGGAACAACATTTAATCAAAGCGGAAGGAGCAACATCCAACGCTAAAAATATGATGAACAATGTAACACAGCTGGTGAATAATAACCTGTATGCAATCAATTTGATTTCAGATTGTACCCCTGGCAAGTTACCTAGGGTAAAAGAAACTGATTACATATGGAAACAATAAATAATCAATAAAAATCAGCAAATTGGCCAACTGCAAGGAATATTATGGGATACGATGTGGACCTACCTTATCAAGCCTGATAGTCAGAAAACAACAATAAAATTTATTTCAATTGCCATCGATTGCATTATTCCTGAGTTCTCTGACGCCACATACACAGGGTAGTTACACTCAAAGCTTAGTCATCTAGAAGAGGTGAAGGAAATGCTCAAAATCTTCCATCTGGGCACATCAAACGCAACAGATAATCAATGAATCAGTTCACTTCAAGATCGCATTTCTGTTTCTAGATTTTTTATTAGTTAGATTGTAGGAATAGTTTTAGTCATTTTGTTTTATTAAGTACCTATTTAAACCCCTTTCATGCATTTATAAAGGAGTCCTGAATTTGTAATATTTTGACTTGGAGATTACATTTCTGTACTCCATTGACTCTTATATTTTTATAAAGGATCACATTTGGTGATTTTGTGCAAAATTGCCTTTAAGAATTGCATTTTTGTATCTTGGAGTCTGTTTTACATTGAAGTTGCTGGATTTGGATATCGGATTGCATTGGAAAGTATCAAGATGGATATGTTATTTCTATCTATTCACTATTAGTTTTCTTATGTTATGTGATATTCTCTTTTAAATTGCTATCGTTTATGTATACTCGTTTTACAATATTTCTTTATACATATCATTTTTGAGTGTGTAGAAATATTTATCTTTTATAGTATATGCAAATGATATATAAATGATGAATGAAATATGTTATTATAACTCTGTTTAATTTCTTGAACAGATTTATCTTTATTTGTTACTGCATACTTCAATTAAGCTATAATAGATTTTTATGGTTATTGGTTAGTTGAAACAATTTAAAGTTGTATTCACATTTGATACCCGAGTTAGTTTTAGAATTATTTTATCAGTTTTAGATTAGATTAAATAGTTTATTTCAATCATTTAGTCCCATTTTCCCTTCACCCAATCATTCCATTACCAACCCATTTAAATTATTAGGAAACTGGTCCTATCAATCCAGTCGGAGCCACCACACCAAACAGAAAAGGAGCTGTCCTAAGGTCCCGACCGGGTGGTTATCCCCCAATGTTTGAAGCAGAAATTTTCAAGGCTTCAACAAGACCGTAATAATATTTTAACCCCTTAGACTCCTAGATATACCAAGAAGTTCTTGTCATTTCAATCATCCAAGAATTATTCATTTATGTGATGCAAAGGGATGTTGTTCCCTGAAAGTGGCATACTATCAAGGAATATATATATATATCCTCTTATTTTTTTGTGATATAGTTACATAAAATTTGGGAGTAGAGCTCTGGATCTTAGGGTTCTACTACTCAAATAAGTCATCTTGGAATTTTCATTATAACATTTTTTCTGTAATGTTTCAAAAGATAAAATTTCCACCACATGGACTCAATTTCTTGATGGACATCGTGTAAAATTTTTAGATCTTGATTAGCTATATATTCAAAGATATGGTCAGAGGAAGTTATGGTCTTTAAAGGCTCCTAAATTATGTCTAAAACATGTGTCCCAGGGAGCATACTCATAACATTCGATTTAAACATCCAATTTTTATTCCATAATAAATGATTGAAAGTGCACAAATGATAGTTTTTCGATACATGTTTCAGGGACATGTGGCATCTTATACATGTTCACTATACTAAACTAGTCCATAATCAGGTCATTGTTGGAGATTTGGAATAAATTTTTTCTTGGAGAATCCATTTGATGGAAACTTGACTAAACTAAGAGGGGGTGAATCAGTTTAGTGCATTGATGGACAATTTTTTCTTTTATTTTTAATATTTTTTATGAACAATTCAATGAGTAGCATAACAACTTATGGAAAAAAGATTTAACATAGAAAAAACAAGTAACATTTAAATAAAAACATAAAATATACACATAAAATCAACACATATGGACACTAGATATAAGTGGAAACCCATAAAGGTAGAAATCCACAAATGTTTTATTGTTGTGATGCAAATGCAAGCTCATAATTCCTCTATTACATCAACTTTTTGAGGATGCGACTTCTCTGCTATTTTGCAAGCTACAACTTGTTGGGAATCTCCTACTTCAACATACATAAATTTTCTGCAAGGTATAACCTACAAGATGCTCATACCTCAACTTGTTTTTAAAGATACAAATTTCTTGGAAGCTCCTACTTCCACTTTAATAGGCTCCAACCTATTATTTTTTAGGCTAAAACTTTAAAGAAGACTATTATCCCGTGATACATACAAGAAATAATGTGTTGGTTTACCTGACCTTTATTTTTTCATAACCCAATCTCTATTGTTCCTATTATCCTCCTCAAGTCTGCTTCACATTTACTCTTCAACCTTTCTCTATTTGTGCCAGGTAACTCAGGAATAAGCTCTCACAACAACTCAACTCTCTCACATACTCTCTAACCATTCAACCTTCCAAAAGCACATATTTTATAAATATAGTTTTATGGTTGTTAGTATTCTAGCCAAGATTATGAATTATACAATCTTACGTCTTTCCATTCCAATGTTGTCTCTTCGTTTCCAAACTCATTCAACTTTTGAATATTAAAAATACATCAAATAAATTTCAAAGTATTCAATTAATAAGCATTAATAAAATCCAGTTTAATGATTACAAAACCAAAGTCCTCTTGCATCGCAATGTTTTAAGCACCTCTAATTAGCCTTTAAATAAATTTACACATAATTTTCGATTTCTTTGCATCAGAACTTCATCATTCCACTTCTATTCTCCTATCAAGTTACCACACTTCTTTTGCATTAACATTGCAACATACCTCTTTCTATCTTGAGACACACATCATCAATCTCTGCAACATACCCTACCATCACAACACCTTAGCATCAATCAAGCACAATGAAAATAACATCACAACATCATACCAAATGCAATAACAACACACAACCTATAACAAAAACAATCTCTACCTCACAAAATAACAATATATGCAAGTATTTCAGTAAGTAACATCACAACATATTCAAGCAACATCTAATAATAAACACATACTTAGTTCTCTGCAGGCTCAATGACCCTTGCATCACTTGTCTAGAAACACATCTATACCATACAACCTTATCTCTATGACTGCTCATAAGCTCTGACAGGAAACATACTCAACAACACTTTGCAACATACCTTGCAATCAACAATAAAAACCTAGTACAAATAAATCACACTTAAATACCATCAATGGAAACTATGCCAAAAATATCCCCCTTCGGAATTGATGGCAACACTGTGATCCTATCCTTTTTACTCTAATACGACTTGCTGGGAATCACAATTTCCATTAGAAAAATGCATGTAGGTGTTAGTCAGCAATCACATCATGATAGATAATGATTCATGAGAGGCAGTTAGTCTATGTGTCAAAAAACATGACATGTACTAATTTATCCAATGTCCAACAATCTCCCACTAGCATGAGTTGGGTGTGTATAGAGCTCATGACCTATGCTCTGATACCACTTGTTACATATATTATGATCAAACTTAAGCAATTTTGTTCCAATTCATTTACTATGAGTCCTTTACACATCCTTTTTCATCCTTTTCATATGACATCTAGCATCTTGGCGGTCTAAGTAACTTCCTTTGTGTTCATGTCATATCTTAATTACCTCTGTGTCTCTTTCAACCTATCTTTATCTACTGAAATACCTGTTAGTCTATCGATAATGTATGCCAATCATTCTCTCTCATCTCTACTACATTTGTTTCACCCTACGTCGATTTTAACCCCATTTATGATGTACTTCCATTTTCAAGTTTAATTGGCTGTCATTGTAAAACCCACTGTCAACCATGAGGCCCTCCTTTATATTTACCTTTTCCATCCCTGCAAGTACATCTCTTATTTTTAATAGAGAAATTTTATAGGTAATATAATTAGAAATGGTTTCATTAAGAAGTGTTTTAATGTGTTTCACCATATCTTGTGCATCATTCTTCTATAAATCTCCTTATGAACCTACTCCATTATTCTATATACTTTTTGTTTCTCCCTTTTCTTCAATATCTTAGCATGTAACTTATAAATGTAATGTATTGAACTATATCTTGAATGATTCATCTCTAAAAATTCCTCACATTGGAATTCTGATTCAACTAGCCAACAATTGTATTTATTTGTACCCTTGAGGGGAATTTCAGGAGTTGGGCTTGTACGATTTCCTGTTGGAAAATACTTTCCATATTTTTTACTTTTTGCATATAAATTTCATGGATGCAAACACCATACATAAGCAGGAATAATTTCTTAACACAATTTAGCTATGAACTCAAAGTAGGTGATGTGTCGTAGACACTTTTATGTCATTGAACCAATTCCAAGTGATTTCCTTGCATATCTTAAATTGTTGTTGCAAAATCATCCATAAATACAAAAGATGTAATAGGAATTTTTCATTAATAATTGAATAACATATTTGTTAGGTTCTAGGAATGCTTAACATTCCTAGGCTTCTAACAGAGGGTTCATGCACAAGTTCCAATGAAACAATATTGTAGGTATTATTGCCTCCTCTTCATATGCCTAATTTCAATTATGTTAAGATATACAAACAATTTTTTTTAGATATGATAAAAAATTCACTCCTTGGATGAGATTAACATTAAACCTAATGATACAATGAGTATATACTTTATAATGGGGTTTTCAGTCATGATGATATTCACCTTGCCAACATATGGTAAAAACCCAAAAATGTGATTAGCAACATCTTGTTGTTGCAACCATTATTGATCATCTGCATATATGCCTCTTTCGTCATCATAAACATAATTTTCATCTCCTTTAGGTAGAACAATAATTTCTTTTGTTTCATGGTGTTCATGTACCTTGATAACTCGATGAACTATAGGAATATCTTTTCCCTCAACACGAAACAAAATATATTCCCTTACACGAATTGGTGCTTTAGTGATATGTAGAAACAATATGTCACCCTTTTGGAATCTAGGATCCATGCTCCTTGTTTGAGGTCAAAAAATTTCATAGAGTCCATGGCATTTCCAACTGCACCCATTTATTTTCTTTTCAATGAGGAAGTGATGGAACTTCGATTCCAATTTCAAATATGATTGAACTCGAATTTCTTATTATATTATGAGGAGAGTAATTATAGGATATGCATGTTTAATGGTGTCATTTGACCCTCCTCTCAAGATGAAGTTGAATTCATGCGAGAAACCAATGGAGGGAGAAATGTTTTAATTTGACTTATATCCAAAATACTCTTAATTTGCTTTATGCTCTTACAGTCTAAAATTTCTAGTAATATTTGCTTCAACCAAAATTTGGCTCTTTATGGAGATTGCATTATGATCATATGCGCTCTCTAGGTTATCTAAAAAAGTAGTATATGTATTTGGTAGATGAAGTTACATCAATAAGAAAATAAATCTCATTTTACATTGGTAGTATTATACTATTTTATGTACTTTTTCTTTCTTCAAACGTCGCACCATCTTTCCCTTTTAATTTCTATATACTTATTAGTCAAGAGAGCTATAGGATAGCTGATGTACTCTAAATAATTATTAATGAGGTCCTTCAAACACATCTCCTCTTGGTATTTCAACTAAACATGGTTATCTTTTTCATTTAAAATCTTATTGCAAATACTCCAACTTATGTAATATATTGTCAAGATACTATATGGGGCTACTCTCCCCTTGAAATGTTTCTTATTTTTTATTGAATAGATGTATGCTTTCATTTCCTTGAGCAGTGCCCCTTGAGGCCACGTTGACTTCAATTTGTTATTGAAGTCACATGTTGTTATTTCTTCCTCTTCCGCACTTTATTGATCTACTTTCTATTGTGTGCATCTGCTTCCCACTTATTGTATGTTATGATTTGATTAATATCGTTATTTTTTCCATATTTGTAACAACCCCGTGTTTATTTTCCATGTAAATGGAAGGATACTGTACAGGAAAAAATAATACCAAGGTCATGGGACATGTATTCCAAGCTGAATGGAGGGAAAAACATTAAATTGCGCATCACATGTGGTTAATTAATGGCTATGAAATTTGCATTAGCATTGGAAAAAGACAATAAATGGAAATTAATTCAAGAAATAAAGGAAAATAGGAGAAAATGAAGATGAAGAGACAAGAATATACATGCAAGGAAAATTAAGGAGAAAATAATGGAAAATGAAAGAAAGAGGAAAGGGAAAGGAAGGGACACCAGACACCAATGATAGAAAGGAATTTGAGAAACAATTGACCATTTTTTTTTCATCTTTTGATAGCTTAAGTTTTTCTAAGGAAGAAAAAAAAAAGCAAGAAAGAAGGGAGAAAAAACAAGGATGGAACAATAAGAAGGAATTGGAGTTGCAACCAAGAGAAGAGGTTTTCGGTCAAGAAAAAACTAAGGAATTGCAAGTAACAGGTTGCATGTGTGACTTCCTTGATGGGATTTGAATGCATGGTGCATGCATTTGTTTTACATGATTATTTTACTATCATTTGCATGTGATTTCTTGGTTTGATGACGTGTTCATATTTACCTTCCCATGTCATGGATAGTCATGGTGTGATGGCATTCACTCTTGGGTGAGATTTGGTCTACCATAAGATTTTGGGTTCGGGTGAGGTGGTCTCAGGAAAATCCCAAGGGTTGGGGGTGGAGATGGTTTTCTCCTGGAAGCCCTTGCAAGGTGGGTGGAGACACAAAAATTCCTATGGGTAAGGCGAATAAATTATAAGGCATCTAATATTGTGTTGGTTTGATGATCTCTGGGCCGGTTTAGGTGAGCTAATTGTGATTTGAGGGAGGGAGTTGGTTTAACCTCTAGAGTCCTTGTTTGGTTATATTTGGTTTATCTAATGAGATCCCACATTCATGCTTGGAATATGGGATGGGGGTGATTGGCTGAAAGAGAGATTTGGTTCAGCCCAATATATGGTTGGGTGGTACATGGAATTCACTAACTTGGTTGGATTTATCCATATGTTATTATGCGTTATTTATTATTGAGATCAATGAGAGCGTGTATTGGTTATTGTGTTGATTGTGTTGATTGGTTTTTCATGGTTCCATTCTGGTTAAATGTTGGTTATAGGCATGGTTAAGTGATGTGCTCTTGTTATGGATATTATTTATGATTTGATAAGTTATTGAATGGTTATATAAATGTATGAGCTAACAATTGTTGTTGCAAATAGCTTAAGGATAAATCCTTATTGATGATTCTATGATGAAATTAATGAGTTAGTGAACATATATGCATTGATGACTTGTAGCTACTATGTATACCATATGTTTTTCTTAATTTTTATCATGTGTTTAGTATGTTTGGGTAAGATCTAAGCCCTAGAAGATGCAATAGGAATTTTTCACTAATAATTGAATAACATATTTGTTAGGTTCTATGAATGCTTAACATTCCTAGGCTTCTAACAGAGGGTTCATGCACAAGTTCTAATGAAACAATCTTGTAGGTATTATTTCCTCCTCTTCATATGCCTAATTTCAATTATGTTAAGATATACAAACAATTTTCTTTAGATATGATCAAAAATTCACTCCTTGGATGAGATTAAGAGTAAACCTAATGATCCAATGAGTATATACTTTATAATGGGGTTTTCAGTCATGATGATATTCACCTTGCCAACATATGGTAAAAACCCAAAAATGTGATTAGCAACATCTTGTTGTTGCAACCATTAATGATCATCTGCATATATGCCTCTTTCGTCATCATAAAAATAATTTTCATCTCCTTTAGGTAGAACAATAATTTCCTTTGTTTCATGGTGTTCATGTACCTTGATAACTCGATGAACTATAGGAATATCATTTCCCTCAACACGAAATAAAATATATTCCCTTACACGAATTGGTGCTCTAGTGATATGTAGAAAAAATATGTCACCCTTTTGGAATCTAGGACCCATGCTCCTTGTTTGAGGTCAAAAAATTTCATAGAGTCCATGGCATTTCCAACCGCACCCATTTATTTTATTTTTAGTGAGGAAGTGATGGAACTTCGATTCCAATTTCAAATATGATTGAACTCAAATTTCTTATTATCTTATGAGGAGAGTAATTATAGGATATGCATGTTTAATGGTGTTAGTTGACCCTACTCCCAAGATGAAGTTGAATTCATGTGAGAAACCAATGGAGGGAGAAATTTTCTAATTTGACTTATATCCAAAATACTCTTACTTTGCTTTATGCTCTTACAGTCTAAAATTTCTAGTAATATTTGCTTCAACCAAAATTTGGATCTTTATGGTGATTGCCTTATGATCATATGAGCTCTCTAGGTTATCTAAAAAAGTAGTATATGTATTTGGTAGATGCAGTTACATCAATAAGAAAATAAATCTCATTTTACATTGGTAGTATTATACCGTTTTATGTACTTTTTCTTTCTTCAAACGTCGCACCATATTTCCCTTTTAATTTCTATATACTTATTAGTAAAGAGAGCTATAGGATAGCTGATGTAATCTAAATAATTCTTAATGGGGTCCTTCAAACACATCTCCTCTTGGTATTTCAACTAAATATGGTTATCTTTTTCTTTTAAAATCTTATTGCAAACACTCCAACTTATGTAATATATTGTCAAGATACTATATGGGGCTACTCTCCCCTTGAAATGTTTCTTATTTTTTATTGAATAGATGTATGCTTTCATTTCCTTGAGCAGTGCCCCTTGAGGCCATGTTGACTTCAATTTGTTATTGAAGTCACATGTTGTTCTTTCTTCCTCTTCCACACTTTATTGATCTACTTTATATTGTGTGCATCTGCTTCCCACTTATTGTATGTTATGATTTGATTAATATCCTTATTTTTTCCATATTTGAAACAACCCCATGTTTATTTTCCATGTAAATGGAAGGATATTGTACAGGAAAAAATAATACCAAGGTCATGGGACATGTATTCCAAGCTGAATGGAGGGAAAAGCATTAAATTGCGCATCACATGTGGTTAATTAATGGCTATGAAATTGGCATTAGCATTGGAAAAAGACAGTAAATGGAAATTAATTCAAGAAATAAAGGAAAATAGGAGAAAATGAAGATGAAGAGACAAGAATATACATGCAAGGAAAATTAAGGAGAAAATAATGGAAAATGAAAAAAAGAGGAAAGGGAAAGGAAGGGACACCAGACACCAATGATAAAAAGGAATTTGAGAAACAATTGACCATTATTTTTTTCATCTTTTGATAGCTTAAGTTTTTCTAAGGAAGAAATCGTACTCCAAGAGAGAGAGAGAGAAGGAAGAAAACAAAAAAGCAAGAAAGAAAGGAGAAAAAACAAGGATGGAAAAATAAGGAGGAATTGGAGTTGCAACCAAGAGAAGAGGTTTTCAGTTAGGAAACAACTAAGGAATTACAAGTAACAGGTTGCATGTGTGACTTCAATGATGGGATTTGAATGCATGGTGCATGCATTTGTTTTACATGTTTATTTTACTGTCATTTGAATGGGATTTCTTGGTTTGATGACGTGTTCATATTTACCTTCCCATTTCATGGATAGTCATGGTGTGATGGCATTCACTCTTGGGTGAGATTTTGTCTACCATAATATTTTGGGTTCAGGTGAGGTGGTCTCAGGAAAATCCCAAGGGTTGGGGGTGGAGATGGTTTTCTCCTGGAAGCCCTTGCAAGGTCGGTGGAGACACAAAAATTCCTATGGGTAAGGCGAATAAATTATAAGGCATCTAATATTGTGTTGGTTTGATGATCTCTGGACCGGTTTAGGTGAGATAATTGTGATTTGATGGGGGAGGTGGTTTAACCTCTGGAGTCCTTGTTTGGTTATATTTGGTTTATCTAATGAGATCCCACATTCATGCTTGGAATATGGGATGGGGGTGATTGTCTAAAAGAGAGATTTGGTTTAGCCCAATATATGGTTGGGTAGTACATGGAATTCACTAACTTGGTTGGATTTATCCATATGTTATTATGTGTTATTTATTATTGAGATCAATGAGAGCGTGTATTGGTTATTGTGTTGATTTTATGACTGGTTTGTCATGGTTCCATTCTGGTTAAATGTTGGTTATAGGCATGGTTAAGTGATGTGCTCTTGTTATGGATATTATTCATGATTTGATAAGTTATTGAATGGTTATATGAATGTATGAGCTAACAAGTGTTGTTGAAACTAGCTTAAGGATAAATCCTTATTGATGACTCTATGATGAAATTAATGAGTTAGTGAACATATATGCATTGATGACTTGTAGCTACTATGTATACCATATGTTTTTCTTAATTTTTATCATGTGTTTAGTATGTTTGGGTAATATCTAAGCCCTAGTATAGATTATGCAGACTTGTGATTATCTTAGACTCAATTTTGGAAAGTTTTGGGCAGTGGCCTGCAGGCTAGCCCTGAAAGTGTGGCAGTAAATCCACTGTTGCAGACAAAAAAATAGGGAAATTTGGTTGTAGTTGTATGGAATGCACCTTGTACATGTGTATAGAACCTTCAGGTTGCATGCACAACTTGGAATGCATATGGTTGGGCTTTAAAGTTAGGTATGAAGAAATTTCCATCTTAGGGAAGGATCACGAGTGGGTGTTGTCTAACATCTGGGTTATCAAGTGCCCCTGGGAGGCTGCAGTAAAGTTTAAAGATAGTAGGCACCACTTCCATAACGTGAACTTGTTTTTTGGGTCATGAATAGTAACTCTCAGCTAATGTTTACTGTAGAGATCTTGTAAAAGCAGGTAAATGTGGGGTGAAGTGTTACAGTGTGGTATCAGGAGTAGTTATGTTCCTTGTAAAGCTTTCTTTGCTAACAATATTATAGAGTGATGTCAAAGTGAGGTCTACAATATTGGAACTCGGGGTAAATGCAGATGGTTATGGTTATCATGCATGAAATTATTGTTTCAATTATGTATTATCATATTGATTCATGAATTATTTTGATATGTTGTTGTTATTATTATATACTATGCTAATCTGGATTGACTTGTGCAAATGCAATAACATCTCTTGAGATACATTGAGGTATGATTTTTATTATGTCTTATATTTGGTTTATTTAACATGGCATGTTGTGGGAAATAGAAGGCCAAAATATCAAGAGAAGGATGGTGGATTACAATTCACATGAGTCCATGTACATGCCTGAATTGAAATCTATGGAATGGGAGAAGTTAGTTGAGAATCAAGGAGAGGGATATTATCCTGATATAGAATATACATTGAGGAGTCTGGGGGGGAATATTAGAATTCTTATAGAATATAGTAACATGTTGATTGAGGCATAGGAAAAACTTGTAAAGGCTCAAGAAAAGCAAGTTGAAGTCAATGCAGTGATTCTTCAAATCCTTTCAGACTTACAAAAGTAGGGACAGTTAGGGATCAGTCATAGGGATAGATAAGAAGAACATAATAATGGGGCAGATGGAAGTAGGTCTTAGAAAAGGTACAGGATGGACAATTTTGACAGAACAAAAAGTGGCAGAATCTTGGATACACCTGAGAAGAGGACCGATATGTATGGGTTTTTCTATATCTCTTCTTCCAGAAACATCATCACCATCACTGCCAACATGATAGGAGGATAAATTATTTTCCAGAGGAATTCAAGAAATCCAAACCTGCTACATTTTTTTGGGAAATGAAGAAATCAGAAGATGCAGAAGCATGGCTACTTGAGATGAAATTTTCAGATTGCATGATTATTCAAAGAATATGAAATAAAAGATAGCCACCATTAGTATCAAAAGAAAAGCAGATATTTTGTGGGCATATATTAATAATATCGTAGACATCAGATAATAGAAGCTCACTTGGGATGAGTTTGAAAGAAACTCTAGGAAGAAGTACCTATCTGAGACGTATTATGATGGAAATACCAAGGTATTTTAAGAGCTCAAGATGGGATCCATGGAAAACGAAGAGTATAAAACCATATTTCCAAAGTTGTTGAGGTATGTTCCCTATCTCAAATATGAGAAATCAAATATCCAATGCTTCATCAATGGATTTCCATTGTCATTCAAAGATCGGATTGAGTTTGATGAGCCTCAGTCACTGGAGGAATCCATCAGGACATTAAAGCATTTTTATGAGTAGTCAAAGTGCAAGCCTGAGTTCAAACATGACTAGAAAGGTAATGATAATAATAAAGTAAAATTTCCTAAGAAGTAGGGAATATCTCAGGATGCGAGTGAGAAGGAAAATGCAGCCCTTCATAAGAGGTTTAATGCAACTAAGAAAGGACATGGGTCTTAGCCTAGGGGGCATCAAAATAAAGGCACTGGCAGGGAACCATTTAAGTGTTGAATTTGTGGTAAAGACCATCATAATAAGGATTTTACATTGTACTATGATGGTAGACCACAAATTTACAGTGCTCAAGAGGCGCATATAGTTGGGTATTTTGGTAAGAGCATTCCCTGGATCTATGTAGCACTTGATAATAGGGAGGAAAACCATTAGGCATCTATTATTGAGATGAAAGGTAAGCTTCATGATCAAGTTGTTTCCATTTTGATTGATCCTGGATCTAATTATAGATATGTTAGTTGTGATCTAGTGGATTGGTGTCCCTTGAATAAATAATTGCATGCATAATCTTGGTTGGTTTAGTTTTCTATAGGGACCAAGAGAAGAGTTCACCACCGAGTGTGATCTTGTGCATTTGATCTTAATGACATGCATACAAAAACACACCTAAATGTGCTTCGATTGGGTGCATATAGAATCCTTTTGGGGATGGATTGGCTGTTTAGTCACATAACCATGGTAGATTGTTATGAGATTTCCATTGAGTGCCTAGATGATGATGGATAAAAAATAATCTTGTAGGGAAAGAGAAAGCCTACATCACTGAGAATTATTATAGCTATGCAAGCTAAGTGTAGATGCATGAAATGGTGTGTATTGTTTTTAGTTCATCTTTCTATTGACAAAGGGAAGGATGTTGAGGATGATGAAGTCTTGAGAAAATATCATATCTTGGAGCAGTTTAAGGATATGTTTCCTGCAGATATTCCATAGCTGCCTCCTCATAGAGAGGTGGATCTCTCTATTTATTTGGTACCAGGAGCAACCCCAACATCTAAGGAAGCACTTCGTAGTTGGTGGAATTGGAGTTGCAGCTTAAAGAAATGTTTGATAAGGGATACATAATCTAAGTGTGTCTCCTTGGGGTGCACCAATGTTTTTTGTAAAGAAGAAGGATTGTACTTTCATATTGCACATTAATTATAAGAAGTTGAACAAGGTGAATATTAGGAACATGTATTCATTTCCTCATATTAATGATTTATTTGATTAATTGAAGGGAGCTACCATATTTTTGAAGATTAATTTGAGATCAAGATATCATTATGTGCACATCAAAGAACAATGCATCTACAAGGATTCATTTTGTACAAGGTATGGGAATTATGAGTTTTTGGTGGTTTCTTTTGTTTTTACGAATTCTATATCCACATTCATGTGTTTGATGAACAATGTGTTGCGCCATTATCTCGATAAGTTTGTGATAGTATTTGTTGATGATATATTGGTTTGTTCAAAGAATGAGGAAGAGCATGTAAAGAACTTGGCAGTAGTGTTGAGATTTTTTATGGAGTATAAGTTGTATTCCAAGATTAGCAAGTGTAGTTTCTTTCAATCTCATATTCATTACTTGGGACATGTCTCCAAGGAAGGGATAGTAGTGGATATGGAAAATATTAAAGCTATCATGGAATGGATAGCTCCAAGGAATGTGGATGAAGTCAGATCATTCATGGGACTAGAAAATTATTAAAAGTGGTTCATCAAGAAATTTTCGAAGATTGGATATCCGATCACATATTTGCAGAGGAAAGGAAATAAGTTTGAATATACTATTGAGTTTGAAAATAGATTTGATGAGTTGAAGCATTTTCTTACGAATGCTCTAGTTTTGAAGATTGCAGATCTTAATGAAGAGTTTGTGGTTTTGATTATGGTGTTGTATGATGCCACCATATACGAGGATATCCTTGATGTGATGTCCCAATTATACTTCACACCATTTTTAATAGGAGCCCCATCCGGAGTATCATCCCGACCACCATAACACAAAGGTTCATCATAATTTTAGTAGATAACATATGAGATCATATACATAACCTTTGAAAAAGAAAGTAGGTTGACATTGTGAAACAATGATTACAATGTGTTAAAGAATACTTTCATGATGGGGGGGATAAAAAATGAGCCTCTAGAAGGAATTAATAGTACTAACCTAAGAGAGACACACGAGCAAAGAAATATTTTTTAGTTATCTAGAGAGGCACAACAATCGTTAAACCACATACAACACACCTTGAACAAGATAAGTACCGAGGCGGCCTAAATAGTTCAATTTCCTTAGTACATATGAACGAAACATATATAGCAAAAATCCAAAGAATAGTCCTAAGACATTCACAATACATGCATGAAAATCTGCCATCTCATCGAGCTTCAATATTAGGTGAAAGATCCAAGTACATAGCTATAATGGTGAAGGGCTAGCTCCAATAGTGAAACATTAATCACTTCTTGCTTCTATAAACAATTGTTTTATCTCTTATGCCAAGTAGAGAAACCAACACTATCTCTCCAAAGACTATAGCCTCCAAAAGACATTTCCTTGAGTTATGAGGTTGATTTTACAATGAGAGGAATGTCCTTTCATATACTCATTACTCTTGGACTATCCTCATGGCTCTTGGACTTCTATTATTTCCTTTGGACTTCTAAACAAATCTTGGACTTATAAATGGTCTTTGGACTTATATATGTGACTCTTGGACTTATATATGTGACTCTTGGACTTACAGACATTATGTTTTGTCCTTTTCTCTATAATACATCATTACATCCCACATGATGATGTGGAATGACACATGGACATATATTGATCATTATGATGACACTTGTACAAGTTACATATTAAAAATTATGACATGGAATTCATGATGAGGTGGAAATGCAAAGCTATATTTCTTCTTCATCTTCATTATTGATGGTAGATATGATATATGGTTCATATTCATGAAGGATTCACTTGGTTTCTTTTTTCAACCTCCAAAGGTTCTTTTATAAATATCAGAATCCTTTGATTCATCATGCAGTGTCTTATTTATATCTCAGTCTATGATATGCTTAATGTATCGATGATAGCTCTCTTATGCTCTTATTTTCCACATGAGTTACTTTATTCTTTCTCCTTTCCATCAAATCTTGAGCATAACCTTGTCATGTTGGGAAGGTACTCCTATGAATGAATATCATTCATGGCGAAGCAATATCAGACTTAAAAACCTGCATTATATCACTACCTAGATCATGGAATTCTCTACTCATGGTAGGCCTGTGAGAGGGTTAAAATGAGAAGGATTGATTAGGATGGAGAAATAAAACTCATCAGTGGCATAATAAGGCTCCACTTTTAATTTTTACTACGCCATGCACTATGAAGAGGAGATATCCTTGGTCTAACATAGTGTGGGAAGATGAAGAGACAAGGTGGAAGGCTTCAGGCTTCAAGGTTGTGCCATGCCCTGCAAAGAGAAGAGAGGAAAGCTTAAAAGCACAGTTTCACCCTTCAAGGGTGAGGGGAGGAAAAAATCAACATTCCCTTTTCTTCCATACACTCAAATAAACATTAAAATGAAGCATGGGGAACATGAGCGCATTGGGAAGTAGGGAAGGTGAAAGTTCAACCTTCAGGACTGCATTATGTGCTCAAGGGGAAATGATACTTTAAGTAGAGCATAGTTTAACTAGTCAAAGGTAGAGAGGAGGCTTACTTAAACTGTCCATATTGTGCCATGTGATTGAGAGGAATAATTTAAGCAAGTCTTTGGCCGATAGTGCATTGGGGAAGGGGGTAGGGTGGGTCTTCAACCTTCAGGAGTGTGCCATGCCCTTAAAGGAAGAGGAGGCTTGAAAGAAAGTGTTGTTTTCTTAAACAAGGGGTAATTTTTTCTTTTTAATGAGACTCTAGAAGGAATTAATAGTACTAACCTAAGAGAGACACACGAGCAAAGAAATATTTGTTAGTTATCTAGAGAAAGGCACAACAATCGTTAAACCACATACAACACATCTTGAACAAGATAAGTACCGAGGCCGCCTAAATAGTTCAATTTCCTTAGTACATATGAATGAAACATATATAGAAAAAATACAAAGAATAGTCCTAAGACATTCACAATACATGCATGAAAATTTGCCATCTCATCGAGCTTCAATATTAGGTGAAAGATCCAAGTACATAGCTATAATGGTGAGGGGCTAGTTCCAATAGTGAAACATTAAATCACTTCTTGCTTCTATAAACAATCGTTTTATCTCTTATGCCAAGTAGAGAAACCAACACTATCTCTCCAAAGACTATAGCCTCCAAAAGACACTTCCTTGAGTTATGAGGTTGATTTTACAATGAGAGAAATGTCCTTTCATATACTCATTACTCTTGGTCTATCCTCATGGCTCTTGGACTTCTATTATTTCCTTTGGACTTCTAAACAAATCTTGGACTTATAAATGGTGTTTGGACTTATATATGTGACTCTTGGACTTACAGACATTATGTTTTGTCCTTTTCTCTAAAATACAATATTATATCCCACATGATGATGTGGAATGACACATGGACATATATTTATCATTATGATGACACTTGTACAAGTTACATATTGACAATTATGACATGGAATTCATGATGAGGTGGAAATGTAAAGCTATATTGCTTCTTCATCTTCATTATTGATGGTAGATATGATATATGGTTCATATTAATGAAAGATTCACTTGGTTTCTTTTTTCACCCTCCAAAGGTTCTTTTATCAATATCAGAATCCTCTGATTCATCATGCGGTGTCTTATTTATATCTCAGTCTATGATATGCTTAATGTATCGATGATAGCTCTCTTATGTTCTTATTTTCCACATGAGTTACTTTATGCTTTCTCCTTTCCATAAAATCTTGAGCATAACATTTTCATGTTGGGAAGGTACTCCTACGAATGAATATCATTCATGGCGAAGCAATATTAGACTTTAAAAACTTCATTCTATCACTACCTAGATCATGGAATTCTCTACTCATGATAGGCCTGTGAGAGGGTTAAAATAAGAAGGATTGAATAGTAGGGAGAAATAAAACTCATCAGTGGCATAATAAGGCTCCACTTTTAATTTTTACTACACCATGCACTATGAAGAGGAGATATCCTTGGTCTAACATAGTGTGGGAAGATGAAGAGACAAAGTGGAAGGCTTCAGGCTTCAAGGTTGTGCCATGCCCTGCAAAGAGAAGAGAGGAAAGATTAAAAGCATAGTTTCACCCTTCAAGGGTGAGGGGAGGAAAACTTCAACATTCCATTTTCTTCCATACACTCAAATAAACATTAAAATGAAGCATGGGGAACATGAGCGCATTGGGAAGGAGGGAAGGTGAAAGTTCAACCTTCAGGACTGCATTATGTGCTCAAGGGGAAATGATACTTTAAGGAGAGCATAGTTTGAATAGTCAAAGGTAGAGAGGAGGCTTACTTAAAGCGTCCATATTGTGCCATGTGATTGAGAGGAAGAATTTAAGCAAGTCTTGGACCGATAGTGCATTGGGGAAGGGGGTAGGTTGGGGATTCAACCTTCAGGAGTGTACCATGTGATTAAAGGAAGAGGAGGCTTGAAAGAAAGTGTTGTTTTCTTAAAAAAGGGGTAATTGTTGCTTTTTAATGTGATTTTCATCCCAAGATAATGAATTTTCACCCAACAGTTGGTGATTGACCATTTGGAGAGTGATTTTCATTGAGGGAGGCCATAGGGATGAACCCACTTTCTCTAGGATGGTTTTCACTGCACTGGGAGGATATGAGAGTCTTTGCATTGCATGTTTTGCCACTAAAAAAGGGTGAAATAGGTCCATGATTTTAGCTAGGAATTATCTATATTCCATGCAAGGCATAGTTAACCAAAACTCAATGCAGTGAATTAGTATGAGCAAGAAGGGTCAAGTGACTGCTCCTGGGAGGATCAGAATGTGCAGTAGATTTTGGGTAATATTGAGAGGGAATTATTGAACATATATTTTGGAATAATAGTACATTTTTTAGGCCTATGGATAGGTTGATATTTTCACTAATAGGGCCAAAGGCTTCCCAAATTTCACTTGGCTAAAGGACCAAGAAGGGCTTCGAAATGGCTAAGTGTGGGATCGACAAAGTAAAAGAGGAAAATTCATCGGCACATGAATCAATCTTGGATAACACACATAAAACCATCAATACAAGCTATAATAATATTTAGGACTCATGAATTACAAGAAAACCTGAAAGCGATAGAAAAGCGACACTTATTTCTAAGTGCGATAATTCAAATGACACATTATGACACTTAGAACACAAGTTATGAAAACTGTGACCAAAATGTGCGCTAAGTTTTAGGAATGTGTTTGGTACATCTTATAATGATATGTAAGACCATATAATGTAGAAGAGTGCACCATAACTAAATTTAGTGATGTAAAAATGTGTGATTAATGAAGGAGTGAAAATCACAAGAGCGAAAACTGCAAGATGACGAAAACATAAGATGACACTTGAAAAATGCAAACAACCTTGAAAGAGACACATGGCATAGTTAAGATAACATGAAAAATCTAGTTATTAAAGTGAAAAAAGGAAAAAGTGACAATCGTGAATGCGGAAGAAACACATGTGAAAGTGAAAGTGCAGAAAAGTGATGAGCTGAGAAAAATTACCTAAATAAAAGTACACATGAAACCAAACTGAGGAAGAGTTATGACGTGTAGAAATTTGAATAAATTATATATTATTCACCGAGATTCTCCTAATCACACACTATTTTATCTTCATGCACAATACAGAATCTCTTCTACCATTGATCATTACATGCAGAAATAAAATCAATTGCATGCGCACATTAAAACCATAAAAATTCACACATATGAACACAATATTTCATGGGAAATCTTAAAGCTGAAAACCCCAAATATCTGTATATTATATTTCATAGAGATCATGTAACAATAATTGTACAAATCTCCTCACAAGCTCTCAGCACAACCTCCAATTGCTACACACTAATCAAGCTAGATCTAGCAAAACACATGCTCCAATCTCTGCCACCTAATAACCAGCCTCTATTGTGTAATAAATCCTATAGGATGGCTCATTAAATAACATAAACCAGCTGGCTTGTACTGTGCAATCCTCATGGGATTCTCCAATCACTCGTAGTTGCAAATATGCAATAGTATAGTCATAACTGATAGTTAACCTGCTCTATCACCTATCTCTGCACTGGTCTCCACTGAAACTGTCCATGCACTAAAGTTAACTGATGTATTATTTAGTTGATTAATGAGTTTATAATTAGTGAGTTAATTAATAATTAATTCACACCACTCTTCACTAGTGTATTAATCAGTTAGACTAAATGAAACTAGTTCAACTATGTTTAGATTAGTTAAACTGAACACAACTCCATTAACTCCTCAATCAACTCCACCAAACTCTGTCACATGAGTTCTAACTAAAGTCTCCATGCAATAGCTCCACTTAACCCTCAGGAATAGCGTAATTCCTTCTGCTGCCTCCCGTGCTACATCCGTGCACTTAACCGAAGTGCTCCAAGAGAGTAAACTGAAGTTTAGAGTCCAAATATTATTAAGGGTAAATAATATTTGACTTCCCTATTTTTAGGATAGGCAGTCTAAAAATAGACTTCGACCTATAGGTCCAAAAATATATGTCCATCTATTTTTACCAACATGACCAATACTCCAAGAATAACATACTGCAACCCCTGGACCATGCTCCATATGTCTAAAAATAGACATAATCTAAAAATAGACTTTGCGCCAAAATTTGCCTGCGGGCCCACTTAGTGAAGGCGACTTCATTTCACTAAGCTCATCATCTTGTTGCAATCTCAACACTCCCTCTCAACAAGATATGGATTATCTGCAACCCCTATCTTGCCTCTGTGGTATTTGAATCTGCTCCTGATGAGCGCCTTCGTCAAGATATCAGCATCCTGATCCTCCGTGGGAATGTATGAAAGTAACATGATCTTCCGTTACACAAAATCTCTGATATGATGATACCGATCCGTGAAGCCATGCCACCTCAACTCATCCTCCTGTTTGTACCATGATCCATATCTCGATGCGCCTTTGAGATATCTCAATACATGCTTCCTCGCCTTTCAAAAGAGCTTGGTTGGCTTAACCATAGCTTGTGAAAGCTGGTTAACAGCATAGCATATGTTGGGTCGTGTATTGACCAGATACATAAGCGACCCCACCAACTGTCGATAAACAGTGGCATCCACTACCTCCGCTAAAGTAGCATCCTCTCCTCCAACCACCAGAAGAGGAGTATAAACAAAGCTAGTAACCATGCATGTTGAACTTCCGCAGTCTCGGCATACTTACCCCAAGAAACAAATACCACCACCGCGGGCCGCCAAATTTCCAATCCCAGGAAATAATGAAGGAGGCCCAAGTCCTTCATCTCAAACTCCTTTGCAAGAACAGCCTTGCATGAGTGTATCAACAATTCATCACCTGTTAGTATCAAATCATCTACATAAAGTACAATGATCAACAACTTTCCCTCCACCATAATCTGGTATAGGTTCGGATCCGCCTCACTCTTGGAGAATCCAAGTCCGGTAAAATAACTATCGATCTGTGTGTACCAAGCACGAGGTGCTTGTTTCAACCCATACAACGCTCTCTTGAGCCTGGACACATGCTACTCGCTGCTGAAGATCTCAAAACCTTCGGGCTGCTCTATGTACACCTCCTCCTCAATGACTCCATTGAGGAACGCATTCTTCACATCCATCTAGTGAATGTGCCACCCCATCTGCGCCGAGAGAGAAATAATTGTCTGTATGGAAGAATACCTTGCGACAGGTGCAAAGGTCTACTCATAATCGATCCCCTCAATCTGTGAAAAGCCTCGGGAAAAAAACCTTGCCTTGTACTTCTCCACATTCCCGTCAGCTGCTTGCTTCACTTTGTAGATCCATATCGAACCCATCACTGATTTCCCTTCCGGCCTTGGGACAATCTCCCATGCACTGTTTTTGACAATCGAATCATACTCTTCCAGCATGGAATCTACCCATGTGAGATCCTCCACAGCTTCCTCAAAAGAGGATGGCTCCGTCACGATACACTTGCTCATAAGAGCCATGTATCTAGTATATTGGTCAGGTGACTGTATCTGTCTGTGCTATGATGTAGGTGCTCCTACAACCCTCTCTGCATCATGAGCCAGTTGCTCAGCTTCTATAGTGCGCTTCCGCCCTCTGATGGTTGGCGCTGCATGAGTGGTCTCTTCCACTCCATGAACCTCCTCTTGTGGCTGATTCGCATCCTGAGGCTCATCCTTAGGAACTAATAGCTCCTCATATGCATGAAAGTGTGGCTCCCTCTCAAGTGAACACTTCATGGCTTTCTCCTCATGAAATTTGATATCCCGTCCCACAACAGTCTTGCGACTGTCTAGCAAATACACACGATAGTTGTGGGGTGTATTACTGTACCCCACAAATATCCCAACCTCTGTAGTCGGCTCCAGCTTCTTCTTGGAATCCTTCGTCACATGAATGTAAACAGGTGAACCAAAAATACTCAAATGGGAAATATCAAACTTCTTACCAGAAAACGCCTCCTCGGGTGTACTCATGCCAAGTATCCTGTGAGGACAATAGTTCTGCACATATACTGCAGTACTGCATGCCTCAACCCACAAGTGTATGGGAAGGCCCTGATCATGAAACATCGCCCGTGCAGCATCCACGATCATTCTGTTCTTCCGCTCAACAACCCCATTCTGCTATGGGTTATGAGGTGCTATGAGCTCTCTTAGAATTCCTTCTACGCTGCAAAAGTCCTTGAATTCGCCAGAGATGAATTCACCACCATTGTCGCTCCTGAGAGCCTTCACCTGCTTCCCCGATTCTTTCTCAACCAGTGCCTTGAACTCACAGAACTTTGAGTATGTCTCGCTCTTCTTCTGCATGAAGAAGATCCAACACTTCGGAGAAAAATCATCAACAAATATCACATAGTACCTTTTCTTTGCTGTTGAAGCTGCTGAGAAAGGTCCACACACGTCTGTGTGAGTTCTCTCAAGGATCATCGTGGCGCAACTATCCTTCTCGTGGAAGGTGGCTTTCACAAATTTTCCCAAAGTACATCCCTTGCACTAATCTAAATACACAAGTGTACCCTTAGGAAGGCCAGTAGAAATCTGCTGCAGTATCTTCAAAGCTCCATGGTGAAGGTGGCCCAATATCCGGTGCCACAACTAGCCATCATCTCGGCTCACCACTCCTTTTTCCTTGCCTGCCATTGCTGCGCAGCCATCTACCTGCAATTGATAAAGGTTCTTAACTCGAACCCATATCCTCCGGGTCTCACCAGTTGCCTTACTGCGTAGGAAAGCCTTTCCCTCGCTAAAGACAACATCATATCCCTTGTCTTCTAACATCGTCACAGAGATCTGATTCTTCTTCAATCTTGGAACATGCATCACTTCCTTCAATACGAAGGGTTTACTAGACTCCCTCTCAAAGGAAATGGTACTGATACCGATCGCACTGTATCTACCATCATCGCCCATCTCGAAGTGCACTCCAAGATCTTTCTCATCTAGATCAGTAAAAAAATATCTATCTCCTGTCATGTGAAAAGATCGACCACTGTCAAGAAACCACATTGAACCCATAACACTTGAGACCAAGCATGCGATTAGTGAAAAATCCATCTCAAACTGCGAGGCTAAGGCCTCTCCAGCTGCATTTCCAGCAGCCTGCTTATTTTTCTTCTTTTGTGGACAACTAGTGGCGTAATGTCCATGTTGGTGACAGTGAAATCACTTCACCTTGGACATGTCCTGCTTCTTGCATTTCACACCGTATTGAAGCATGCTTATTTCTCTCCCCTTCTTTGCTTTGGCAGCCATGAAATTTTCTTCATACGAGTTCTTTGATGAAGATCTATCCCTAGTTCCTTGTATCTCCTCTTGCACAAGCTCTAACCAAAGTCGCTCCCCATCCTGGCAATTTCTCTCGACCATTACAGAGTCTGATAGGAATGCCAACTCTTCGGAAACGAGGAGAGCCAAGCTCACCAATTCCTCGTCATCGATAGTAACCCCCACCGCCCTGGCTCATCCCTGCATTGGATTAACTTCGTGAGGTACTTGGGCATGCGCGCCTTTCTCCATTTTTATGTTTTTGAGTTTATCCTTGAGCGCCAACTTCCTGCGGGTGGCTCTTGCTTTCAGAATAAATTGTCTCAGCTTTCCACATCAAGAATGGAAAAAACCTTACCATGGTGGACCATGTCGATCACCACCTTCCAACGAATCCTTCGACACTTTCTTGTCTTCTTTTTCCATGCGTCGTATGGCGGCATCACTAAGTAGGTTTTGGAATTTCTGCATCTATGAACTCCTTCAACCCATTGTCATCCGACACGCCTCCATCACAGTCCTTCCATGAAATATAATTCGGCCCTGCCCTCAAGGGCATACTCCAATCGCAATCCATTGAAAGACATCTCAACTTCGACACCAAGAAAACACTACTGCAAATTCAAATTCCACCAGCACAAAACTCAACCGCTTCAATGTTTTGCAATTTCTCCAATGATCAATATCACTCTGATACCATGTAGAAATTTGAATAACTGATATATTATTCACTGATATTCTTTTGATCACACACTATTTTATCTTCATGCACAATACAGAATCTCTTCTACCATTGATCATTAGATTCAGAAATAAAATCAATTGCATGCACACATTAAAACCATAAAAATTCACACATATGAACACAATATTTCATGGGAAAGCTTAAAGCTAGAAACCCCAAATATCTGTATATTTCATGTCATAGAGATCATGTAACAATAATTGTACAAAGCTCCTCACAAGCTCTCAGCACAACCTCCAATTGCTACACACTAATCAAGCTAGATCTAGCAAAACACATGCTCCAATCTCTACCACCTGATAGCTAGTCTCTATTGTGTAATCAATGCTATAGGATGGATCATTAAATAACATAAACCACCTGGTTTGTACTGTGCAATCCTCATGGGCTTCTCCAATCACTGGTAGTTGCAAATATGCAACAGTATAGTCACAATTGATAGTTAACCTGCTCTTTCACCTATCTCTGCACTGGTCTCCACTGAAACTGTCCATGCACTGAAGTTAATTGATGTATTATTTAGTTGATTAATGAGTTTATAATTATTGAATTAATTAATAATTAATTCACATCACTCTTCACTAGTGTATTAATCAGTTAGACTAAATACACCTAGTTCAACTATGTTTAGATTAGTTAAACTGAACAAAACTCCATTAACTCCTAAATCAACTCCACCAAACTCTGTCACATGAGTTCTAACTGAAGTCTCCATGCAATAGATCCACTTAACCCTCAGGAATAGCGTAATTCCTTCTGTCAGCTCCTGTACCACATATGTGCACTTAACTGAAGTGCTCCAAGAGAATAAGATAATGTTTATAGTCCAAATATTATTAAGAGCTAATAATATTCAACATATCTATTTTTATACTGGCAATATAAAAATAGATTCCACCTAGTATGTCTAAAAATAGAAGTCCATATATTTTTTCCAACTTGACCAACCATCCACAAATAGCATCTTGCAACTCATAGAATATGATCAACATGTCTAAAAATAGACATATTCTAAAAATAGACTTTGCGCCAAAAATATCCTGTGGGCCCACTTAGTGAAGGCGACTTCTTTCCACTAAGCTCATCATCTTGTTGCAATCTCAACATGATGAAAGTGTGCACTGACTATCTTGATGAGTTAAACATTTCACAAAAATTTCTTGATTGATGGTTCTATGTCTGTTAAAGGTTGCATAAAGTCATTTTTCTCATAAACTCATCAAGGAATGTACATGTGAGTGCAAGTGACTTGACAGTTTAAAACTAAGAATAAGACTTAAACTCTTTTCAAAACATCAAACAACCATGGAGTAACCATATAGCGACAAATATTGAGATCCTCAATAGGCTCCAAAATCAAAGTGTGAGAAAAATTTTAGAGGGTGTTGATCACTGTGACAAGACTTGGCGATACACTAGTAGACTTCCAACTTCTTTATTTAGGTTTAATTCTCTAAGTTCAAGGTATTATTATTTTAGGAAGTATTTATTCATATTATGGATTACCTTAGCTTCCTTACTTAACCTGGCTAGAGATATAGTCCCCTTTATTCCCTTACTCGGTTAAACGCATATCAGGGCTTGCGAAATCACAATTGTTTCCCTATAGGAAAGGGTAATATGCACGATGAGTTTAAGATATTAAGAGTATGAGTTTCAAATTTGGTGTTACTCCACTGCCAGAAGACCTCAATAGTACCCTGGTAGAGTCACTACAAGAGCACAAGTGTTTCTTCACTATCAGTAAGCCTAGACAATACCCAGAAAAAGTCACTTGCTTCACCTCCCTGCACATGAAGCGTTTATCTTCTTTACCCTTTATTGATTTATTTAATATAATTGTGCTTCGACACTTATTATTTTCAATGGGTGGAAGAGGGATTCTGACTTATTGAGATCATAGTAGGTTTCCCATTCAGAGAAGAATTCATATAACCTATGATATTGGTTTTCTCACTTTATATTTTACCCTTGTCCTTTCTCTAGTTGACTATATCAACAAGAAAAACATTATTCACTTGCAGTGCCAAGTTTAAGAGTGAGGTTCATAGAACTAATACACATTATAAATTTTTACCAAAGGATTTCCATTTGATTTGAATGTAGTTTCCATTTATACATCATGGACTTTAAATATATACAAATCCCAAATAGAGAAGAGGTAACAAATTAGCCAAGCATTATTTTTCATCACAATTTCCCATTTCAAGTTTTTCCACATTGTCTTTTCAGCCAAGTAGGAACATATTTCATGAAAAGTCTTATTTAACAAACAAGAAGAAAAGACAAAAAAATGAAAAAAAAAAACAAAAGAACCAAGCAAATCGAGGCCGAGCATAAAAAAACATGCAGAGATTGGATGGAGCGCGGGAATAAGGTGGGTGCAATGCAAAGGAAAATAAATTCAACTAAGCCTACACCTAACCTAATGAAATAGGTGGTCAGGGATAAATGTAATTATATTTCCATTCAAGCCAACATAATTTCTCCCAACTTGCAATAAAAAAGATACGAGCAATGAAAACCAATATATAATAATGTGCAAAAGAAAAGCTGAGAACTTGAAAATATTGCACATATGATAGAAGTTATTTATTAAAGGAAGAAGGGTGTGTCATATCACCCAATTTTACCCAACCTGCAACCTTATCTTTTCGATGAAAATAATAAGAAAAAAAAAAACCTTGATTGATCCTTGTGAATATACCTACACTTGTATTGTATTCCTTAGCAAACATCAAGAGAGATCGGAACTTGCATTTAACAAATGGGATTTCTATGTAAGATGCTTCTAAATGATTATAGATTGGTTCATGAAATTTAAAACATTCCTCTTTATGATCCTGAAACCATTGAGAGAAATAATTTTCAATTAATGGTGTGGAATCAGGATGAGAATCATGTGAGGGAAAATAAATTTGATTGTATTCATAAAGCTTGTCAATATACTGAGGACCTGACATAACCATCAACAAAGGTTGAAGTGCCTCAACTACTAGAAATGTATCTTCATATTGAAACGATAAATAAAAAAGAATCGCTAATGCAAATCTAACATAACTATGTACATTGGTGGGAAAATGGTTAATTGAATGATAGTTGCCATGATCAGATAAACCGATTAAGGTGCAATATTATCAATCAATAGGGAATGTGATGCAGGAGCATCCAGATTTAGCCAGCAATGTGATTGTGTGTTCACATGTTGTGGCTAACAAGAGGTGAAGAAACATTGATTATTAATATTTTATTTAGTTTTAAATCGGAGGAGTTAGTCTATTTTGATTTGCTAAATTAATTAGGAATAAAAAAACAATTGGTTTCTCCTTGCGAGGAGATTAAGCCAAATATATTAGATCATGAGGATAGGAATATATTTTTTGTTTGTTAGGGTGGTTCAAACTGAAAGCTAATAAAAGACGATAAGAACCGATTTCAGGTAGATATATATATGCATAAATAGGTGTGAGGAGGAGGTGTGAAATAGGTGCGAGAGAAGAGTGAGATAGGAGTGAACAGAGAGCAAAGGAAATGTAAAATCTAGCCATCCAAGGGCTTGGCTCTATGTAACTTCCTTTTTTATTTAATTCCAAGTGGTTTGTATTTTAATCTGGCTATTTGGTTTAAACTGCCTGTTTTTTATTTCTCTTTTGAATATCACATTAAGCGCACAACGAAAGGCCAATTGGACATGCAAGAAACAGCGAGGATCATTAGATCGGGCACAAATAAATGGTGGGAAATCACATCACAACCCGTGAAGACTTCACATATCGTAGATTTAGTGATTGTGGTTAAGAATTCGCACGATAAGTTATTTAACTTGCGATGCGAATTAGATCGGCGAAAACAAGTGTGGACCGTACGATCCTACAAAGACCAACGTTTAGAGTTTAGTGTTAAGTCCATCGCACGTAAGTTGTTTTGTATGCGATGCAATGTGATTGCAGATCACATGGAATATGGGTTAACCACTAAGTTAAGTATTAAAGTTGTGAAGTTTGATTCACTTCCGATTGGTTCAAAGTGTTGTGGGACCCTCCAGTAAGAATTCCTACACGTATTTTGATTATATTGCATCTTGTCTGCATCATTTGGTATCAGAGAAGACGTTGAGTTATGTTATCGAAGGTTGGAGCAAATATTCCACCCAAGAGAGGAGTCTACATAGGTCGGGGAAGGCTGGAAGCTAATGCAATTTTGCTAGATGATATTCGACATCTTTGTACAAGAATGGAGACAGTAGAGACTGCTTAGAGGAGAGCACCTGCTGAAGGAGATGTCAGCGTAACAGAAGAAACTTCTAAGGAAGAAGAAGCGATAGAAGACGAGGCAGCTAAATTTTTCAAGATATTAGCAAAGATTAGTTGGAAACCAAGAATGGAGACTCCTTCATACCAGAGGAACCTTAATGTGGATGAGCTGATGGATTGGATCAATTCAATGTATAAGTATTTCAACTTGGAAGAGATCAAAGATAAGAAGAAGGTAAAGTATGCAGCTACCAATTTTAAGGGCCATGCATCTGTTAGGTCCCTATATTACTAGTATAGTCCCTTATTATTGTTAGTATAACCCCCTTATTGTTATCATTTTACCCTTGTAACCCCCATATTGTTATTATTGTGCCCTTAAATTATTATTGTTAGGTCGGCTAGGATTACATTGTGGCCCACTAGGATTACATTCTGGCCCCATGGAATCCTATATATAGAAAAGAGGTTTTGTAATTTGTATCATCCAAGAATTGTTCATTAATGTAATGTATTGGAGGTTGCCCCCTCGAAGTGGCTTATTTCTAAGGCATTGATATCTCTTTTATTCTCTTTTTGGAGCTGGTTTCACAACATTTGGTATCAGAGCTTTGGATTCTAGGGTTTTGCTGCTCTAAATAGGTCAACGTGGAATTTTTGCTATAACTGTTTTTCTACGAAGGTTCAGAATCTAAAAATTTTAGGGTGTGAAGCCAAAATCCTGAGGAAACGCATCAAAAAATTTTAGAGCTTGGTTCGCAATATTTTCAGAGATATGATCTATGGAAGGTAGTGCTTTTTCAGGCTCCCGAATTTCATCTCAAAGAGGTGATCGTGGGAAAAGATTCATAAATATCTCTCTGAGCATCGGATTGGAGTTCCGTAAAAAGTGGTCATAAGTACATGGAATTTAGTTTATTTGTATCAATTTCAGAGCCGAAGGACGAAACAGTGACACGTGGAAAGTCGTACAAGTTCTCTCTACTGAACCAGTCCAAAATTTGGTCATTGTGGGAGATTGGAAATAAATTTGTCTTGAAGAATCCAAATCAGATCAGACCTGTGGAATTTGAAATAAGCTTCAGAGGGCTACCACAGGGCTAAATTTCAGATATTGAAGATCCACAATTAGAGAGATAATTCAATTTCAATATCGAGCTCCTCAAAGCAAGTAAAAGGTGTGTATTTTTTTTTCCGAATTGCATAAATCTTGTTTGAAGAATCAAGTTGAATTGATTCCAAGGGCATATTGTAGAATAGATATCAGTATTGGATTCTAAAATTTCCCCTAAAAATAATTCAACACCCATTAAGCCTTTAGAAGGCTCTACTATGACTCATGAAGACGAATAATGACAACATGACATATCAAAACGAATAATGACAACATGACATATCAAAATTACAAGAGCAAGTGCAACAAATTTTTCTCTCGCAAAGAACAAAAAAAAATGAAATGGAATTTTTGAAGAAAGGCGTGGAAAATAAGATGGATGGTTTGAAGAAAGGCGTGGAAGCTAAGATGAATGGTTTGGAAGCTAAGATGGATGACATGGAAGTGGGCATGGAAGCTAAGATCGATGAAAAAATAAAAGACAACATGGAAAACATGAAGAAGGATCTAAAAGTAGACATCAAAGGTTTGGAAAAGTTGATACAAGAAATGTTTCCTAATGGTGAAAAGATAGTAGAGGAAACTCACGATGAGAAAAAAATAAATGTTAATCATGATTTCATAAACTCTACTGTTGGAGGGAAGAACCACCATATTCCAAAAATGGATATGAGGAAGTTTGATGGAAAGGATCCTGTAACATGGATACTACAGATGGAGCAATATTTTGATCTCCATAATGTGCAAAACATACAAAAGGTATGCATTGCAACTTAACATTTAGAACAAAATACATTTGTATGGGATCGATGGCTTTGCTCTCATAAAAAAATTGTCACTTGGTCAATTTTTACGGAGGAAATGATAGCACATTATGAGGATACAAAGAGCAACACCTTCTTTAGCCAATTGATAAATCTCAAAAAAAAGGGTTTAGTGGGGCAGCACATTGAGGACTTCCAAAAATTGAATATAAGGGTAACTAATATTCCATAGGAACATAGGATTGATCTCTTCTTAGGTACTCTAAAGGATAACATCCAACATGAAGTTCGTGTTTTGGAACCTGATTCATTGGAGAAGGCATTCGGGTTGGCAAGAAAAGTTGAATGTAAAATTATGGCGACAAGGAAGCCTACCACTCAATTCTATAAAGAAGGAAGTGTTTCTACGCCTAGATTTCCACAACCTACAAGGTTGACACCACAACAATTGGAAGATAAAAGAGCAAAAGGGCTTTGCTACAGTTGTGATAGCAAATACACTAAAGGTCATAAGTGTGCTGAGAAGAAATTATTTTACATAGATTGTGAAGAGGAAGAAGAAAATGAACAAGAAGAGGATATACACTAGGAACCAACCCAAGAAGCGGAAGAAATGAGTCTGACCATATCGTGTAATGCATTGGCAGGAATTACCACTCAAAATCTCAAGATAGAAGGACATATCAAGAAGAAAAAGGTAATAGTGTTGATTGATTCAGGTAGTACCCATAATTTTATTCATTGTAAGGTAGCCAAGGAATTGAATTGTTTCCTATACCCAGCACCAAAATGTCAAGTGATGGTTGCACATGGAGGAACTATAAATTTCTCTAGAAAATGCCATAATATCAAGCTAACCATGGGGGAATATGTATTGAATAGTCCAATGCTTTCCATTCCTATGGGAGGTGTTGATGTTGTACTAGGAGTACAATGGTTACAATCTTTGGGGACGGTAGCTTTTAATTTTCAAGAACTTTTCTTCAAATTTTTTTTAGAAGGAAAGGAAGTTGAATTACGGGGTATTCCAGGGAATCCGGGAAAGATAATAATATCTAATGTCATGACAAAGCTTCTAAAGAAAGAACAACAACGCATAATTGCACAATTATTCTCACTAGAAGTTACAACATCAAAATCATCTATTTCTGCAGATCTCCAAAAATTCTTGGACAATCATTCCAAGGTTTTTGAAACTCCACAAGGACTCCCACCTATTCATGATCATGATCATGCTATTCATTTGATTCCAGGAAGTGTTCCTCCAAACATCAGGCCTTATAGATATTCTTATTTCCAAAAGAGCAAAACTGAACGTATGATTGCAGAAATGTTAGAGGCGGGTATAATTCAACCTAGTCAAAGTTCTTTCTATGCTCCTGTATTATTGGTACACAAGAAGGATGGATCATGGCGCATGTGTCCGGATTATAGGGAGCTCAATAAGCTCACCATTAAAGATAAATTTCCCATTCCTGTGATTGATGAATTATTGGATGAATTACATGGAGCAATTTATTTTACCAAGTTGGATCTTCGTTCAGGATATCATCAAATTAGAATGAAGGCTGAAGATATTCCGAAAACAACATTTCAAACTCATGAGGGTCATTATGAATTTTTGGTCATGCCTTTTGGCCTTACCAATGCACCTTCTACATTTCAAGGATTGATGAATTCCATTTTCAAACCCTTCCATAGAAAATTTGTGCTAGTATTTTTTTATGATATACTAATCTACAGCAGGTCTTGGAAGGATCATGTTCAACATGTTGACAGGGTGCTCAAACTATTGCAGGAGAAACAATTATATACAAAAACATCCAAATGTTTCTTTGGAGTACAAGAGGTGGAATATCTGGGTCATATTGTATCTCACGAGGGTGTTAAGGTAGACCCTAACAAAATTAAAGCCGTTAAGGAATGGAAATTCCCCACAACCATAAAGCAGTTGCGAGGATTTCTCGGGTTAACAAGGTATTATCGAAAGTTTGTTAAGAATTATGGGAGAATAGCAGCACCTCTAACAACATTATTGAAGAAAGATGCATTTTCATGGACTCCTGAAGCAACTAAGGCCTTTGAACATCTTAAAGAGGCAATGCGCCTAGCACTAGTCTTAGCTACGTCAGACTTCACAGAAACCTTTATTGTGGAATGTGATGCCTCAGGAAATGGAATTGGTGCTATTTTAATGCAAGAAGGAGGACCCATTGCTTTTGAAAGCTGTCCAATCAAAGGAAAGTATTTACATAAACCTATTTATGAGAAGGAAATGTTAGCAATACTACATGCACTAAAGAAATGGATAACTTACCTAATGGGAAGACACTTCAAGGTAAAAACTGATCATGATAGTCTTAAAAACTTTTTGGAACAAATAATATCTTCAGAAGAGTAGCAAAAATGGGTCACAAAGATGTTGGGTTATGACTTTGAAATAATATACAAAAAAGGGAAGCTAAGTGTTGTTGCAGATGCACTCTCAAGAAATAATGAAGAGGTGGAAGCATTGCTTTGTGCCATTTCTATTATCCAACCAAATTGGATAACCAAAGCAAGAGATGAATGCAAGAAGGATGAATTTGTGTGGATAATCATTCAAAAGTTGCAACAAGATCCTAGTACATCTGATACATTAGTTGGAAAAATGATTCCTTATGGTACAAAGATCGCTTATATCTTTGTAAGAATTCCCAGCTAAAACAAAAGATTCTTTTGGAATTGCACACTTCTCCTTTAGGAGGACACTCAGGATTTTTAAAAACTTACCACAGGGTGAGGAAAGAATTTTTTTGGGATGGCTTTAAATCTGATATTCAAAAGTTTGTGGCAGAATTTTTTGTTTTCCAGTAGAATAAAGTTGATATAATTAAGACCCCGGGTCTTCTACAACCTTTATCCATTCCTAGTCAACGTTGGGAGGATATTTCAATGGATTGTATCACAGGTTTACCTAAGTCCGAAGGAAAGAGTGTCATCATGGTGATAGTTGATATACTTACCAAGTATGCACACTTTTGTGCATTATCTCATCTATTTAAAGAAATTACATTTGCTACTACATTTATGGACACAGTTCAAAAGCTACATGGAAACCCAAGGGTTATTGTGAGCGACAGAGATCCCATTTTTACTGGAAATTTTTGGACGGAGTTATTTTCTTGTTTGGGTACTCAATTAGCTCATAGCTCATCTTATCATCCTTAATCCGATGGTCAAACGGAGATAGTAAATAAATTTTTGGAAGGATATATTCATTTTTTTGTATCTAATAAACAAACACAATGGGTCAAGTGGTTACCTCTAGCTGAATGGTGGTATAACACTTCCTTCCATACTGCAGAAAAAATAACCCCATTTATGGCACTTTATGGATATCATTCACCATCCATCACATCATCTTTAAGAGAAAATTCGGAGGTTCAAGCAGTGGAAGATCACATCGAGAATCAACAAGAAGTTCTCCAACTCTTAAAGGACAACCTGAATTTGGCACAAAATCAAATGAAACAATAGGCAGATCAACATCACAGTGAGAGAAGTTTTGATGTAGGAGACTGGGAATTTTTACGGCTACAACCATACAAACAAATTTCCCTCAAGCAAGCTAACAAGAATAATGAATTATCACCAAAGCAGTATGGTCCTTACAAGGCATTGCAAAATATTGGTACTATGGCATACAAATTAGAGCTTCCTGCTTCTTCACGAGTGCATCCAATCTTCCATGTTTCATGCTTAAAGAAGGTTATAGGTGAAAATATTCCAGTTCAAACAATATTGCCAGAACTTGATGAGGAAGGAAAAATCATGTTGGAACCTGAAGCGGTCATGGAAATAAGAACTCGACAGCTACGGAATCGATCAATTTCAGAGTATCTCATCAAGTGGAAGAACTTACCCACTGAAGATTCTACATGGGAGGATGACAATTTTATACAGAAGCACCCAAAGATACTCAAGCGTTGAGGACAACTCTTTTTTGAAGGAGAGGGGCATGTTAGGTCCCTATATTACTAGTATAGTCCCTTGCTATTGTTAGTGTAACCCCCTTATTGTTATTATTGTACCCTTGTAACCCCCATATTGTTATTATTGTGCCCTTAAATTATTATTGTTAGGTCGGCTAGGATTACATTGTGGCCCACTAGGATTACATTCTGGCCAAATGGACTCCTATATATAGAAAGGAGGTTTTGTGATTTGTATCATCCAATAATTTTTCATTCATGTAATGTATTGGAGGTTTCCCCCTCGAAGTGGCTTATTTATAAGGCATTGATATCTCTTTTCTTCTCTTTTTGGAGCTGGTTTCACAACATCATCTATCTGGTGGGATGAACTACAGACATCCAAAGTTAGAAAAGGAAAGCCTAAGATCAAGAAGTGGGATAAAATGATAAGGAAGTTGAAGAATAAGTTTATGCCAAAGGACTATCAATTGAATCTTTTCAAGAAATTGCAGAATTTGAGGCAGAAGGGAATGTCTGTGAAGGAGTATACAGAGGATTTTTACACGCTGAGCATTAGAGCAGGATATGCTAAAGAAGATATGGATAAAG
Source organism: Pinus albicaulis (assembly GCA_034641835.2). Taxonomy (NCBI): domain Eukaryota; kingdom Viridiplantae; phylum Streptophyta; class Pinopsida; order Pinales; family Pinaceae; genus Pinus; species Pinus albicaulis. The sequence continues at coordinate 401,929,224 of CM076584.1, forward strand.
TAGCCATATACATCAATTTTTAAAGGTATGAGATATAGGATGAAATCAGTTTGTTGAGTCTGAATACAATTGAGGATGCCTACCAAGCAGCTTTGAAGGCAGAGGAGAAAATGTTGAGGAAGAAAAGTCAAAGGAATAGAGGTAAAAGTACAACAAGAGGAAGAGGAACGTTCAGATCAAGATTTCAACACTCTCATAATGAAGTAGGAAGTTTGAGTAGCAGACTGCCACATAGAGTATACTTTTGTAGAGGGATATTTACACCCAGAGGAAGAGGCCGAGGAAGAGAAATTCGGTGCTACACATGTGGAGAATGGGGACACAGATCATGGGTTTGTCCCTATAAAAAACCAACAAATCAATGGAATGTGAATATAGCTGAAGTAAAGGAAGAAATTCCTCAAGTCATGGGAAAGGAAGAACCACCTGAGACAAGAGAGTATTTATTTCTCAAAAGAGTATTGCTTAAGGTAGAGAAGGAAGAAAATGAGTCAGTGCAAAGGAAGAGTCTATTCAGAACTGTATGCAAGTGTAAATAAAAGTGGTGCAAAGTTGTGATTGACATTGGAAGCACTAATAATCTTGTTTCCACAGAGATGGTAAAGAAATTTGGGTTGAGTAAGATGGTACACCCTACTCCTTATAGAGTGTTGTGTCTACATAACGGACATCATATTTTGGTGATAGAACAGTGCAATGTAGAGATACAGATCGGTACATATAAGGATGTCATATTGTGTGATGTGATTCCAATAGACGCGTGCCATGTATTGCTAGGAAGACCCTGGAAATTTGACAGAAAATCCATTCATGATGGAAAAAGGAATACCTACACCATAGAGAAGGATGGAAAGAAGTACACATTGCTACCTTTGAAGGATGAAGAAGATAAAGGAGTAGATGAGAATAATTTATGATGATTAGTGGAAAGGAATTGCTGCAAGAAGTAAAAAAGGAGAAAGAAATGCATTTTGCTGTTGTGGGTAAACCCAAGGTAATTCCGACTTCTACAAATTTAGAGAACCTTCCTGTGGAAATAAAAAATATGTTAGATGATTATGCTGATATAGTTGTTGATGAATTACCAAGTAAATTTCCACCAATCAGAAGTATCAGTCATCACATAGATTTAATACCTGGTGCAAGTTTACCACACAAAGAAGCATGTATAATGACCCCTCGAGAGAATGAAGAAGTTGGAAGACAGGTATGGGAGATGTTAGATAAAGGACTAGTCAAAGAAAGTCTTAGTCCATGTGAAATACTAGTCGTGCTTAGTCCAAAGAAAGGAGGTGAGTGGCACATGTGTATTGATTCCAGAGCCATAAACAAGATCACTATCAGGTATAGATTTCTATTGCCATGCATAGATGTTTTGATGGATTTTTTAAGTGGGTCAAAGTATTTTACTAAAATAGATCTGAAGAGTGGATACCATCAAATAAGGATTAGAGAAGGAGATGAATGGAAGAATACTTTTAAGACCAACAGTGGATTGTATGAGTGGTTAGTGATGCCTTTTGGGCTCACTAATGCACCGAGCACGTTTATGAGACTAACGAATGAGGTTTTGAAAGAGTATGCATAAATTTTTTTGATAGTATATCTTGATGACATTCTGATTTTCAGTCAGAGCAAGGAGGAGCATTTAGAGCATGTCAAGCTTGGGTTAAGTACTTTGCAAAAGGAGAAGTTGCTCATAAATTTGAAGAAGTGTAGTTTCATGAAGAAGGAGCTTATTTAATTGGGATTTATAGTCTCAGAAGAAGTCTTGAAGATGGAACCAGAAAATATTTAGGTAATACTGGATTGGCCAACTCCGAGAAGTGTATTTGAGGTAAGGAGTTTTCATGGTCTTGCAAGTTTTTACAGAAAGTTTATAAGAGGTTTTAGTTAGATCTGTGCACCAATAATTGAAACAATAAAGGAGAGAAACCAACCATTTAAATGGATAAAAGTAGCAAATCGGAATTTCAAGTTGTTGAGAAAGAAGATCACTGAAAGACATGTTTTGGCCTTACCAAATTTTGATAAAATATTCCAAGTTAAGAATAATGCGAGTGGGATAGAAATTGGAGTTGTCTTGAGTCAAGAGCAGAGAACGATAGCTTATTTCAGTGAAAATTTAAATGAGGCCAAGAAGAAGTGTTCATCCTATGATAAGGAGTTCTATTTTATTGTGCAAGCCTTGAAGAAATGGAGGCATTATTTGTTGCCCAAAGAATTTGTGTTGTATTCAGATAACCACGCACTACAGTTCATAAATAATCAGCTGAAGTTGAACCAAAAGCATCCAAAGTGGGTGGAGTTTTTGAAAATTTTTACCTTTGTAATCAAACACACAAGTGGTAAGTCAAACAAAGTTGTTGATGCTTTAAGCAGAGTAAATTTGGTTATGAAGGAATTGAAGATTAAAATTTTGGGGTTTGAAGAGATGATTGACATGTATGAGGAAGACACAGATTTAATATAAATATATGAAGTTGTTAAGAATCTAGTGATATCATAATAGAAGGTAATGGTTAGATTACTTGATTCAAGGAGGATTGCTATTCAAGAATAATAAACTGTGTATAGGCTAAGTGTTCCATGAGGGAAAATCTGATTAAGGAAAAACATAGTGGAGGACTATCTAGACACTTTGGTCAGGATAAAACATTTTCTCAAGTAAGTGATTTTTATTATTTTCCAAAAATTCAAATTGATATCAAAATTTTTGTTGAGAAAAGCAGAATTTGTCAATAGGCCAAAGGAAGAAGCCAAAACACTGGGTTATATCAGCCATTTCCAATACCCAATAGACCTTGGGATGCTGTCAGCATGTATTTTTTTTTGGGTTTTCCAAAGACTCAAAGAGAGCATGATTCTATCTTGTTGTCGTAGATAGGTTTTCTAAAATGGCTCATTTTATTTCTTGTAAAAAAACTAGTGATGCAACTCACATCACTAATTTGTTTTTCTTTGAAGTTATAAGATTACATGGACTGCCTGTGAGTATTGTTTTAGACAGGGATACAAAGTTCGTAGGACATGTCTGGAGGACTCTATGGAAGAAGTTGGGTACAAACCTTAGTTTCAGTTCAACCTATCATCCTTAGATGGATGGAAAAATTGAAGTGTTGAAGAGGAGCCTGGGAAATATATTAAGGAGTTTGGTTTACAAAAATCCAAAGCAATGGGACATAACACTCTATGAAGCTAAATTTTCCTATAATGATACTCCTAATAGGAGTACTGGAATGATTCCATTTTAGATTTTTTTTGGATGATTCCAAGAAGGGTGAATGAACTTAGATATTTCAGCAAACAAGAGACAAGGAGCGCAAAATATGAAGAATTTGCAGAACATATACATAAGTTGCAAGAATATTTCAAGCAGAGCTTACAGAAAAACACCCAAAAGTATAAACAAAGAGCTGATATGAAGAGGACTGAAAGGGAGTTTCAAGTAGATGATTTAGTCATGGTTTATCTAAGGAAGGAAAGGTTTCCAGTCGGGAATTATAACAAAATTAAAATGAAAAATATAGGGCCATGTATAATTTTGAGGAAGTTTTCCTCAAATACATATGAGATTGAATTACCAGCAAGAATTGGGATATCAGCCATATTTAATATTGCAGATTTGTACCCATACAAAGGAACAGAGAAAGAATTACAAGAAGAATTTACAGAAGAGGAGGGCCAAACTTTGAATTGGAAGGAACTGATGCTAAAGACTACAATTAAAGAAGTGGAAGCCATTTTGGAGAAAAGAGTAGCAAAAAATACCAGAGGAAAAACCTATTATCAATATCTAGTCAAATGGAAAGGACACCCAGTGGAAGATACCAATTGGATGACAACAACCGAGTTACAAAAGTTTAATGTAGATCCTGAAACATTGATGGATCAATATTTTCTTCCCCGGGAGTCTGCTGTAGGAGCATCCGAATTTAGCCAGCAATGTGATTATGTCTTCACATGTTGTGGCTAAAAAGAGGTGGAGAAACATTTATTATTAATATTTTATTTAGTTTTAAATTGGAGGAGTTAGTCTGTTTTGATTTTCTAAATTAATTAGGAATAAAATAGCATTGGTTTCTCCTTGCAAGGAGATCAAGCCAAATATATTAGATCACGAGGATAGGAATATAACGTTTGTTTGTTAGAGTGGTTCAAACATAAAGCTAATAAAAGATGAGAAGAACCGGTTTCAGGTAGATATATATATGCATAAATAGGTGTGAGGAGGAGGTGTGGAATAAGTGTGAGAGAAGAGTGAGAGAGGAGTGAACATAGAGCAAAGGAAATGTAAAATCCAACCATCCAGAGAAAAGGAAATGTAAAATCCAGCCATCCAAGGGCTTGGCTTTGTGTAATTTCCTTTCTGATTTAATTCCAAGTGGTTTGTATTTTAATTTAGCTATCTGGTTTAAATTGTATGTTTTGTATTTCTCTATTGAATATCAAATTAATCGCATAGCAGAAGGCCAATTAGATGCGCAAGCAGCAATGAGGACTGTTATATCTTGCACAAATCAATAGTGGGAAATCACATCGCAACCCATGAAGACTTCACATATCGCAAATTTAGTGATTTTGGTTAAGACTTCGCACGATAATTTATTTAACTTGCGATGCGAAGTAGATCGGTGAAAACAAGTGTGGACCATCTGATCCTACAAAGACCAACGACGGAGATCAAATCGCATCGGGAGTAATTTTGCAAATTGCAATGTTTAGAGTTTAGTGTTAACGCTGTCACATGGTAAGTTTTTTTGTATGTGATACAATGTGATCACAGATCGCATGGAATAGGGGTTAACCTCTAAGTTAAGTATTAAAAGTTGTGAAGTACGATTCGCTTTCGATTGGTTCAAAGTGTTGTGGGACCCTCCAACAAGAAGTTCCACGCGTATTCTGATTATATTGCAGCTTGTTTACATCAGAATGAAGATAAATCACTCTGAACTCAATTCAAAAAATAGCACTAGCATTTACTGAAGAGGATACCTGGTGCCATGAAGAAAATAATCAATATCGAAAAATTCATGAGAAGGATTAGGAGTTTATTAATTTCAAAATAATGTCACAAGTATCAATATTTCGCCCAAATAGCATTTTTAGAATGATAAAAATTTTAGCTTCTCTCATCAATGAAAGGTATATGTTCCAAACTTGAGTTTTATATAAGATATTTGCATAATATAAATCAACTAAAATCAAAACTTCAATCCAATCGGAGACCAAATCTTGAAATTTAGAAAAAATATGCCTGAAGAACGAAACATTTTTCAAGAAGGGATTTACATCCAATTAAATCATGCAAAGAAAATAATTTTGCGAGAATATCCAAATATTTTTTGGTTTGGGGGTCTTACCATAGTCGTGAGAACCTGACATAACCATTAATAGATGTTGAAGTGCCTCAACTTCCTGACGAGCCCCGAGACTTTCAAAAAATATAGAATTGAATTTTGAGGGTTGAATAAGATTATGCATTATATGTGGACAATTACCATCAATTATTGCAACAAGATCACTAGTGTGAAGTTGGAATCCATCTACATTACTAATTATATTGGACTTTATGTATTATAAAAAAAATTACTCAATTAATAAGATTCTTCTAATGGAGCATCCAAGGATGGGTAGATTGGATAAATCTCATGAGCAATTTGAACTAATGAATTCTCCTCATGCAAGACTTTAAATGATGAAGAATGGAATGGATACTTAATGTGTTTCTTACCTTATTTTTCCTCATGGATGACCTTAATACCTTGTGTCAATTCAAAATCCAACTCATTATATGGAGTATCCCCATCACAATTTAATTCTTTACAAAAGGTGGAACACAAGGGATAGTGAAGTGAAGCGGAAGTTTCAATAAAAACATCTTATTTAACAAAATTAGATTCAAGCTCTATATATCTCAAAACAAATTATTCTTGAGAGACCGAAATATCAAAAGGTGCACATGGGAAACCATCATTATATACAATAATGGAGTAAGAATTAACATAATGAAGGTTGTCCGAGACTTCAAACTGGCTAAGAAAATGAGATTTATTTAATTCATCACGAAAATTATTAGATTCAAAATCAACCAAGGATGGGTAGATTATCTTCACATGGAGGATTCTAAAAAATATAAGAAATATAGAAAGAATCCTCATCTTGTTCCTCCTCTACATGTGAAATGTGACTACCTTGCAACTGATCACTGTTTGGATTTGGAAGAGATTGATCAAGTGAATCAAGGGGCAAGGGATCATGAGAAAGCGGTGGTAGAGGATGACAAGAATCAAAATTAGATTGAGTACTAGAGTTATGTGTGTAAATATCATCTTGAGGAATGAAAGGGTTAAAATTTACATGAGGCTTCATGAACCATTCCAAGATTTCCTCCATTGGATTTGAACAAATAAAAGTGGTAGAAGATTGGGGAGATGAATTAGGAGTTTGATTTATAAATTTCCTAACTTCAACATTGTCAGAAGGATGCAACCAAATTGGTACTATAAAAGGAGGAGGAAAAGGAACAAAAGGAACTGTAGGTTCCTCCTCTGGGATTAGAGGTGTCTCACAGTTTACAAAATTTGGGGAGAGAGGAACATCTATGGGTTTAGATTCACACTGATTCAAAGAAATACGAACCAAACATTAAATTTTTTTATTAAAGAAATCCCAATCCATATCTTCTTCAGGAAAATCATAACATAAGTGAAGGAATCTATTAGAAAAATCATCAATTGATTGATTAGGATTAATTCTAAGTTTATTAAATGTTTTATAAACATCTTGGTAAGTATACCTATCAATAGCTTGATGAAGCTCCTTAATAAATTAACGAAAATAATGAATAGATGTAGATGGTCAATTATGACACCATCTATTCACACAAACTTCAAGAGTGAGGGTGAATAGAATACACATAACATATTCGTCATCAATTTCAATATATTTACAAAACCAAAGAAAATAATTTATGTGTTTGGACATAAATATACCACCCTCGACATCAAACCTGAATTGAGACAAGACATGAACAATTTCCACAGAGATTGAAATTTTATTAGGAGGTAGGTTATAAAAACACTTTGGGATTATGATTTGAGAAAGAGACATTAAAGATAAGAGATTCAACACATCCTTAAAGGGCACCAATTGTCATCTGACCCTCCTTCTAGTGCCAAAATGTTGACGGTGCTGGATGTCGCCAACATATAAGGGTATCTCCCGATGTGAAGTCCCAATTATGACTCACATTGTTTGGAGTAGGAGCCCCACCTAGAGTATCAACATGACCACCGTAACAAAAATTTGCATATTGGTTTCAACAGATAACATAAGAGATCATATACATAACCATTAAACAAGCAAGTTGACATTGTGAAACACCAATTGAAATGTGTAAAAGGAGATCTTCACGAGGGGGGGGGGAAGTGAGCCTCTAGAAGGAAGTAGTAGTACTAACCTAAGAGAGACACATGGGAAAATAAATATTCGTTAGTTATATGGTGAAATAGTTCACAGACACAATGATACTTAAACTACATACAACACACCTTCAACAAGATAAGTACTGAGACCACCTAAACAGTTCAATTTCCTTAGTACATATGAATGAAACATATATAGAAAACATCCAAAGAATAGTCATAAGCCTTTCACAATACATGCATGAAAATGTGTCGGTTCATTGAGATTCAATATTAGGTGAAATATCCAAGTACACAATTATAATGGTGACACACTTGTTCCAATAGTATAACATTAAGTCACTTCTTACTTCTCCAAACAAAAGTTTTATCTCTTATGCCAAGTAGATAAGCCAAGACTAGATCTCTAAAGATTTAAGCCTCTAAAATCCCTTTACTTTAGTTATGAGGTTATTTTTATAACAAGAGGAATGAACTTTCATATCCTCATGACTCTTGTACTTCCACTATGTCCTTTGGAATTATAAATGACCTTTGGACTTATTTATGTGACTCTTGGACTTCCACACATTAAATTTTTTCATTTTCTTTGAAATGCATCAATACATCCCACATGATGATGTGGAATGACACTTGTGTAGAAAATATAACAATGAGATTCAATCTGATCTTGTAATGTACCAAAACAAGATACTAAATCCTTCTAGAATTTGAGGAAACAAAACACGATCGCACAATCACATAAAAAGTAAGAGAAATCAATTGTCAATCACACACCATAAGATGTATATGGGGAAATAAGTTTTTCAAAACCCCCTCTATCTATATATTGCATAAAGTAAAGATCATGAAACAATACAATGCTCTTTCTCCACTTAGAAACTTCTTTCACTCTGTTGACTATCTCACTCTGATCCTGCTAGAATCTAGCTTTCGAGCTAAGCAAGTTTGGTCTAATATTTAACCTTTTTCTTGCCTAGGAATGACCTGCCTTCCTTACACATTCTTGGGCTAATTTAGCCCCTATTAATTATGAAAATAAAAATTAATGATTACGAAATCCTTCAGGGCCTTCCTGATGACCTCATGCATGACCTGTATAATTTTATAATAGTTCAACTGATAGATATCTTCCCTCTAACCTCAGTCTCAATTGAGTCTTCCTTAAAAATTACATGCAACAAATATTTATAGTGAATTATCAGTTAACTGATTGATCACAGCTTGTGAATTAAATCTAATTCAATTCACTCGACCTCTCACTAGCTCATATCTTAGTTATAACTAGTTAAAATGATTTTAACTCGATTTCTTGAGTTAACTAATTACAACTCACAAATAACTGTAATTGGACCCCCAAAAATCATGGGAGAACTCTACATGTCTCCTCCTTGGCCTATAAATCAAATTTTATAAGCTAAATAAGTCTTCATGACTTAGTTAACTAATACAAGTTGTTATGAGATGAAATTACAATTTTTCTTCAATTTTAATGAAGGGAAAATTAAATCATAATCCCCCAATGGTACCATTTCTGGGTGTCATTTTTGGATTCCATTTTCAATGTTTCTTGTTGCCAATTTCAACAACATGGACACATTTTATCATTATGATGACACTTCTACAAGTTAAAAATTGAAAATGATGACATGCACTTCATGATGAGGTGGCAATGCCAAGTTTTCTTGTTGCTTCATCTCACATTCTTGATGGTAGATCTGATTTATGCTTCATCTTCATGAAGGATTCACTTTGTTACTCATCTTCACCCTCCAAATGGTCTTTGATCATTATGAGAATACTCGAAGTCATTATGTGATGTGTTCTTTCGTGTCTCCATGATAGTTATATTTTTTTCTTCTTTTTTGCAGGAGTTCCTTTATGCTTTCTCCCTGCCATCAACTCTTAAGCATCACCTTTTCATGCTGGGAATGTGCTCCTTCCAATGAATATCATTCATGATGATGCAATATCAGCCTTAAAAACATATATTATATCACTACCTGACTCATGGAATGATCTTCTCGTGATAGGTCCGTGAGAGGGTTAAAAGAAGAAGGCCTGATTAGGTGGGAGAATTAAAATTCATGAGTGGCTTAAGAAGTATCCACTATTATTTTTTACTATTCCATGTACTATGAAGAGGATATACCCTTGGTCTAACACAATGGGGGAAGTTGAAGGGACAAGGTGGAAGGCTTCATGCTTAAAGGTTGTGCCATGCACTCCAAACCAAATAGAGGAAAGTTTAAAGGGTAGTTCGAATAGTCAAGGGTGATGGGAGGAATACTTTAGCCTTCCCTACTACATCATGTGCTCAAAGGAAGGGTAAAATTAAGGTTGGGGCACATGAGCACATTGGGAAGGAGGGAAGGTGAAAGGTTCAACCTTTAAGACTACGCTATATGCTCAAGGTGAAGGAGACTTCTAGGAGAGAGAATTTTGACTAGTAAAAGGTAGAGAAAAGGCTTCCTTCAATGTTCCCTACAAGGCCGTGTTCTCTAGAGAAATATTTTAAGAAAGTATTTGGTGTAGAGTACATTGGGGAAGGGGTAAGCGTGAGGCTTCAACCTTCGGGAGTGCACCATGCACTCAAAGGAAGAGGAGGATTGAAAGAAAGAAAAATTTTCTTCAACAAGGGGTCACTGTTTATTTTTAATGTGATTTTAATCCTAGGCTAGTGTAGTTTGATCCAAAAACGTGTGCTTTATTATTTGGACTGCACTTTTAATTGAGGGAGACCATAAGGATGAAAACACTTTTCCTAGGAGGTTTTTCACTGCACTGGGAGGATAGGAGGGTCTTTGCATTGCATGTTTTCCCTCTAAACAAGGGAGAAAGAGGTCCATGCTATTATATAGGAATTTTATATGTCCCATGCAAGGAAAAGGTAACAAAAACTCAATGTAGTGCATCAGTATGAGCAAGAACGGTCAAGTGACTTCCCTTGGGAGGATCACAATGTGCGACAGATTTAGGGTAATCTTGAGAGGGAATTATTGCACCAATATTTGGTTAGTAGGGTTACGTCATTAATTCCTATAGATAGGTTGAGCTATGCACTTTTTAAGAGGGCTAAAGGCTTCACAAATTGCATTGGGCTAAAGCACTAAGAAGGGCTCCGAAATAGCTAAGTGTGGGATCGACAAAGTAAAAGAGGAAATTGCATCCGAACAGGACTCAATATTGGATCACACATATAAAACTATCAATACAATCTAGAATAATAATAAAAAAAATCATGAATGAAAATCACATCTCAAAACGATAGTAAAGGGAAACTTGTTTCTGAGTGCGACAGTTAAACAACACATTATGACACTCTGGACAAAATTTGTGATAGTTATGACGATTGTGACAAAAATATGTGCTAAGCTATAGGAATGTTGCTAGTGCATATTCCAAAGATATGTGAGACCGTGTAATGTAGAAGAGTGTGCTAAAACTAACTTTAGTGATGTGAAAACATGTGATACATGTAGGAGTGAAAATCACAAGAGTGACGCCTGCAACATGAGGAAAACATAATATGACACTTGAAAAATGCGAACAAACTTTAAAGTGAGACATGGAAGATTGAAGATAACATGAAAATTTCACTTATTATAGTGAAAAAAAGAAAATGTGACAACCGTGAATGTGGAAGCGACACTTGTGAAAGTGAAAGTGCGTAAAAGTGATAGTTGAGAAAACTCATCAAAATAAAAGTACACACACAATGAAAGTGAGGGAGACTATTGACGAAAGTGTGCACTGAATATTCTCATGAGTGTAACATCACACATACACTATCTTGATGGATGGTGCTATTCATGTTCAAGCTTGCATAAATTAATTGTTGTCATGAACTCATCGAGGACTATGCATGTGAGTGCAAGTGACTTGATAGTTTAAAAATAATCAGAAGAATTAAACACATTTCAAAGCATAAAATGACCATGGAGTAACCATATAGCGAAATATCACGAGATTCTTACACTAGTATATTTTTCTTATAATAATGGGCATCATGAATCCTTGAATATGATTCCATTTGAGGCTTTTTGCAGGTGGAGTTGTAATACTCCTATCAACTGGTGTGATCTAGTGAAGATGGTGTTGATTGGACTGGATATGTTGGAAGAGATGGAGCAGGAGATGCAGGTTATTAAAATTAATTTGAAGGCAACACAAAACAAACAGAAGAGTTATGCAGATCATCATAGAGCATTCAATGAGTTTAAGGTTAGAGAGCATGTGTACTTATGCATCAAGCCCAAAAAGAGCTCTTGAGGATTGGGTCATGTGCCAATATGGCACCTCGGTATAGTGGGTATTTTGAGATCCTCAAGAGGATACGAAGTGGCATATAGACTTGCCCTGCCTCCACCAGTGGAATTCCATGATGTTTTCCATGTTTCATTGCTTAAGAGATATGTACAAGATGTTGATCATATGATGGATTGGTTTGTATTTTAGGTGGAACAAAAGGGAGAGTTCCATCCAGGACCACAATGCATTTTGCAACTGATATAACTCATGCTCCAGAACCGAGCAATAAAGCAAGTTAACATGCACTGGAAGCACTTTGGGCTCGATGAAGCTACATTGGAGATGGTTGATCAGATGCGGGAATTATATCCTTCTTTATTTGATGGTTGAAAAAAATGAGTTTTTGGTATAAATATATTTGTGTGTGTCTCATTGTAAATACTCCATCGCTTTGTATTTATAAATATCGAATAGTCAATATGCTTGTCATGTTTTCATTAGTTTATCATTGTAAATACTGCAACGAGTTTTGTTATAAATCTCCAATAAGAAATATGTTTTGTTTTAAGCAGTTTTGGCTAGTCATAAGTGCCATAGAACACCAAGGATGGAATTCCCTAATGGGGAGGGCTTTGTAACATATCCATGTTGATTTTCCATGTAAATGGAAGGGAATTATAAATGAAAACATAAGGCAAAGGTCATGGGACACATATTCCAAGCTGAATGGAGGGAAAAACATTAAAGTGGGCATCACTTGTGTTTAATTATTGGCTATGGAAATTTCCATTGGCATTAGAAAAAGGAAAAAGGAAATAAATGGAAATTAATTAAAGAAATAAAGGAAAATAGGAGAAAAAGAAGATGAGGAGACAAAATATGCATGCAAGGTAAATTACACATAAAATAACGGAAAATGAAAGAAAAAAGGAAAGGGAAAGGAAGGGACACCGAACATCATTGATAAAAAGGAATCCAAGAAACAATTGACAACTTTTTTTTAGTTCTAAGATTTTGACAGCTTTAGTTTTTCTAAGGAATAAATCATACTCCAAGCGAGAGAGAGAGAGAGAGAGAGAGAGAGAGAGAGAGAGAGCAAGCAAGGAGCATAATACAAGAAGGAACATCAAGGAGGAATTGCAGTTGTAGCCAATAGAAGAGGTTTTTAGTTAAGGAACAACTGAGGATTTGTAGGTAAAATGTTTCATGTGTGATTTCCTTGTTGGGATTTGAATGCATGGTGCATGCATTTGGTTTATGTGATTATTTTTTTGTCATTGACATGGGATTTCCAGGATTGATAGTGTGTGTATATTTTCCTTTCCATTTCCTGGATAAACATGGTGTGCTGGGATTTATACTTGGTTGAGCTTTGGAATGTTGGAAGATTTTGAATTGAGGTGAGGTGGTCTCAGGAAAATCCCAAGGGTTGGGGGTGGAGAATTTTTTCTCCAAGAAGCCCTTAACAAGTGGATGGAGACACAAAAATTCCTCTAGGTATGGTGAACAAATTCTGAGGCATCCAAGGATGTGTTGGTTTGGTGATCTCTATACTTGTTTAGGTGAGAACACTATGACTTGAGGCTAGAGGTGGTTTAACCTCTAGAGTCCATGCTTGGTTATATTTAGTTTATCTCATGAGATCCTAAATTCATGCTTGGTATATGACATGGGGGTGATTGGCTGAAAGAGAGATTTGGTTCAGTCCAATATATGGTTGGGTGGTGCATGGAAGTCCCTAACTTAGTTGTCTTTATGCATATGCTATTATGTGTTATTTATTATTGAGATTAATGAGCACATGTATCAATTATTGTGTTAATTTTATGTCTCGTTTTTCATGGTTCCATTCTGGTTAAATGTTGGATATATGCATGGTTAAATGATGTGTACTTATTATGGATCTTGTTCATGATTCGATAAGTTATTGAATGATTGTATGAATGTATGAGCTAACAAGTGTTGCTGCAACTAGCTTAAGAGCGAAACAGACCTTATTGATGATTCTCTAATGAAATTAATGAATTAGTGAATAGATATGCATTCATGACCTGTAGCTACTATGTTTACCATATGTTTGTCTAAATGCTTATCATGTGATTGGCACGTTTGGACAAGATTCGATCCCTAGTATAGATTATGCATACTTGTGATTATCTTAGACTTGATTCTAGACATTTTTGGGAAGTTATTAGCATTGACGTGTATGATATCCATGAAATTGTGGCACTAAATCCATGGCCACAACAAAAAAATGGGGAATTTTAGTTGTATCCAGATGGACGACTCCCTTTTTCTGTGGTTGGAGCCTTTTGGTTGCATGAACAGCTTGGCATGAGTGTAGTTGGGATGTAAAGTTAGGTATAAATAAATTTCCAACTCAAGGAAGGATCACGAGTGGGTGTTGTCTGACATATGGGTGATGAGGTGCCCCTAGGAGGTTGCAGTAAAGTTTATAGATAGTAGGTCCCACTTCCATAACTGGAACTTGGTTTTTGGGTCATGCATAGTAACTATCAACTCATGTTTACCCTGGAGAGCTTGCAAAAGTGGGTAAATGTGGGGTGGAGTTTTACAATATTTCTTTAAGATACATGGAATCTTGCAATATTTGGCCTTGTGTCCACGGTTTTCATATAAATAACATCTTATATGGCCAAGAAATGAAGGAAAGTACTTATGTCTTCTTATGTTCATATTATTCTTTGAATACCATTTGCAATCAATAGCTTTATGTCCATAACCATTACACAAATAAAAATATCCATAGAAATGATATTTGTATCTGGTTGTTGATGATCTAATTGTAGGGAACCTTATTTAATTGTTTTCTTGAGGTATCTTCTTTGTTTGTTGCATATTCTATTGACGAGTCTTGTTTTGATTTCTCCTATAGTCAGTTGCTACGTACCCAATTTTATGGCAATGGAAGCATGTGACATTATTCCTCCTTTGAATTATTGTAGGCTTCATAACCTCATCTCTAGGAGTAGATTGTATTTTCTTCAACTCATTCTTTTGCTCGTGATTTTGCTGCAATTTCTTACTTGTTTCCTTACTAAAAATTTTGTGGGTACCTTCTTCTCTACTCCTTTTTAGAGCTTCTTTATTTTTTTTCATGAATCCATTTGAATTACTTCTATTTTCATACTTATTCTTCATGGATACAACCTCCTCTTCTATATTTTTATACAATTTTGTTTTTCAAAATAATCATTTATGGCTGAAACAATTTCAACTACTAACATTTCACACTATTTGTATCTCTCCTTTAATATATTTCTCATCACCTCTTAAATTATTATATTTTCTTCCATTTTTCCTTAAGTTAATGATTTCTTCCTTATACTCATGCTCTTTTTCATCATAGATCTACAACAATTTCTTTTGGTGTTTATTTTCGTTTGCAATTATTTCAAGGTCAACCAAAATTGAGTTAAGTTTAGCTTGGTTTTCATCTTTCTTCTCATGATAATTAGGTACATTCACACTAGAAAAACAAGTCTCATTCGACTGAACACTTTGACTTTTAGAGGCCTTTTTCTTCTCCTTTTCTACAGTACTGGTACTAGTATCTCCTTCATGCATGATTTGCAACCTATCCATCCTTTCTTTAGTGGATTTGAGATCTATAACCGTCTGAGGATCCATATTGTGAATATTTTTATAAATTTCATATTTTTCCTGAGCATTCCACTATTTTTCTTGTTTTGAGGGGGAGTTCTTACAATACCCATCGTATACTAACTTCTATACATTAGGTACCTACCCTATTAGTTCAACTTTTACCTTTTCTCTCCACTCTTCAAAGTTTGTTATATTAAGCACATGTATGCTTTGATAGTCCATGACTCAAATAGGTATACCTTCCAACTGTTAGGTTGACATAGAAGGAACTAAATCTGGTACCAATTGTTGGAAACTTGTCTAAACTGAGAGTTGGGGGGGGGTGTGAATTATTTTAGTGCATTCATGGACATTTTTCTCTTTTATGTTTAATATCTTTTATGAAATATTCCATGAATAGCATAAAACCTTATGACAAACATATTTAACATATAAACAACCTGTAACATATAAATCACAACATAAAATTAGCACATAAAAGAAACACATAGGGACAACAGATATAAATGGAAACCCATAAAGGGAGAAAAAAAATGTTACTGTTGTAGAAATTTGAATAACTGATATATTATTCACCAAGATTCTCCTGATCACACACTATTTTAGCTTCATGCATAATACAGAATCTCTTCTACCATTGATCATCACATGCGGAAATAAAATCAATTGCATGCATACATTAAAACCACAAAAAATCACACATATGAACACAGTATTTAATGGGAAAGCTTAAAGCTGAAAACCCCAACTATCTGTATATTATATTTCATGGAGATCATGTAACAATCATAGTACAAAAGCTCCTCACAAGCTCTCATGCACACCCTCAATTGCTACACACTATCAAGCTAGATCTAGCAAAACACATGCTCCAATATTTTGCCACTTGATAGCCAGCCTCTAGTGCGTTATTAATGCTATGGGATGGCTTCATTAAATAGATAAACCACCTGTCTTGAACTGCGCAATCCTCATGGGCTTCTCCACCTATCTGTGTGTTGCAAATAGCAACTAGTCACAACTGATAGTTAACCTGCTCTTTCACCTATTTCTGCACTGGTCTCCACTGAAACTGTCCATGCACTGAAGTTAACTGATGCATTCTTTAGTTGATTTATGAGTTTATAATTAGTGAATTAATTAATAATTAATTCACACCACTCTCACTAATTGTATCAATTAGTTAAACTGAATATAAATAGCTCAACTATGTTTAGATTAGTTAAACTGAACACAACTCCATTAACTTCCTCAATCAACTCCACCAAACTCTGTCACATGAGTTCTAACTGAAGTATCCATGCAATAGCTCCACATAACCCTCAGGAATAGCGTAATTCCTTCTGTCAGCTCCTGTGCCACATCTGTGCACTTAACTGAAGTGCTCCAAGAGAATAAGATAATATTTAGAGTCCAAATATTATTAAGAGCTAATAATATTCGACATATCTATTTTTAGACTAGCAATCTAAAAATAGATTCCGCCCAATATGTCTAAAAATAGAAGTCCATCTATTTTTTCCGACTTGACCAACCATCCACAACTAGCATCCTGCAACTCGTAGAACATGATCCATATGTCTAAAAATAGAAGTCCATCTATTTTTTCCGACTTGACCAACCATCCACAAATAGCATCCTGCAACTCATAGAACATGATCCATATGTCTAAAAATAGACATAGTCTAAAAATAGACTTTGCGCCAAAAATAGCCTGCGGGCCCACTTAGTGAAGGCGACTCCTTTCCACTAAGCTCATCATCTTTTTGCAATCTCAACACTCCCTCTCAACAAGATAAGGATTATCTGCAACCCCTATCCTACCCCTGTGGTATTCGAATTTATACGGTGAATTACCTTCATCGGATATCAACATCACGATCCTCGTAGGAATGTGTAAAGTAACATGATCTTCCGGCACACACAATCTGCGATATGATGATACCGGATGTCAATGTGTTTAGATCTATCATGAAATACTGGATTAACCGAGAGTTTGATGCAACTCTGATTATCACAATAAATCACAATAGGCTCTAAGTGTGAACCGAACAACCCGACCAGGATCTTCCTCATCCATATAGCCTCGCATGCACCCAAACTTGCGTCCATATACTTGGCCCAACTGAGCGAGTGCCACGGATCATTGCTTCTGCTATACACAAGAAAGGCACTCTCGACCCAATGCGAAAATCTCTCCACATGTGCTCTTTATCGTTGGGCTCACCGCAATACGCATCCGTCGAAGCCCGCAAGCTTCACCTCATCCGGCTATGCATGCCACAATCCATATCCCGATGTGCCTGCGAGATATCTCAACACATACTTTTCGCCTTCCCGGAGGAAGAGCTTGGTAGGCTTAACCATAGCTTGTGAAAGGCCGGGTTAAAACTGCATAGCATATGTCGAGTCATGTATTGATCAGAGATACATAGCGATCCCTGGCTGGTAAACAGTGGCATCCACTACCTCTGCCGATGTAGCATCCCCCTTCCTCCAACCACCAGGAAGAGGAGTGTCAATAGGCTTGCATCCTTGCATGTGAAACTTCTCCAGTATCTCCTAAGCGTACTTGCCTTGAGACACAAATAATTCACCTTTCCGTTGCCAAATTTCCAATCCCCGGAAATAATGAAGGAGGCCCATGTCCTTCATCTCAAACTCCTTTGCAAGATCAACCTTGCATGAGTGTATCAATAGTTCATCGCCCGTCAGAATCAAATCATCTACATAAAGTATAATTATTAGCAACTTACCCTCCACCACAATCTCGTATAGGTTCAGAGCCGCCTCACTCTTGGAGAATCCAAGTCCAGTGAAATAAATGTCTATCTGTGTGTACCAAGCACGAGGTGCTTGTTTCAACCCATACAACGCTCTCTTGAGCCTGCACACATGCGAATCGCTACTGAAGATCTCAAAACCTTCGGGCTGCTCTATTTACACCTCCTCTTCAAACCTCCATTGAGGAACGCAGTCTTCACATCCATCTGATGAATTTTCCACCCCATCTGCGCTGAGAAAGCAAGAATCGTCCGTATGGAATAATACCTTGTGACAGGTGCAAAGGTCTCCTCATAATCAATCCCCTCTATCTGTGAAAAGCCTCAGGCAGCAAATCTTGCCTTGTACTTCTCCACACTCCCGTCACCTGCCTGCTTCACTTTGTAGATCCATCTCGAACCCACCATTGATTTCCCTTCCTGCCTTGGGACAATCTCCCATGCCTTCATTTCGACAATCGAATCATACTCTTCCACCATGGCATCTACCCATGTGGGATCCTCCAAACTTCCTTGAAATAGGATGACTCTTGTCACGATACACTTGCTCACAGAGCCATGTGTCTAGTGTACCGATCGGTATTTGTCTCTGTCTGTGACACGTGATGTAGGTGCTCCTACAACCTTCTCTGCATCTTGAGCCAGTCGCTCAGCTTCTGTAGTGCGCTTCCGCCCTCTAATGGTTGGCGCTGCATGAGTGGTTTCTTCCACTCCATGAACCTCATCTTGTGGCTAATCCACATCCTAAGACTCATCCTTAGGAAATAATAGCTCCTCATCTGCATGCAAGTGTGGCTCCCTCTCAAGCGAAGACTTCATGGCTTTCTCCTCTTGAAATTTGATATCCCGTCGCACAACAGTCTTGCGACTGTCTGGAAAATACACATGATAGTTGTGGGGCATATCAGTGTACCCCACAAATATCCCAACCTCTGCGGTCGGCTCCATCTTCTTCCTGGCATCCTTCGTTGCATGAATGTAAACAGGTGAACCAAAAATCCTCAAATGGGAAATATCAGGCTTCTTTCCAGAAAACGCCTCCTCGGGTGTACTCATGCCAAGTATCCTGTGAGGACAACGATTCTGCACATATACTGCAGTATTGCATGCCTATGCCCACAAGTGAATGGGTAGGCCCTGATCATGCAACATCGCCCGTGCAACACCCACGATCGTTCTGTTCTTCCGCTCAGCAACCTCGTTCTGCTGTGGGTTATGAGGTGCTATGAGCTCTCTTCGAATTCATACTGTGGCCCGCAAAATTCCTTGAATTCGCCGGTGGTCCACCACCATGAGTAAACTCCTTAGAGCCTTCACCTTCCCGATTCTTTGCCAACCGGTGCCATGAACTCACGGGCTTTGAGTATGTCTCACTCTTCTTCTGCATGAAGAAGATCCAACACTTATGAGAAAAATCATCAACAAATATCACATAATACCTATGCTTTGCTGTCGAAGCTACTGAGAAAGGTCCACACACGTATGTGTGAATTCTCTCAAGGATCGTCGTGGCATGAATATCCTTCTCGTGAAAGGTGGCTTTCAAAAATTTTCCCAAGGTACACCCCTTGCACTGATCTGACTGTGCAAGAGTTCCTTTAGGAAGCCCAGTAGAAATCTGTTGCAGTATCTTCAAAGCTTCAAGGTGAAGGTGGCCCAATCTCTAGTGCCAAAAATCGCCATCATCCAGGCTCACCACTCCTTCTGCCTTGCCTGCCATTGCTGCACAACCATCTACCTACAATTGATAAAGGTTCTTAACTCAAACCCCTATCCTCTGGGTCTCACCAGTTGCCTTACTGCGCAGGAAATCCTTTCCCTTGCTAAAGAAAACATCATATCCCTTGTCTTCTAACATCGCCACAAAGATAAGATTCTTCTTAAATCCTGGAACATGCATCACTTCCTTCAATACGAAGGGTTTACCAGACTCCCTCTCAAAGGAAATGGTACCGATACCGATGCATGCTTGTATCTACCATCATCGCCCATCTCGATGTGCACTCCAAGATCTTTCTCATCCAGATCAGTAAACAAATATCGATCTCCTGTCATGTGAAAAGATGCACCACTGTCCAGAAACCACATTGAACCCATCACACTTGAAACCAAGCATGCGATCAATGAAAAATTCAACTCAAACTACGAGGCTAAGGCCTCTCCAGCTGCAGTTCCAACAGCCTGCTTATTTTTCTTCTTCTGTGGACAATTACTGGCGTAATGTCCGTGTTGGTGACAGTGAAAGCACCTCACCTTGGACATGTCCTGCTTCTTGCCTTTCGCACTGGATTGAAAAGATTTCTTGCTCTTCCCCTACTTTGCTTTGGCAGCCAAAGCGTAATTCTCTTCATCAGAGTTCTTTGATGAAGATCCGTCCCTGGTACTCCACCTTATCTCCTCTTGCACAAGATCCAACCAAAGTCGCTCCCATCCTGGCAATTTCTCCCGACCATTAACAGAGTCCTGATAGGAATGCCAACTCTTCGGAAGCCCAAGGAGAGCCAAGCTCACCAATTCCTCGTCATCTACAATCACCCCCACACTTCCCAGCTCATCCCTGCATTGGATGAACTTCATGAGGTACTTGGGCATACTGTCTCCTTTCTCCATCTTTATGTTTATGAGTTTATCCTTGAGCGCCAATTTCCTATGGTCGCTCTTGCTTTGGAATAAATCTTTCAAGGCTTTCCATATCAAATATGGAGAAGCCTTACCATGCAGGCTGGACACTATGTGATCCTTCACGCCCTCCAACAGAATCCTTCGACACTTTGTTGTATTCTTTTGCCATGTGTCAAGTACGGCAGCATCACTAGAAGTAGGCTTTGGAATTTCTGCATCTATGAACTCCTTCAACCCATTGTCATCCAGCACCGCCTCCATCCTGTCCTTCCATGAAATATAATTCAAGATGCCCCCAAGGGCATACTCCAATCGCAATCCGTTGAAAGACATCTCAACTTCGACACCAAGAAAACACTGCTGCAAATTCGAATTCCACAAGCACAAAACTCAACCGCTTCAATGTTTTGCAATTTCTCCAATGATCAATATCGCTCTAATACCATGTAGAAATTTATATAATTGATATGTTATACATCCGAGATTCTCCTGATCACACACTATTTGACTTCATGCACAATACAAAATCTCTTCTACCATTGATCATTACATGCGGAAATAAAATCAATTGCATGCATACATTAAAACCACAAACAGTCACACATATAAAAACAGTATTTAATGGGAAAGCTTAAAGCTGAAAACCCCAACTATCTGTATATTATATGTCATGGAGATAATTTAACAATCATAGTTCAAAATCTCCTCACAAGCTCTCATGCACACCCTCAATTGCTACACACTATCAAACTAGATCTAGCAAAACACATGCTCCAATATTTTTCCACTTGATAGCTAGCCTCTATTGTGTTTTCAATGCTATGGGATGGCTCATTAAATAACATAAACCTCCTGGCTTGTACTGCGCAATCCTCATGGGCTTCTCCACCTATCTGTGTGTTGCAAATAGCAACTGTATAGTCACAACTGATAGTTAACCTGCTCTTTCACCTATTTCTTGGTCTCCACGAAACTGTCCATGCAACGAAGTTAACTGATGCATTCTTTAGTTGATTTATGAGTTTATAATTAGTGAATTAATTAATAATTAATTCACACCACTCTCACTAATTTTATCAATTAGTTCGCCCGAATACAAATAGCTCAACTATGTTTAGATTAGTTAAAGCGAACACAAATATGACTCCACTAACTTCCTCAATCAACGCCACCAAACGCTGTCCACATGAGTTCTAGCGGAAACCTCTGCATACGATAGCTCCACTTAACCCTTAGGAATCACATAATTCCCTTCGTTTAGATCTGTGCCACATCGGCTGCATAGCGAAGTGCTCCAAGAGAATAAAGATAATGTTTAGAGTCTAAATATTATTAAGAGCTAATAATATTTGACATATCTATTTTTAGACTGGCAATCTAAAAATAGATTCCACCCAGTATGTCTAAAAATAGAAGTCCATCTATTTTTTCCGACTTGACTAACCATCCACAAATATCATCCTGCAACTGCAACTCATAGAACATGATCCATATGTCTAAAAATAGAAGTCCATCTATTTTTTCCGACTTGACTAACCATCCACAAATATCATCCTGCAACTGCAACTCATAGAACATGATCCATATGTCTAAAAATAGACATAGTCTAAAAATAGACTTTGCGCCAAAAATAGCCGGCGGGCCCACTTAGTGAAGGTGAATCCTTTCCACTAAGCTCATCATCTTGTTGCAATCTCAACACTCCCTCTAAACAAGATATGGATTATCTGCAACCCCTATCCTTCCCCTATGGTATTTGAATTTTCTCCTGGTGAGCGCCTTCGTCAAGATATCAGCATCCTGATCCTCCGTGGGAATGTATGAAAGTAACATGATCTTCCGCTGCACAAAATCTCTGATATGATGATACCGGATGTCAATGTGTTTAGATCTATCATGAAACACTGGATTAACCGAGAGTTTGATGCAACTCTGATTATCACAATAAATCACAATAGGCTCTAAGTGTGAATCGAACAACCTGACCAGGATCTTCCTCATCCATATAGCCTCGCATGCAGCCAAACTCGCTGCCATATACTCGGCCTCTGCTGAACTGAGTGCCACGGATCTCTGCTTCCTGCTGTACCAGGAAACTGCTGTCGACCCGATACTGAAAATCCCTCCAGATGTGCTCTTTTTGTCCGTTGGGCTCCCTGCCCAATCTGCATCCGTGAAGCCACATAGCTTCACCTCATCCGACTGTCTGTACCAAAATCCATATCCCGATGTGCCTCTGAGATATCTCAACACATGCTTGCCTTCTTTGCAGAAGAGCTTGGTAGGCTTAACCATAGCTTGTGAAAGATGGTTAACTGCATAGCATATGTCGGGTCGTGTATTGATCAGATACATAAGCGACCCCACCAAATGACGATAAACAGTGGCATCCACTACCTCCGCTGAAGTAGCATCCTCCTTCCTCCAACCACTAGGAAGAGGAGTATCAACAGGCTTGCAGCCATGCATGTTGAACTTCTCCAGTATCTCCTGGGCATACTTGCACGAGAAACAAACATTCCATCAACTAACATTGCCAAATTTCCAATCCTAGGAAATAATGAAGGAGGCCCAAGTCCTTCATCTCAAACTCTTTTGCAAGATCCTCCTTGCATAAGAGTATCAACAGAATCATCACCTGTCAAAATCAAATCATCTACATAAAGTACAATGATTAACAACTTACCCTCCTACAATCTGGTATGTTCGGATCCGCCTCACTCTTGGAGAATCCCAAGTCCAGTGAAATAACTGTCTATCGGTGTGACATGAGGTGCTTGTTTCAACCCATACAACGCTCTCTTGAGCCTGCACACATGCGACTCGATGCTGAAGATCTTGAAACCTTCGGGCTGCTCTATGTACACCTCCTCCTCAATGACTCCATTGAGGAATGCAGTCTTCACATCCATCTGATGAATGTGCCACCCCATCTGCACTGAGAGAGAAAGAATCTTCCGTATGGAATAATACCTTGCGACAGGTGCAAAGGTCTCCTCATAATCGATCCCCTCAATCTATGAAAAGCCTCGGGAAAAAAATCTTTCCTTGTACTGCTCCACACTCCCGTCAGCTACTCGCTTCACTTTGTAGATCCATCTCAAACCCACCACTGATTTCCCCTCCGGCCTTGGGACAATCTCCCATGCACTATTTCTGACAATCGAATCATACTCTTCCACCATGGCATTTACCCATGCGGGATCCTCCACGGCTTCCTCGAAAGAGGATGGCTCTGTCACAATACACTTTCTCACAAGAGCCATGTATCCAGTGTACCGATTAGGTGACTGTCTCTCTCTGTGCTGTGATGTAGGTGCTCCTACAACCTTCTCTGCATATTGAGCCAGTCGCTTAGCTTCTGTAGTGTGCTTCCGCCCTCTGATGGTTGGCGCTGCATGAGTGGTCTCTTCCACTCCATGAACCTCATCTTGTGGCTGATCCACATCCTGAGACTCATCCTTAGGAACTAATAGCTCCTCCTCTGCATGCAAGTGTGGCTCCCTCTCAAGCGAGCACTTCATGGCTTTCTCCTCCTGAAATTTGATATCCCGTCGCACGACAGTCTTGCGACTGTCTGGAAAATACACACGATAGTTGTGGGGCGTATCAGTGTACCCCACAAATATCCCAACCTCTTCAGTCGGCTCCAGCTTCTTCCTGGCATCCTTTGTCACATGAATGTAAACAGGTGAACCAAAAATCCTCAAATGGGAAATATCAGGCCTCTTACCAGAAAACGCCTCCTCAGGTGTACTCATGCCAAGTATCCTGTGAGGACAACGGTTCTACACATATACTGTAGTATTGCATGCCTCCACCCACAAGTGAATGGGAAGGCCCTGATCATGCAACATCGCCCGTGCAACACCCACGATCGTTCTGCTCTTCCGCTCAGCAACCCCGTTCTGCTGTGGGTTATGAGGTGCTATGAGCTATCTTTGAATTCCTTCTGCGTTACAAAAGTCCTTGAATTCGCCAGAGATGAATTCACCACCATTGTCACTCCTTAGAGCCTTCACCTTCTTCCTCGATTCTTTCTCAACCAGTGCCTTGAACTCACAGAACTTTGAGTATGTCTCGCTCTTCTTCTACATGAAGAATATCCAGCACTTACGAGAAAAATCATCAACAAATATCACATAATACCTATGCTTTGCTGTCGAAGCTACTGAGAAAGGTCCACACACGTCTGTGTGAATTCTCTCAAGGATCGTCGTGGCGTGACTATCCTTCTCGTGAAAGGTGGCTT
Source organism: Pinus albicaulis (assembly GCA_034641835.2). Taxonomy (NCBI): domain Eukaryota; kingdom Viridiplantae; phylum Streptophyta; class Pinopsida; order Pinales; family Pinaceae; genus Pinus; species Pinus albicaulis. The sequence continues at coordinate 401,954,186 of CM076584.1, forward strand.
TCACAAATTTTTCCAAGGTACACCCCTTGCACTGATCTGACTGCGCAAGAGTGCCTTTAGGAAGCCCAGTAGAAATCTACTACAGTATCTTCAAAGCTCCATGGTGAAGGTGGCCCAATCTCCGATGCCACAACTTGCCATCATCCCGACTCACCACTCCTTCTGCCTTGCCTGCCATTGCTGCGCAGCCATCTACCTGCAATTGATAAAGGTTATTAACTCGAACCCCTATCCTCTGGGTCTCACCAGTTGCCTTACTGCGCAGGAAATCCTTTCCCTCGCTAAAGACAACATCATATCCCTTGTCTTCTAACATCGCCACAAAGATAAGATTCTTCTTCAATCCTGGAACATGCATCACTTCCTTCAATCTGAAGGGTTTACCAGACTCCCTCTCAAAGGAAATGGTACCGATACCGGTCGCACTGTATCTACCATCATCGCCCATCTCGATGTGCACTCCAAGATCTTTCTCATCCAGATCAGTAAACAAATCTCGATTTCCTGTCATGTTAAAAGATGCACCACTGTCCAGAAACCACACTGAACCCATCACACTTGAAACCAAGCATGCGATCAGTGAAAAATACATCTCAAACTTTGAGGCTAAGGCCTCTCCAGCTACAGTTCCAGCAGCCTGCTTATTTTTCTTCTTTTGTGGACAACTAGTGGCATAATGTCCGTGTTGGTGACAGTGAAATCACTTCACCTTGGAAATGTCCTGCTTCTTGCCTTTCACACTGGATTGAGAAGCTTTCTTGCTCTTCCCCTTCTTTGCTTTGGCAGCCAAAGTGAAATTCTCATCATCAAAGTTCTTTGATGAAGATCCGTCCCTGGTACTCCGCCTTATCTCCTCTTGCACAAGATTCGACCAAAGTCACTCCCATCCTGGCAATTTCTCTCGACCATTGACATAGTCCTGATAGGAGTGCCAACCCTTTGGAAGCCCTAGGAGAGCCAAGCTCACCAAGTCCTCATCATCAACAGTCACCCCCACACTTCCCATCTCATCCCTGCATTGGATGAACTTCGTGAGGTACTTGGGCATACTGTCGCCTTTCTCCATCTTTATGTTTCTAAGTTTATCCTTGAGCGCCAACTTCCTTTGGTCGCTCTTGCTTTGGAATAAATCTGTCAAAGCTTTCCACATCAAGAATGGAGAAGATTTCCCATGAAGGTTGGATACTATGTTATCCTTCACACCTTCCAACAGAATCCTTCGACACTTTGTTGTCTTCTTTTGCCATGCGTCAAGTATGGCAGCATCACTAGAAGTAGGCTTTGGAATTTCTACATCTATGAACTCCTTCAACCCATTGTCATCCAGCACCGCCTCCATCCTGTCCTTCCATGCAATATAATTCGAGCTACCCTCAAGGGCATACTCCAATCGCAATCCGTTGAAAGACATCTCAACTTCGACACCAAGAAAAACACTGCTGCAAATTCGAATTCCACCAGCACAAAACTCAACCGCTTCAATGTTTTGCAATTTCTCCAATGATCAATATCGCTCTGATACCATGTAGAAATTTGAATAACTGATATATTATTCACCGAGATTCTCCTGATCACACACTATTTTAGCTTCATGCATAATACAGAATCTCTTCTACCATTGATCATCACATGCGGAAATAAAATCAATTGCATGCATACATTAAAACCACAAACAATCACATATATGAACACAGTATTTAATGGGAAAGCTTAAAGCTGAAAACCCCAACTATCTGTATATTATATGTCATGGAGATCATGTAACAATCATAGTACAAAATCTCCTCACAAGCTCTCATGCACACCCTCAATTGCTACACACTATCAAGCTAGATCTGGCAAAACACATGCTCCAATCTTTTGCCACTTGATAGCCAACCTCTATTGCGTTATTAATGCTATGGGATGGCTTCATTAAATAGATAAACCACCTGGATTGAACTTCACAATCCTCATGGGCTTCTCCACCTATCTATGTGTTACAAATAGCAGCTGTATAGTCACAACTGATAGTTAACCTGCTCTTTCACCTATTTCTGCACTGGTCTCCACTGAAAATGTCCATGCACTGAAGTTAACTAATGCATTACTTAGTTGATTTATGAGTTTATAATTAGTGAATTAATTAATAATTAATTCACACCACTCTCACTAATTGTATCAATTAGTTAAACTGAATACAAATAGCTCAACTATGTTTAGATTAGTTAAATTGAATACAACTCCACTAACTTCCTCGATCAACTCCACCAAACGTTGTCACATGAGTTCTAATTGAAGTATCCATGCAATAGCTCCACTTAACCCTTAGGAATAGCGTAATTCCTTCTGTCAGCTCCTGTGCCACATCTGTGCACTTAACTGAAGTGCTCCAAGAGAATAAGATAATGTTTAGAGTCCAAATATTATTAAGAGCTAATAATATTCGACATATCTATTTTTAGACTAGTAATCTAAAAATAGATTCTGCCCAATATGTCTAAAAATAGAAGTCCATCTATTTTTTCTGACTTGACCAACCATCCACAACTAGCATCCTGCAACTCATAGAACATGATCCATATGTCTAAAAATAGAAGTCCTTATATTTTTTCCGACTTGACCAACCATCCACAAATAGCATCCTGCAACTCATAGAACATGATCCATATGTCTAAAAATAGTCATAGTCTAAAAATAGACTTTGCGCCAAAAATAGCCCGCGGGCCCACTTAGTGAAGGCGACTCCTTTCCACTAAGCTCATCATCTTGTTGCAATCTCAACAATTGTTGTGATGCAAAGGAAAGCTCCTACTTCCTATATTACATCAACTTTTGGAGGTTGCAACCTCTCTTTTATTTTTCAAGATACAACTTCCTTGGAAGCTCCTACTCCCACTTACATCAATTTTTCGTAGGGTACAACATATAGGAGGTTCCTACCTCAACTTTTTCTACAAGCTACAACTTTCTTGGAAGCTCCTACTTCCACTTCAATAGACTCCAACCGTATTTTTCAGGCTACAACCTCAAAGGAGACTAAATTTCCTTGATACATAAAAGAAAAAATGTGTTGGTTTACCTGGTCTTTAGTTATGCATACTTCCATATTTGTTTCTTCATATTATCCTCCTCAAATATGCTTCACATCTGCTCTTCTACCTATATCACTTTGTGCTAGGTAACTCACGAACAAGCTCTCACAACAACTCAACTATATCACATACTCTCTAACCATTAAGCCTTCCAAAAACACATATTTTTATAAAGATAGTTTGATGGTTGTTAGTATTCCACACAAAAGTATGAAATCAACAATCTTTCCTCTTTGCATTCCAAGGTTGTCTCTTCATTTCTAAACTCATTCAACTTTTGAATATTAAAAATAAATAAGATAAATTTTGAAATATTCAATTAATATGCATTAATATAAGCCACTTTAATTATTTCACATCAAAATGCATCTTGCATCACAACGTTTTAAGGACATCTAGTCATCCTTTAATCATATTTACACATAAATTTTCCATTTCCTTTCATTACAACTTCTTCATGCCATATTTGTTTTACTATCAAGTTAATTACACCTCTTCTGCAATCAAATTGAAACATACATCTCGCTTTTCTACAACATACATCAAAAAACTGTGCAACATATCTTAGCATCAAAAAACCTTAACATCAATCAAGCATAATGAAAATAACATCAAAATATCATACCATATGCAATCACAACAGGAAGCCTCTAACAAAACAAATCTCTTTTTCGCAACATAGAAATTTATGCAATCAGTTCAACAACAAACAACATCACAACATATGCAAGTAACATATACTAAAATCTCTACAACCTTTGCTTCACTTGACTGGAAACACATCTAGACCATACAAACTTATCTTTCTAGTTGCTGAAAAACTCTAATAGGAAACATACTCAACAATGTTTTCCAACATACCTTGCAATAAAAAATACAAACTTAGTACCAATCAAGGACACTTTAATTCCCTTTGCACCATACCCTGTTTTTCCTTTTCCATCAATGAAAACTATTTAAACACCAATATATGTCTAACTTATGGGCTGAGAATGAAGACATATAAATCTACCTTAGGATAAATTTTCAAACCTTGGGAGGCTGAAATCATAGATATACAATAGTTTCAAGATCAACTAGATCAACAACTCAAAATCAAGCTTTTAAAAGCAAAAATGGTGTGTATATTTAAAATTGCACAAATTTTGTTTGAAAAGTAAGATTGAAGTGATTGAAAGGGCATAGTGAAGAACATATATCACAAATTTATTTCCAAAATTCCTCCCAAACAAAATAATTCTACACCCATTAAGCCCCAATGAAGCTGTTGTACCCTCTACAACACCCTCCAAAAAATCCACACTTTAAAATTTTTTTGGAGTCCCTTGAGAATAAATAAAAGTTAAGTTAAATTCTGGGAGGGTTAAGTCACTGAGTCGCAGATTTCTGAAAATTTGGAAAATCGTGACCCCATGACCCCGCGACCCCGAGGTCGCAAGGTTGCGAGGTCGCACCTCCCTCATACCACCGCATAATGCAACCCCGTGACCTCATTAATGGCCCGCACACACGACCTTTTTATAAATAGAAGGGTCGTTAGGTCGCATTATGCACGTTCAACGGATAGAAAGAAAACACTTTTGACAGGTCGACTCGAGCGCGATTTTCCCGGGTAAGTTTCCGTTTTCCTCCTACTGTTTCCTTTTATGATTTTCTTGCCTATTTTTCCCTACCTTAGCCTTTAAATTGCCCTCTTTCTTGGCCCTAGTTTTCATTTGAGACTTAGGGCTCCCCCTTTTTGCTCTGACATTTATCCTGCTTGTATAACATTGTCACTGCTTCCCATCCAGACCCTTATGGCCTGTGTTTTGCTCCAAAAGCTCTCCCCTTGCTCTGTCTTGGCCCACTTAGCCTTGTAATTTTGAAGTTAGAGGGAAATAGAATTTACGCGGCACATGCCAAAACCCCGGCAAGCCCTAGCACGACTTGCGACCTGTGTGACCCTGCGACCCCAGTCGCTGAGTCGCCAGGTCGCAAATCGCCCTTCATTATACTTTCATGCGACTTCGCGACCTAGTGACCCTACGACCCAGTCGTAGGTTGCTGAATCACACTCTCATCGGTTTTCCTAGCATTTGCGATCCAACAACCCCACGACCTGGTCGCAAGGTCGCAAGTTTGCACTTCCGTCAGTTTTCTCACAACTAGCAACCCAGTGACCTCGTGACCTGGTCGCAAGGTCGCAAGGTTGCAAAGTCACAAAATCTTCGAGAATTTCAACATCGTGACCTTTGCGACCCTCTGACCCAGTCATAGGTCGCTAATTCAGCCTTTCCTGTGTCCCTAGTTGAAATAATTAATAGCTATACCTAGGTTTGTATTATCATGGCATAATTCTTATCCTGGGACTCTTTCATGAACATGACAGGTGAATTCGAAGCAGACTTAGAGTGTGTCCCTGTCTCCTCAGATTCAAGCGACATGGGACCTCCAGTGCCTCGGAAAAATAACAAGAGCCCGAAAGAAGAGGACATAGAGATGGATATACCAATCTCCCCGCCCCCAATCTACAGAGACACCCTGTGCACATTTGCCAAAGGGGACAACATGCGTTGGTACCAAGTGTACCAGGAGTTTGCTCGATAGGAATTCCCAGAGGACCTCCCTGACTGGGAAGCATAAATACAGGTCAAAAGGTCAAGGCTCCATCTTGCAGGTGCCCACCCTGCTATATTCCCATGTGTGGAGGTTATGGAATGGATTATATAGAACACTGACCCCAAAAAGTGGGTAATCAGGGACTATGAAGGTAAGGCTTTCGCGACTCTCAAAGGCTCGGATGCTCAAGTTTACTATGCATTTCCTGAAAGAGAGGAGGAATTCACAGAATATTGGGCCATCACCCATGCAGTCCCCATAATAGACACTCTAAAAGGATGGTGGGAGGAGCTCGAGAAATTCAAGGCTAAGAAGGATCAAGAATATCTAGTGGCAGGCCTTAGGAAAGTGTATAAATTGGTGGCCGATATTCTTTGTAGATTGTACAGACACCCCAATGCCACCACCTTCAGCGGTACGTGGGAAACCCTAATGGAGTATGTCACTATCCACGGCACCCGGTTCAACTGGGCCAGAATACTGGTGGTCTCTCTTCAAACAAACATATCCTCGGCACTGGTACCCGATGATGGATTTCCTTCTAAATTCTACATGGCCTCCTACTTGTTGGATGATGTTTGTTTGAAGTGCCACTTTCAGGGATGGTGGCACAACTGGGGTCCAAATTAGGCACGCCCAATCCACTTAGAGACAAAGGTATTTTTGGATTCCAGATACAAGCAGGACATAGAGCCGATCTCTCAAGTTTTCATCCCAGCTCTCTACAGAAAATTTTTCGGCTAGGACACTACTTTCATGTCTTGGCGAGCCAAGGAGATGTTAGGCAAGGTGGCGCATTGGTTCCCACTTGCCGAGTACACATTCATTTGATTTTTTGGTTCGTAGAAGGCTCCCTATGTTATGCCCCAATATGTCACAGATAAAATTCTCATTCAAGAAGTTTGTTTCCAGATGACTTCTAGTTTCTCTAAGGTCCTAACTAAGGGAAAGAAGAAGCTGTGGCCTACGCTACCCCTCACTATCGGTACCTACACGGTCAAAGATTTCAGGGAGGTAGAGGCAGAAGCGTAAGAGATGAAAAGTTATCGCCTTGGGTCATTGGACCACCAGACGTATGACCCAGAGAGGATAGTCCCTGATCACTGTAAGCAGGCTAAGTTCAAGTGGAACTACCAGCACACGGAATGCTTGGGCGAAGATGAAAAAATAAATTGGTATAATGAAGATAGGAAACTCGCTCTGGGGGTGTGGTCTGATCAAGAAGACCCAGATGACCAAACATTGGAGGAAAGAAGCCGTGAATTAGGAGGTGCTTCTTCTTCTCAGGCTAAGAAGCCTCAAACTAGTACAAGGCACAACACTACTGCCCAGCAGAAAGAGGAAGAAGCCAAAGCCTAGCAAGAAATAGAGAAGAAGATGAAAGAAGATGAAGAAAAGCGCAAAAGGAGCCTGAGGTCAGAGCAGAAGAAGAAGTAGGCAGAAGAGGCCAGGAGAAAAAAGGAGGATCAGGAGGCAGAGGCTGAGGCGGAATGGAAACTCAAGAGAGAGCTAGATCAAGTGGAGGACGAATGAGAGAAGAAAGCAGAACAGGCAGCAGCGGCAACAGCTGAACGTAAAAGGAAAGCCGAATAGGAAGCATTGGCAGAAGAAGAGTGCAGGCGGAAAATAAAACATGAAAAAGAAGATGTAGAGCATTTGCGGAAAGAGGAAGAAGAAAAGAGAAGAAAAGAAGAGGAGGATAGAATACTAGAGAACATCGAGGCATCTCCCCAAGGTGCAGGATCAAAAATAGAGCTACCACCCCTGGAGGTACCTGTAGTCAGTACACGCGCTACACTCTCCGATGTGAGTTCCTATGAAGGGCAAGAAGAGGAAGTATTCAATCTTACCAGGCTCACATATGATCAGTTCTCCTTCAAGATCCGACGGGAGAAAAGACAATGCTTGGCACGAAACCCTTATGCCTCATATACAGTCACAACAGAGAAAGATATAGTCCTAGACACTAGGACTAACCCAGTAATGATAGCATCGGTCGGCACAACTTTCGCCATGGCCATGAAGGAGAATTTAAATAGAATGAGCAGAGAGATCCTCTCTCTACAAAATAAGCTACAAGAAGAAGAGCAGAGGGAGGCAAGGGTAGAGAAAGATAGGGTAGCATTAAGGGAAGAGATTCAACAACTCCAAGACAAAACTACCCCTATCAACGAAGTGCCGCTCACCATCCGAAAAGAGCTGGATGTATTAGAGGCCACCATGAGACAGGTCTATGGGGAAATGTTCACTATAAAATAAATAATTGCCCCCTTGGTAAGAGCCCAAGTAGAAACCAAACAGAGGAGCGAATAGCTGAAGGATGCCTCATCCGCTTTGGATAGAATGATAGAATGGACAGGCCAGTACCCCCAGGCTCCTGAAAACGTGCCAAAGAAAGACTGGATCCACACACAAGATGCCAAGGTCCAGATCTGGATTAAAATGCAGTCTAAAGATAAGTTGTCTAAGGACTTAGATAAGGTGATGTCCGCATACGAGCATCTGATCAACAGCATCGATTAAATGCACACTCTACATCACATTCCATCGCTGGGTGCATTGGGCGAGGAGAAGACATGGGAACAGGTGGATCAGGAGATCCAGACATTTTCGCAACCCATCAAACAAGCCGCTGCCACTTCCGATCTTGCAGCATCACAGGAAACTTAAGGAAGTTCATTGTCACATCAGTCTGGATCTACACCAAATTGGCCTCCCTATCCAACCTGGTCACGCAAAAAAGAGAAACTTTAATTCCTAATGCTTTGGAGTGTCTGCATCGGTTGAGAGAAGAAGTTCCCTTGGTTTCCCCTATAGCAACGGATTATTGTGCATGGCAGAACTTCCTCAGAGAAAAACAAGTTGATGCTCCTGACCTCACGATCGCGTGCACCTCCTCATGATTATATAGCAGTAGGTCACAGGTGACACTTGGTAGTAGGTCGTAGGTTGAATTTGGAAATAGGTCGTAGGTCGCACTTCGCAGCTGGGTTGCAGGTCGCAGCTCTCATTCAGGTCACAGGGCAGCTCAACAGTTGGGGAGGTGAAAAGTCAGGAAGCCCAAAGGGGAAATTTTGGTCTATAAAACTCCCTTCGGGAATATTGTAAAATATATTTTTTTTGGGACTCAAAGAGTTAGAGAGCATTGTATAGAAGGATAACACTCTTTTGCATATGAATACAGATACTTGTCAAACTCCTTTTGGATCTGATGTGTTTTGCTGTGCGAACACTATGAGTATTTCTTGTACATTTTCAAACATATTTTGATTAATGAAGCTACGCTTTTGATGGCATCATTCATACATGATTTTTTTTGTACTTGTGTTAATGATGTTAAGTTTATCTATGCTTCCCCAATGAATGTTAATAACTTTGTTTACTAAAATATGTATTTTCATCGTAAACATTTGAGTAAGTGAAGGTTGTTCTTGCCATAAAGAATTGTTTCTTCTGTGGCTAGAACAACGTGCAAGAATGACCCTTACGATATGCTGTTGACAATATTTCTTTTGGATTCATGTCTTGTTATTCGCCTCGCTACTCATAATGTTATATACATGCTTAAACTCATCAATCATGTATCTTGTGTCATTTGAATAAATGTGTGTCTACAGGTTCATTGAGTTCTTTTGAGATCCAAGGAAAGGAGACTTAACCGGTAGCCAGACCCACACCCCGGACGGGATCCCTACTCTAAATGGTTTAGAGTCTAGTTGGAACTTTTTACCGGGGAGATCCCCTATTGTTGGCTGGATAAACTCTCCCGTCAATAGAATTGGCGCTAGAAGGAGGGCCTGAATGGAATCCTCCCAACACACAAGCAATATTCCGTCACAAACTCCCCAAGGGGAGGTCATAAATGATGATACTATCCCTCTTCCTTTGGAAGATTTTCAAGGGGAGGAGGCTCCATATTATGAGGTCACCAGGGAACAGTTGAGAATACTGTGCCTAGTTGCTCGCAATATCATCAGGGATTTGCAATTCACTCCAATCATGAGTTTCTTGACCCATACTAGGACCCCTGCTGCTAACATCACTCACAACAGTGCCCTTGTGAATTCTCTACCTCAGTTGGTAAATTTGATGGTTGAAGACCTCGCCACCACTGTCCGGAATAACGAACCGATTCCTAAACTCGAAGTCGGTGAAGAGGAGGAACCCGACGTGAATGAACCCCATCCTGACCAGCCCAACCAAGCCCAACATGACAACAATCAAGTCCTCCCCCCGCCAGCAGGAGGCGAGGGAAATAAAGGGTGAGGGAATGAAGGCGAAGGAAATAGAGTCCGAAGAAATGAAGGCGAGGGTAATAGAGGCCAAAGAAATGGAGGACAGGGAGTTAGAGGTAGGGGAGATAGAGGTCGTGGCGAAGGACGCCATGCCATGCAGCACCGTCAAAACCAGAATAGGCCACCCATCTACAATTGGGGATATCTCAGGAATATGGCCAACCATGAAGGATATTAGGATGAGCACTCTCGCCACAGGGGAGAAGCATCTGCGTCAGGCATGGGGAGTGACTCTGAATCTAAAATCAGGCACCACAAGCATGCAAGGCGGGTGCAACCACTTGCTTGGATGGCCCAGTCCCCGTTATATCTTTTAGGCCGCCTCCATGACATGCCCAGGCACCCTGAGAAGGATCTCCCAAAGTTCGACCCCGAGAAGGGTACGTTGGCTGAGGATCATATAAGAAACTTATATTTGTCATTGCAAATCATGAGGGTTCAAACCGATGACGTTTCTTGTCGCCTTTTTCCACACACTCTTAAGAAAAAAGTGGCCACCTGGTACCGCTCCCTTCCAAGTGCCTCCATAACCTCCTGGCACCAATTCTGCCACATTTTCTTGCAGAAATTTTTGGAGGACAAAACCTCTTCCATGCTCCTTACGGAGTTAAGCACCATTAAATTCCAGAAGAAAGAAAAGGATAGGGATTTCAATCAGCGCTTTTCTACCATACTGCAAAAGCTCCCCCCCAACTTGTCATTGGATGACTCCATTACCATAGACTACTATACAAAAGCTCTCCCTAGGGATATTGTCGTCTTCGTAAAACGCAAAGCTAGGGCCACCCTTGCAGAAAATTACTTGGCCACCCTCACTATAGAAAAGGAAATGCTTTCTATAGGAGCCATCGATCATGAAGGGAGAGATGACCACAAACCCACCACGAAGAAAAGTCAGTCCTCCACACCCAAGACTGCGGATAAGGATAAGGATTCTTTCGACTTCAAGAGTATAGCAAAGACCCTTAAGCTATTGAAAAATGAAGTCTCTGACCTGAAGAGAAAGGGCATAGAATCTACTACTGGCAATAAGGTGCAAAAGCCCTTTTTCAGAAAGAGTAACCCCAACACCAGCCGACCTCCATCTAACCCAAACGTTGTTGTCAACGTGGAAGAAATAGGAAAAGATAAATTTTGTTCATTCCACCAGGCTGCCCACTCTGAAAAGACATGCCTACAATGGATTGGCAGCATGACTGTAGTATTAAATCAACTTCTGGACGATCAAACCCCAGGGGATGCAGGGGAGGATGATGTTTCTGACAATGAAGAATATTTTCCCCCTAATGAAGAACCAAGGTCCTCTATTCTTGCGTTTGATATAATCCATGGGGAGAACAATCATACCATCACTAATATCAATATGGTAGATGATCCTAAGGTCAAACCCATACGAAATTATGGCCTTAGAAGCAAAGGACCGGTCCCCAAACAGTCCTTTGAAGAGAAGAAGAGAGCTTCCTTAAGGAAAATTCTACCCCCTGGGAATGAACAACAAGCTGTTCCTAAGAAGCCCACGACCAAAAACACCTGAGTAAACCAAAAGAGCAAGCTCCCGGTGGGGTCGCCCAAAGCCACTACCGAGCCTAGTCTTCATTCTGATTCCGGTTACAACATTGTTGAGGACATGAAAAAAACCAGAGCCAACATCTCCCTCTACAAGCTTGCCCGCATCACCAATCAATGAGAACTTATTCTCAAGGCCTTTGCCAATACCTCAACTACTAAGCCTGTGAGAAATACATCTACGCAAGCTAGTCCAAGTGTCCAGTCTATTGTAAAATCCATAAATGAAAATTCCAGGGGATCCACTCCTCCCTTCCTCTTATCATTTGAGATTTTCAACTTCAACGTCCATAATTTTCTAGTTGACTCTGGCGCATCCACAAATTTCATGCCCCTGTCTGTTTGTAAGAAGTTGAACATCCGCCTGGAGAAAACTAACGCTAGAATCATCCAACTTGAAATATCGCAAGTGCCAAATGTAGGAGAGCTGAATAATGTCATCATCCGCCTTTCATCCAACTCTAGGGTCCACCAATGTATATATATTGTAGTTGTAGACATCCCGGAAGCCTACGGCCTATTCATAGCAGAGAGTGGTCCAGCAAGCTGCAAGGGTATTTTTCCATCGACTGGTCCCGCCTGTGGCTTCCCTACAAGGGCCAAAACAACCAAATCAAGGTTGAAAGTGAACCTTATATGAAACACACTGTGACTGATTTGGATGCTACTAACGAACCTGTTAGCTTTTCCCAGGAAGAGGTTGGCATGTGTTTCTTGGAGGCCATTTTCAGATGTGACCATCCTCCTCAGTCCCTAGTGGGCCCAGAGATCCAGTCAGAACTAACACTCGTCATAGAAGACCAAGCCGCCCCCGTCTTACACCAAGCCGAAATCCCTCCCCAACCCACAACTTTGGAGGAGCCAGAAAATGACATGTGGACCCTGTATTATAATAGTTCCAAGACCCATGACGGAGCTAGCGCAGGCTGCATCCTGCTAGACCCTCAGAAGAACAAGTTCTTGATTTCATGTCAGCTAGAGTTTCAGTGCACCAATAATACTGCCAAATATGAAGCTTTAGTCCTCGAACTTAAGAAGGCACTGGACTTAAAGATAAGATGCCTACAGGTCATCGGAGACTCTGAGATCATCACTCGTCATGTATGAAATACCATTCATTGCTTGTCTCCGCACTTAAAATCTTATCAACAAGAGGTATGGCGTCTTATTTCTACTTTTAATGCGTTTAGAATCAAATCTATGATTAGAATGCATAATGCAGTAGCTGATACTTTGGCTAATGCTGCTGCTATATTTACCCCTCTAAGGGATGGATTTTCTATTGAAGTAATTTATATACCCTCTGTGCTAGATAATATTATTAATTTACGTGTCTTTGATGATGACCAACAGATATTGGAATTCATGCTCAACACCAAATTGTTCAAAGACGTGGTAATAGGTGAGGCGGATCATGATCAAGCTTTGCAGGAAGAGCATGATAAACGCAAAGAAAACCCCATGCCCAAGAGGATAGTTTCACTTGAAAATCTCTTTGATCTGCAAAGCCATTTCCACGGGCTCCCAAATACCAAAATACAAAGTTCCACCTTGGCACATCGGCAGGTGAACTTAGGATCAGATGAGGATTCTAATTTCATCAACCTTGGGAAAGATTGTTCCAACCAGGAGAGGCAGGTTTTCACCCATCTATTCCAGAAGTATCAAGACGTCTTTTCTTGGACGTATGATAATTTACATACATATGATACTCGAATTATTCAGCACGTGATACCTATGAAGGAAGGAGTGAAGCCTTTCCAACAAAAGCTCAGAAAAGTGCATCCTACACTAGAACCGATGATTCAGAAATAACTTAAGAATATTTTGGATGCACGCATCATCTTCAAAGTTTTCCACTCCACTTGGGTATCAAATTTGGTCCCGGTACGGAAAAATTCTAGCAAGATCCACTTGTGCGTGGACTTCTAAAATTTAAATCGGACCTCAGACAAAGACAATTACCCGGTGCCTCCTATGGAACAAATATTGCAGGCCGTGTCTGGATCTAAAATCTTCTCCTTATTGGATGGGTTCTCTGGTTACAACCAAGTGCTGGTAGTTGAGCCAGACAGATTGAAAACTACTTTTCGGACCAAATGGGGAACGTTCGCTTTTAGGCGCATGCCCTTCGAATTAATAAATGTGGGGGAAAATTTCCAACGAGCCATGGATATAGCCTTCCGTGGTCTGATAGGACAGAGTGTGGTGGTCTATTTGGACGACATCACCTCAAGAAAATTTTCGAAAGGTGCAGGAAGTACGGGATCTCACTCAACCCGAAGAAGAGTGTTTTCGCTGTGTCAGAAGGGAATTTGTTGGGCCACATTATAACTAAGAAGGGCATTGTTGTAGATCCCGAGCAGGAAAAATCCATTGCCCATATTCCACCCCCTAGCAGCAAAAGGGCCATGCAATCTTTCCTTGGGAAAATCAATTTTGTACGTAAATTCATATCATATTTTTCCCAAATAGTCAGGCCTTTGCAGGGGATGATCAAGAAGAATGCGATTTTCAAATGGAATCTACCAGAGAAGGAGGCTTTCAACAAAATCAAGTAGGCTATAGTTGAAGCACCATCTCTCCAAAGTCCATATTTTAGCAGAAGCTTCATCTTGTATACTTTCACTTCGGATTCATCACTTGCAGCTGTCCTCACACAGAGAGACGTCAACAATGATGAACGAGCTATATCCTTCATGATTACTGGTTTGTAGGGAGCTGAACTGAATTACCCTAAGATCGATAAGCAGGCTTATGCAGTCTACAAAGCAGTCAAGAATTTCAGGCCATACATCTTGAAAAACCATGTCACAATTTTCGTCCCCCACCCAGCTGTCCACTCACTGTTCGTGCAGCAGGAGCTGGGTGAGAGACGAGGCAACTGGATGGCATGTCTTCAAGAGTATGACCTAGAGTTTAAACCAGCACACACTGTCAAAGGACAAGGACTCTGCCAAATGGCTGCAGAGGCTGCAAGCTCTCATGGAGTTGAAGAAGAGTGTTGGGAATAGGAAATTGACGTGTATCAGAGTGACCACGCACCTCAGCAGAGAAACCCTTCTTGGTACTCTGACATTTTGGGATATTTCGCCCATGGCGTCTTGGACCCTGTTTTGACTGCCCGACAGAATTGCGCAATAAGGCTTAAGGCTAAATCTTACCAGTTAATCCAGGGTAAGATTTTCAAGAAACATCACGATGGAGTTCTGTTACGATGCTTGGAACATGATGAAGCACAGAGCATCCTGACCGAACTGCACGATGGACCAGCTGGAGGGCATTTTGCAGGTGATACCACTGCCCACAAAATAAAGCGTGCAGGGTACTATTGGCCAACCCTTTTCATAGATGCGCATGCGTATATCCTGAAGTGTACCCAATGCCAGAGGTTCGCCAACCGGGAAGCATGGCCAGCCGCTCCCTTATATTCAGTGGCAGTAGAGGAACCCTTTCAACAGTGGGGTTTGGACATGATTGGTGAAATCCTACCTCACTCCTCCAACAAACATCGGCATATTCTCACCGCTACTGATTATTTCACCAGGTGGGTAAAAGCAGTACCATTACGCCAAATCAACGATCAACAGGTAATAGAATTTGTCACTCATTCTATCATCACCAAGTTTGGTGTTCCAACTTCCTTAGTTTTTGATAATGCAACTTATTTGTCATCCTTTAAATTGTATGATTTTGCTCTGGAAAATGGTATTGTGCTTAAAAATTTTGCAAATTATTACCCCCAAGGAAATGGGTTAGCAGAGTCAACTAATAAAAATATTATCAGCATCATCAAAAATAATTTGTTTTCCCACCAGCGAAACTGGCATAACGCCCTCCACAACTCTCTTTGGCCTGACCGTGTCACACCTAAATCCTCACTCGGCACCTCCCCGTATTTTCTTGTGTATGGAAAATAAGTTGTCCTTCCTTCCCACTTATCTCTCCCTGCCCTTTAGTTGTCCCAAGAAAGCCATGGTACCCCATGCCCCACCTTGCAGACCCGGATTGATACACTACTGAAACTAGAGGAAGAGAGGAAAAAAACCCTGGAAAAATTCGCCATCCACCAAAGTCGGATTAAGAGATGGTTTGATAAAAAATCTACGGGGAGGAAAATTTTTGAATTAGGAGACATAGTCCTTAAGTGGGATAAAGCTCACAAAGAAAAGGGAAAACATTCTAAATTCCAAGCCCTGTGGACAGGTCCATTCCAGGTCAAGGAGAAATTGGGTTCCCACACATTTAGACTGCAAACTCTAGAGGGAAGAGTCGAGGTCCTCCTAGTGAATGGGCACGACATCAAACATTACTTCACTTAGTAGTCCTCGGAGGGCTGTCCCACCCCTATACCATATTTCATGGTTTTCTGTTCTAGTTTCGTTTGACCAAAAAAAAAAAAAAAAACTTAAGAAGACGGAAGGCCTTGTCGGAGCCACACAATTGGCACACTACACTAGGTTCTATGCTGATGGGAAGCCTTTCCTAAAAGACAAAAAGGTGGTGAGAGCTTGCTTGTAATTGACACCCAAAGGTAGTACATGACCTAGCTCGAGCCACCAAGCGTAGGTAGCTCACCTAGTGAGCTTGAAAGGGTGTATGTGAGAAGAAAGTTCGATACAACGACGACTAGATCGAAAGGGAACAGAGTTAACTTTGGGTGACATCAGGACATCCGAGAAAAACCAAAGTCCTCATATCAGACTAGGAGCAACCTCTCTTGCAAGTAAAATAAGTCAGGATCCCTCATTCTCCCAGGAAAAAATTTCCCCTCTCAAATAAGTGCCATGAGCACACCTAAATAAGTGCCTTAGGAACATTTAAAATAAGTGCAATAGCACACCAATAAAGGGTAAAGGATTGAGAAAGGCTTCCTGCGTAGAGAGGCGATGTGATGACTCTGCTAGGGTACTAACCAGGCTCGCTCGCAGCAGAGCAACGTTTATGACTCCTAGGCAATGACTTCACTGGGACCGTGAGGTTCGCAGGTAGTAGAGCAACATGATGAGGACAAAATAATTGTACCGGATCCTGTGGCCCCTGTGGCCACCTAAATTTCTCCAAACCTTTCAGTCCAGAAACCTGAAGCAATGAAACTCGGTTAACCAGCACCCAAACAGTCTAGTAGGCCAAGCAACTTCGCAAAGTGCCAAAGGCAAGGTAGTGGGGACCTTAAGGTGAAAATAATAGCTAGCGAACGCCCCTCCCCCCCCCCCCACCAAGGCAAATCATCGGCAGAGACTCTGGGTCCGACCAGTGAATCGCCATTTGTTGTAGCCTCTACAACACCCTCCAAAAAATCCACACTTTAAAATTTTTTTGGAGCCCCTTTAGCATAAAGAAAAGTTAAGTTAAAGTCTGGGAGGGTTAAGTTGCTGAGTTGCAGATTTCTGAAATTTTGGAAAATCGCGACCCCGTGACCTTGCGACACCGTGACCCCGAGGTCGCAAGGTCGCAAGGTCGTGAGGTCGCACCTCCCTCAGACCACCGCATAATGCAACCTCGCGACCTCATTAATGGCCCGCATGCACGACCTTTTTATCAATAGAAGGGTCGCTAGGTCGCATTATGCACGTTCAACGGATAGAAAGAAAACGCTTCTGACAGGTCGACTCAAGCGCGATTTTCCCGAGTAAGTTTTTGTTTTCCTCCTGCCATTTCATTTTATGATTTTCTTGCCTAATTTTCCCTACCTTAGCCTTTAAATTTCCCTCTTTCTTGGCCCTTGTTTTCATTTGAGACTTAGGGCTCCCCCTTTTTGCTCTGACATTTACCCTGCTTGTATAACATTGTCACTGCTTCCCATCCAGACCCTTATGGCCTGTGTTCTACTCCAAAAGCTCTCCCCTTGCTCTGTCTTGGCCCACTTGGCCTTGTAATTTTGAAGTTAGAGGGAAATATACTTTACGCGGCGTGCGCCAAAACCCCGGAAAGACCTAGCGCGACTTGCGACTTGTGCGACCCTGCGACCCCAGTCGCTGAGTCGCCAGGTTGCAAATCGCCCTTCATTCTACTTTCTGCATCTTTGTGACCTAGCAACCCTGCGACCCAGTCGCAGGTTGCAGAATCACACTCCCGTCGGTTTTCCTATCATTTACGACCCAAAAACCGCACAACTTGGTCGCAAGATCGCACTTCCATCGGTTTTCTCACAACTAGCGACCTAGTGACCTCGTGACCTGGTCACAAGGTTGCAAGGTCACAAAGTCGCAAAATATTCGAGAATTTCAACATCGTGACCTTTGCGACCCTGCGACCCAGTCACAGGTCTCTAATTCAGCCCTTTCTATGTCCCCAGTTGAAATAATTAATAGCTGTACCTAGGTTTGTATTATCATGGCATCTTTCTTATCCTGGGACTCTTTCATGAACATGACAGGTGAATTCAAAGCAGACTTAGAGTGTGTCCCTGTCTCCTTAGATTCAAGCGACATGGGACCTCCAGTGCCTCAGAAAAAGAACAAGAGCCCATAAGCATAGGACATAGAGATGGATATACCAATGTCCCCGCCCCCATTCTACAGAGACACCCTGTGCACATTTGCCAAAGGGGACAGCATGCGTTGGTACCAAGTGTACTAGGAGTTTGCTCGACAGGAATTCCCAAAGGACCTCCCTGACTGGGAAGCATACATATAGGTCAAAAGTTCAAGGCTCCATCTTGCGGGTGCCCACCCTTCTATATTCCCATGCACGAAGGTTAAAGAATGGATTATATAGAACACTGACCCCAAAAAGCGGGTAATCAGGGACTATGAAGGCAAGGCTTTTGCGACTATCAAAGGCTCGGATGCTAAAGTTTACTATGCATTGCCTGAACGAGAGGAGGACTTCACAGAAGATTGGGCCATCGCCCATGCAGTCCCCATAATAGACACTCTAAAAGGATGGTGGGAGGAGCTCAAGAAATTCAAGGCCAAGAAGGATCAAGAATATCCAGTGGCAGGCCTTAGGAAATTGTATAAATTGGTGGTCGCTATGCTTTGCAGATTGTACAGGCGCCCCGATGCCACCACCTTTGGCGGTACGTGGGCAACCCTAATAGAGTATGTCACTGTCCACGACACCCGGTTCAACTGGGCCAACATACTGGTGGTCTCTCTTCAAAAAAACATATCCTCGGCACTGGTACCAGATGATGGATTTCCTTCTAAATTATACATGGCCTCCTACTTGTTAGATGTTGTTTGTTCGAGGTGTCACTTTGAGGGATGGTGGCAGAACTGGGATCCAAATCAGGCACGCCCAATCCACTTAGAGACAAAGGAATTTTGGGATTCAAGATACAAGCAGGACATAGAGCCGATCTCTCAAGTTTTCATCCCAGCTCTCTACAGAAAATTGTTCGGCCAGGACACTCCTTGCATGTCTTGGTGAGCCAAGGAGACGTTAGGCAAGGTGATGCATTAGTTCCCACTTTCCGAGTACACATTCATTTGAGTTTTTGGTTCATACAAGGCTCCCCATGTTATGCCCCAATATGTCACAGATAAAATGCTCATTTAATAAGTCTGTTTCCAGATGACTTCTGGTTTCTATAAGGTCCTAACTAAGGACAAGAAGAAGATGTGGCCTACGCTACCCCTCAATATCGGTGCCTACACGGTCAAATATTTCAGGGAGGTAGAGGCAGAAGTGGAAGAGATGAAAAGTTATCGCCTTGGGTCACTGGACCATCAGACATATGACCCACATAGGATAGTCCCTGATCACTGTAAGTGGGCTAATTTCAAGTGGAATTGCTAGCACACGGAATGCCCGAGCGAAGATGAAAAAAGAAATTGGTATAATGCAGATAGGCAACTCACTCCGAGGGCGTGGTCTAATCAAGAAGACTCAGATGACCAAACATTGGAGGAAAGAAGCCGTGAATTAGGAGGCGCTTCTTCTTCTTAGGCTAAGAAGCCTCGAACTAGTACAGGGCACAACACTGCTGCCCAGAAGAAAGAGGAAGAAGCCAAAGCCCAACAAGAAATAGAGAAGAAGATGAAAGAATATGAAGAAAAGCGCAAAACGAGCCTGAGGTCAGAGCAGAAAAAGAAGCAGGCAGAAGAGGCTAGGAGAAAAAAGGAGGAACAAGAGGCAGAGGCTGAGGCAGAACGGCAACTCAAGAGAGAGTTAGATCAAGTGGAGGCCAAACGCTAGAAGAAAGTAGAACAGGCAGCAGCGGCAGTAGCTGAATGTAAATGGAAAGTTGAATAGGAAGGATCGACAGAAGCAGAGCATAGGTGGAAAATAGAACATGAAAAAGAAGAAGTAGAGCATCTGCGGAAAGAGGAAGAAGAAAAGAGAAGAAAAGAAGAGGAGGATAGAATACTAGAGAACATCGAGGAATCTCCCCAAGGCACAAGATCGCAAACAGAGCTACCACCCCTTGAGGTACCTGTAGTCAGTACATGCGCTACACTCTCCGATGTGAGTTCCTACGAAGGGAAAGAAGAGGAAGTATTCAATCTTACTAGGATCACATATGATTAGTTCTCCTTCAAGATCTGACAGGAGAAAAGAATATGCTTGGCACAAAACCCTTCTGCCTCATCTATAGTCGCAACGGAGAAATATATATTCCTAGACACTAGGACTAACCTAGTAATGATAACATCGGCCGGCACAACTTTCGCCACGGCCACAAAGGAGAATGTAAACAGAATGAGCAAAGAGATCCTCTCTCTACAAAATAAGCTACAAGAAGCAGAGCAGAGGGAGGCAAGGGCAGAGCAGGATAGGGTAGCATTAAGGGAAGAGATTCAGCAGCTCCAAGACAAAATTGCCCCTATCAACGAAGTGCTGCTCACCGTCCGAAGAGAGCTGGATGTATTAGAGGCCAACATGAGACAGGTCTATGGGAAAATGTTCACTATAAAACAAACAATTTCCCCCTTCGTAAGAGCCCAAGCAGAAACCAAATAGAGGAGCGAGCAGCTGAAGGAGGCCTCAGCCACTTTGGATAGAATGATAGAATGGACAGGCCGGTACCCCCAGGCTCCCGAAAACCTGCCAAAGAAAGACTAGATCCAAACACAAGATGCCAAGGGCCAGATCCAGATTAAAATGCAGTCTAAAGATAAGCTTTCTAAGGACTTAGATAAGGTGATGGCCAAATACGAGCATCTGATCAGCGGCATCGATTCCATGCACACTCTACATCACATTCCATCGTTGGGTGCATTGTGCGAGGAGAAGACATGGGAACAGGTGGATCAGGAGATCCAGACATTTTTGCAACCCATCAAACAAGCCGTTGCCACTTCCGATCTTGCAGCATCACAGGACAACTTGAGGAAGTTCATTGTCACACCAGTCTGGATCTACACCAAACTAGCCTCCCTATCCAACCTGGTCACGCAAAAAAGAGAAAATTTAATTCCTAATGCTTTGGAGTGTCTGCATCGGTTGAGAGAAGAATTTCCCTTGATTTCCCCTATAGCGACAGATTATCATGCATGGCAGAAATTCCTCAGAGAACAACAAGTTGATGCTCCTGACCCCACGATCTCGGACACCTCCTCATGATTAGATAACAGTAGGTTGTAGGTCACACTTGGGAGTAGGTCGCAGGTCGCATTTGGCAGTAGGCCGCAGGTTGCACTTCGCAGCTGGGTCACAGGTCGCAGCTCTCATTCAGGTCGTAGGGCAGCTCAACAGTTAGGGAGGCGAAAAGTCATGAAGCCCAAAGGGAAAATTTTGGTCTATAAAACTCCCTTCGGGAAGATTGTAAAAGATATTTTTTTTGGGACTCAAAGAGTTAGAGAGCATTGTATAGAAGGATAACACTCTTTTGCATATGAATACAGATACTTGTCAAACTCCTTTTGGATCTGATGTGTTTTGCTGTGTGAACACTATGAGTATTTCTTGTACAGTTTCAAACATCTTTTGATTAATAAAGCTGCGCTTTTGATGCCATCATTCATACATGATAGTTCTCTGTACTTGTGTTAATGATGTTAAGCTTATCTATGCTTCCTCAATGAATGTTAATAACTTTGTTTATTGACATTTGTATTTTCATCGTAAACATTTGAGGAAGTGAAGGTTGTTCCTGCCATAAAGAATTATTTCTTCTGTGGCTAGAACAACGTGCAAGCATGATCCTTACGATATGTTGTTGATAGTATTTCTTTTGGCCTCATGTCTTATTATTCGCCTCGCTACACATAGTGTTATATATGTGTTTAAACTCATCAATCATGTATCTCGTGTCGTTTGAATAAGTGTGTGTCCACAGGTTCATTGAGTTCTTTTGAGACCCAAGGAAAGGATACTCAAGCAGTAGCCGGACCCACACCCCGGATGGGATCCCTACTCCAAACGGTTTAGAGTCTAGTTGGAACTTTTTACCGGGGAGATCCCCTGCTGTTGGCCGGATAAACTTTCCTGTCAGTAGAAGCATGAAGAAGAGGGATAAATGCAACATGATATATCAAAATTATGGGACCAAATGCAACAAATTTTTCTCTCACAAAGAGACACAAAGGATGAAACGAAAGTGATGATGAATGGTTTAAAAGTAGACATAAAAGCAGATATTAAAGGGAACAGGGAATGTTTAAAAGTAAACATGGATGATTTGAAGGAATGTTTTACGAAGTTGTTGCCGTGCTGATAAACCACTCTTAGAGTGCTTTCCACAGATAATAAACCACCTGTAATTAAAAATATTGCATGGAATAACCATGGTTTCCAATAATATTGGCATGTTAAAAAGAGAAAATGTATAGTGATGATGAAAATAACATTGAGGATTGTGTCATTTTTAAGGGGGGGAGTATGTTATATCCCTAGAACCCAAACAATTAGTTTTGAAGCTTGAATAATTATTTAACACTTATGATAATAATAGCATGACGTAGAAAATATTCAATCATAAAAATAAATTCATGGAAGCATTAATACATTGTGTATGACATATTAATGTATTAATCAATAGTTCATTTGTCTTTCCACATGGATACTAAAATTTTTGTAAACTTGATGTTCTAAAAAATGGGAGTTGAATATCTAGCCATCCACCACATGCACCCACCTTTAGTTTTCATTTTAGTTGGAACTAAGAATCAATTGTGTAACTAAGAACTTGATAGAAACCTTGCCTGGTTTTATAATGGTTCTCAACAATGAGATCACTCACTATAATGCTTTCACTACGTTTCAATTTTCCATCCCCGTCAGTTTGATTCATGTTGTGGGATCCATTTTCCCTTAGCCTATTCCATTGTGGTAGCTTCTTGCACTCCCAACTATCCACTAAACAGAGCTTATGGCAATGGTTTCTTGAGATCTACGAAGGCAGCCAAAATGACCATGAGGAGCATAAATAAAAATAATCACATTCCCACTCTCTGCACGTGGGTCATTCAAAATTGTGACCTCTCATCTGACTCACAAGTGGTACAAGAAACTGGTCGTAAACTAGGATGAGTTTAAGTATGAGGATGAGATAAAACTGGATTTATCATCAGGGAAGGCGCTATAAGCTTGAAACTATGTAGTTTGTTTTGCATGGTACTTAACTGCTATATCGAGAAGGTTTACAACTATGTGAAGCGATATTTCATCATGGCTACACTTGCAAAAATGGCATACCTAGATTTCATTAGTGGCCATTTTGTATGTGATTTTGTGGGAATTTCTAAAGTGCCACAATTTGCAAAAATGGAGGCACAATAGTGGCTTGTTCTCTTATCTTGTTCTTTAAGAATTTTGAATTGGTACATATACCCTAACTTTTGCATGGTGATTCCTATATGGACATGCACACTCTTTATTGAAGTCTATCCACATGCGACTTGCAAATACATATATGGCTTCTCATTTTTCGATACATTTGAAATTGGCTCAATATGGAAATGAGTTTATAATTATTTACTTACAAATAAATTTCACCTTTGATAATGCATGTGTCAATGCATTTGTAACAAAAGATAGTTGTGGATCTACATTGGTTAGTGCATCTGACTTTTCTTTTATTGGAATATTATAGATGTGGTTCTGTTAATGTAGATGATTTTCCATTTTCAGCAATAAATAACCAAGATTTTATAACCACATAGCATTTATTTAATGCATTTTAAATAGGGATAAATAGACATGTTTTAATAATGGTATGCATTTGTGTAATGCATTTGAAATATAAACAAAAAGGATAAGTGTGCTTTATATTCTTTTTATATGTTATTACATGGGTAATAACAAGAATAATGATAGTTCATGTTTTTAAAAATGGTTTTGTATTGAAAGGAACAAGTGGATTGATACCATTGGATTTGGAAACAAAAAGAGTAATTGGGAAATATTATCATGGTTTTGTGAATTTATATCCATGGTTTAACATTTTGTTAAAGACCAAAATAGTATGGTTTGCAATAATAGTTAAGCAATTGCATGTGTTAAATGCAATAATAGTTATTGTTTTATATTTGACAATGCATTTAAAAATAAAAAGGTTAGTTATGGTTATGAATTTTAATTTTGTTTATGAAATTGCAAGAAAGTGCTTCTAGGCAAAGACATGTAATACATAGAAGTTTTTAGTGATTGTGGTATGAAAGTGATAATAAATAGAGATTTAATCATTGGCGTTGAAAAATTTGATTATCTCTAATAATTTTTGGATGAAAAACAATAATATTTGAAGTTTTAATAATTTTATATTTTAGTAATTACAAGTAAACTTGACATTAGAGTTTTTTCTAACGATAGTGTTTACAGTGAAAAAATCATGACCTTTATAAGGAATTTAGTGATACTTTTAAACTAACATATTTTGTAGTGATGATATGATGGTTTATAAATAATAATATTGTAGATATATATAGTTACATGAAGAGTGAAGAGTTATCATATGCAGTTTTACAATGGGCAACTTGGTTTACTGAGATATTTTTCTAACTTGTTATAGTTTGCAATGGTGATGCATGATGGGGAAGAAGATTAATGTGGTAAACGACCATGTCACAAGTATATTGTACTCTAAGAACTATTGAGTAATGTGTTTGAGAAACATGACAAAACGTCTAATGTATGGACCTCTAAATTAATAATGTTTGAATGAAATTTTATGTTTCTTTTGTAAAATATCAGTGATGCAAGAACATTGACCCCACCCCAAACAAAACTCAGTTCAAGATGCTTCCAGAGAAGTGGCATGGAAACCAAGGAGGAGGACAATTTTTTATTAATTTTGACTATAAATTTTAATATTTAGAAGCCTCATGAAGGCGTGTGCTGGCAGAGAACGAGGTTCTCATTTTTTAAGGGTTTTTTTCTTTAAATTGAATAGTCTGTAAGTGTGTCAAGGGGAGGCCAATCCAAAAGAAATAAAATCAGGTTGAGAGTCATGGCCACACAATTTTAAGATAGGAAAAGAGGTCAATGTAGACATTTTATTTAATATATATAATCTGCATGTTTTTATGGAGTCTCGGCTATTCCATGGTTTATGTTGTGTTTTTTTTCTTTGTGTTAAAGCCAAATATGAGCGACATCAAGAATATTTGAGGATGATAGCATACAAACACTAGGACCAACACAAAGCGCATGGTCTAAGGTGGACGAACCTTCGGGTTTAATAGAAGATCAGTCAAAGGCAAAAAGGGGTCAACCCCAAATCGGGTGGGACCCAGTCTGTTGGTCAGGCCCTACACTAGTCGAGACGACTGCGAAGAAAAAAGAAACCTAACCCCAACCTCTTGTAGTGAATTGGTGTGGAAGAGGGCCTGTATGAGGTTTTGGATGGAGACGAAAGCTGGAGTTGGGGTTTTTGAAGGTGTAAGTTCATTGCTACACATAGTGAGAAGCGAAATTTGTGGGCCATAACCCACACTCTCTTGGAATGGAGCCATTAGGGGTGTGAATGAGGAACCCCTAGAATCGGTAATCATCACTCAACAATGAACAAGGGGTAGACTCCCTTGTTGTCATTGAGTAACGGTTGAACCCCCTCACATAATGTTTAATAAAGAAAAATGTTTTCTAGTTTTTCCCTTCGAGGTTTCTAGGGTAATCTCAGTGTTCATTTGTGTGATTCTATGTTTTATTTATCCTATCATTAGTAATTATATCATTCATCATTAGTTTAAAAAATCTCGATTAATTGAATGATATTAATGATGTGAAGTTGTATCAAAATGCATTATATTAACAAGTTGTAGTAATGATTATTTCGTTACACAAACAACTATTTTTGTTTTTTTATAATTATTCCACTTAATGGTTGTGGTTATATCATTTGATAATCAATTAAGAAATATGTGTCAAGTCATTCATGGACACTACCTGCAATAAAACTTGTGAAACAATAATTTTTTTTTAATCTTTTATCTTTTGTATTGATTATTTTATTACGCAAACAACTATTTTTGTTTGTTTGTATTTTTTATAATTATTATTATGATTATATCATTCGATAATCAATTAAGAAATATGTGTCCAGTCATTCACATAAACTACATGCTGATAAAACTTGTGAAACAATGAAACAATGAAAATTTTTAATCTTTTGTATTGATTATTTCGTACACAAATAACAATTTTTGTGTGTTTATAATAATTCCACTTAATAATTGTGATTATATCATTCGATAATCAATTAAAAAGTATGTTTCAATTCATTCACGGACACTACATGCTGATAAAACTTGTGAAACAATGAAATTTTTTAATCTTTTGTATCTAGGGATGTTACACACAATCAATTAAAGTCCATTCAAAATCCGTATCAAGTATGAGAAAACATCGTCTTGTGTGTGAAATAGATAAATACAATTTAAAAAATTGGAGTTATTGTGTTAAATTTTCAATCGTTTCTTTATATTGAAATAGATGGACCCTACTTAAATCTTGTCAAAACGTCATCGTCCAGTGACAGATTTTCTCTCATCAACCTTATTTTCAACCATGTAAGATAATAGTTGAAGAAGATAAGATAATAATTGTAAGATAATAATCGGAGAACAGCGGCTTGATATTGAAATTGCCAAATCGTGCAGATGTAAGCCTCTCCGTGAGCACAGTCACGTCATTATGAATATCTGCATATTAGTCACGTTATTATGGATATGAAAATGAAGGCAATGTCATAAGCACCAATAACAAATATGTAGGTTGGTACCTTTATTTTTCTCTATTTTAATTTTCAATTTTAGAAAATAACGGTCATTAATATGCACCAATTCTACGTCTCTTGAGACTTAGTGGAGATGACGAGTAGTTTTGACCAACATGAACCTACTTTGGTTAATGTTTATTTTTATTTATCATTTAAATAATCACATATATATATATATATAATTTTTTTTTAAAATATACATTTTCTTTTAGTAATTAAATATAGTTCAATCAATTTATATTATTTTGAAGTAAAAAATATATTTAATTGTATTTATTTTTATTTAGTGTAATTATATATAGTTAAAAAATTTACAAATTATGATAGATTATTTTTTAATAGTTTTTAGGTAATAATAAAATAAGTTTGAACTATTGGAATCTAAGCTTCTGTGATCCATAATATAAATTAGTAGAAATTCTTTCGGTAATAATCACATGCAAAAGAACGAGGTCGATGCGTTTCGAACCAACCAGTGTGGTTCATCATCAGGACTATGTTCGAAATGCGTCGACCTCGTTCTTTTGCATGTGATTATTACCGAAAGAATTTCTACTAATTTAAAGTTTGAACTAATTAGTAATTTGAGAAGATTCTAACATTTCAAATAGTGAGTGAGTTTTTGAATAATTTAGTTTTTAATATGTTATTAATAATAATTCAAGACTCTTAGATAAAGACTAACTATACATTTTAAATTTCAATATTCAACTATGATTATATCTATTTTTAATCAAAATAATACATATTGTTAATCAAAATAATAAATAAACTTGTTTTAGGTAATGCAATAAATCCATTTTTATTGGATAGTAAATCTATCTGATCAAACTTAACATAAATCCGGATCTATGCAAGCTTACAAACTCTAAAGAAATTATATAACATAAATCCCCTTTTATTCAACGGTGGATCTATGCAAGCTTACGAACTCTAAAGGAATTATATAAAATTTCGAGGAAAAAAATATTGCTATAGAGAAATTAGTTTTGTTATTTTATTAGAAAATAAAAAAATCTTACATTTGATTACTCTATCTTCATAAGATAGACTAGTTGAGTTTTATATAACATATAGTCCATACCCATATAATATAATGTTACTGTTTTGTGAGATGTTTTTTTTTTAATTTATATAAGAGGAGGAAAAAACATCGTTTTATTAATAAAACATTACATACTCCAGTTACATTTTCATATAGTCATGAAGCCTATTCATATCTAGATTTAGCATGATTCATAATCATATTGTGTGTGCCTTCATTAGAAGAAAGGCATATAACATAAAGTTCAAAACATTAACCGAACATATACAATCCTAATATGTCACGAGAGAGTAAGAAAAATACATATTTTATCTTGTGAAGCAGAGGAAGAAAGGAACCATGACAATAATAGTCCATCATATAATATAGTCCCTTTGTATTCCATTGATGACAGTCATGTGAAGCAGAGGAAGAGTAAGAAAAAGGAAATCCTTCTGTAATCTGTATAATCATTAAGCATAGTTAGTCATCCAAAAAAAGCATCTATAATAGATCATGAACAAGATAACAGGAGGGATTTAAGCTAAATCACAATAAATCACAATAAATCACAAAGAAAAGAGGAGAATGCTGGCTCGCTTGCCGATGATCCAAAGTGTAACCTAAGGCAACAGAAAAACAAAGGACCCTACTAGTCTTGAGTCCCTATAATGTGTAATCTGGATGTTTCCAAAAGGAGTGCTAAGGATTTTCTTTGACCAGGAGTCCACCCTAGAGTTATTCTCTCTGTAGATATGCTGCATCGAAGAAAACTGGAACTTTGTCAATAATTACTTCACTCGATCAATCCACCCTTTCAGATTCTGACAATGTAGATTACTAACGTCGGATATGCCATCAATGATGATTTTCGAGTCTCCATATATGTGGACATTTGTCAGATTTAGATGATATGCTACCATGGTCCCAGTCCACAAGGCCATGAGCTCAGCCTTATTATTAGTGCCTGATCCTCCATTCCAGTAAATATGATACCACTCCGCCTCCAGGAGCTTAATCCAAGCCCCAGAGCCACATACACCATCCCCAGTTGTTGCACCTCGTCAAAATATATCGCTAGAAGGGAAATTTGGTGAAGATGATTCTGGACAGATAGATCCACCAAGGCCCCAGTAGGGGGATATCGGCCTCCCACCCATCTCATTATGTTTCCATGAATTTGTGGGAGGTTGATAGATAGACCTTCAAAAACTAAGTGATTATGGACACACTAGATCTCCTAGAAAATATAAAAGGGCACTGATTTATATATGCCATTGGTAGGCCCCCATATCATAATAGTCTGACAGTTCTCCATGCAGGATCCCCCAGTAAGCAAGTAAACAGCTGCCAAATACCAAGTGAAAGGGAGCAATAAAAAATCAAGTGTACAACGGACTCCTCATGCATATGGCAGAGCGGACACCTCCCCGGCCCCTGAAAACCTCGTGTCATAAGACAATCCCATGTGAGAATTTTGTTTTTCCAGAGCAGCCACCCAAATAGCAAAATCTTGGTAGGAATATTCCAATGCCAAGCCTGATGGAATGGTGATAGATATCTATCCATGATCTGCTCCTTAATGATGTAGATATATATATGTCCTTAACCTATATACAACCATCAAGACAAAGTACGTCCCAAACCAGTTTATCGCCTTCCCCACTGAAAGACATGCCCACTCTCTGTAATTCTTTCAGCATTATTTTCCATTCACTTGCCTTCCGTCCTTGTAGACCCAACATCTCCGCCGATTTCTAGATCGGTGATCCCAAATTCTAGCATAAAATAAGGTGAGATAATGAATAGATACCCCTATGATTCAATCTGTGTAATAACTGAGGATCAATATGAAAAGAAACATCCATTCCAAAAACCCTGTTTATATCCAGCATGATCTTTTGACCGTTCCCAAAGTGCTATACTAACCTCTGTCTCAACAAAGGCATAACTTTAATGAAACCGAGCCATATCTGAGATGCCTTTTTAGCTGATAAGGTGCAGCCCCGATACAAAGCAAGGATTGGATCACTAAAAATGTAGTTTCAAGTGATAATATGCGTCCATACCCCATTCCCCTTTAAATCCCACCACAACGAATTTATAAGGAGCGCATTTGTAAACACACGTAGATTTAAGAGCCCCCAACCCCCATACTTCTTCGAAATTGAAATACATTCCAGTCTACACAAATGTATTTTTTTAATTTCTGGGGATCCAACCCATATGAAATGAGAGATAATGGCATTGATTTTATCAACAGTATATGCAGGAAGATAATACAAGTGTGTCCAATAAACAAAAACTTGAGATAATACGACATGCACCATAATGTGTCTGCCCCCTAGTGTAAGACACTTGTTTTTCCACTTCATGATCCTGTTCTTGAATTTATCAATCAACCAAGTCCAATCCATGATCTTATATGCACATGGTTTCTGTCTAAAATCGAGATAGGTGAACCCCATCATTGTATGATTCTTTTGAACCCCCATGAAACCTGATATGTGATTAATTTCATCCAAATATCTAGATTCATATATTAAAAAGGACTTTTCTCTATTAATGCACAGTCTAGTAGCAGATCCAAACCAGACGAGCATAAAGTGCAAATAAAACCAATGATTCCTAATCAGCTTTCCAAATATAAGTAAATCATCCACAAATAGAAAGTGAGTAATGCTTATCGTAGGGGAGAACGATAGCCCTTCAAAGTAACCTACATTTTTTGCCATCCTCAGTAAATTATTGAAACCATCCATTATAAGAATAAAGATGAGTGGGGATAGCGCACAACCCTGTCTGAGCCCCCTCTCATCCATGAAGAAATTTGATGGAAGACCATTTATAGACAAGCCATAATCCATCTAATAGATGACATAGATAATCCCACCTTGAGGAGAATAAGTCTAATAAAAGACTAGTCAGCTGAGTCATATGCCTTATGGGTATCAATCTTCATTATAAGAGCCTCCATCTTATTTTCATGTATCAAGTGCATAGCTTCTTGTGTAGTAGCCACTGCATCGTGTATAGACCTTCCTTTTAAAAAACAATATTGTTCTCTAGATATGAATGTAGATAATACCCCACAGATTCTATTTGTGATGATTTTCGATGAAATCTTGTACACCACATTGCATAGTGCAATTGGTCTAAAATATGCAAAAAATTTTGGTGCAGATATTTTGGGGATTAAGGTCAAGAATTTAGAGCTCATATCCCTAGGTAAAAAACCCAAAACAAGAACATGTTCAACCACCAGAAGAAATTAATCCTCCAGGATTTCATAAAGATGTATGAAACATTTAGCCGGCCAACCATCTGGTCCTAGACTTTTATCATGTGCAAATGATTTTAATACTACTTCTATCTCCTCTTTTGTAACTTCCCTCTCCATAATATTATTTCCATCATGATCGAACATGTGAGGCATGTGTTGAAGAACCCACAATTCACATTGATGATCAATTTCCACATCAACCTTATAAAATTATGAAAATTATTTGTATGCCTCTTGCTATATTTCTTTTGTTGAGTACTTAATTTATCCATCCTCTGCCTCAATATTCTAGATTGAATTATTGTTCCTACACCCATTTGCACACTTATGAAATAATTTTGTATTTAAATCTCCCTCCTTTAGCTATTGGATTCTACTTTTGAGCTTCCATGATGTCTCCTGCATTTTAAGTATTTCTAGTTTTGGTGCTTTGAGTCTATCAAGGCTGCTATACACTTGTACATATGGGGTAGCGTGCATCATAGTTTTATATATCTGAGACACTTTTTCTTCGATACTCATCAACTCCAGTCTTAAATCCTCTTTTTTTTTCTTTCCCATTGCTTCACGACGACCTTTAGCCGTCCAAGCTTGTCTGCAAAATTTTCCCATCCCATTAATCCATCATTTGGAACATCCTTCCTCCAAAAATTAGCAACCATATTATTGAAAATGGGATCCTCCAACCAAACACGATTAAACTTGAAAGGCACCCCGACAAAATTTGGTTTGCGGCGCCATGATAGAACGACAGTCATATGGTCCTTTAGAGAAGATGAAATCACCCTAGACCTCATATTTCCCAGTATCCTTAGAAGAGATACCTTAATCATAGCTCAATTTAAACATTTTCCAATGAAATAATTTACCCGACGTCTATTTTTCTAGGTCAGAACCAATGGATAGGGTCTAACATGCATCATGCCAAAGTCATAGAAAATTTCACCAATTTTATCCACAAGCAGATCAATACGAGATTTCATCTCCCATGATTCATTAGCGGCCATAATTGAGTTGAAGTCCCCCAACACAATAATATTTTCTCTGTTTAGTATCCCAGACTATTTCATATGGACCCAGAAGATATCCCGATTATAACAATGTGCATATACATTAATAAGAAAAATCCGATCAGAAACCCCACAGAAATATCCATATAGAAAAATTCCACCAAAAAAATTATATGCCTTAAGCTTTACCATCAATGGGTTTCAAATTACCAGCATTCCTCCTGCCCGACCAATTGCATCAACTCTCATAACATGCCAGCCATATCTAATACTCAGTATAGTCATAATGGCAAGAGATCGAACACAAAGGGTTTCTTGAAAAAAATTCACAGAAGGTTGAATTTCATTAAGCAACTCACGTAGGCACAAAAGATTTGAGGGGTCGCCCATCCCCCTTATGTTAAGGGTAATGATAGAATTCATTTGGGAACACCATCAGGGTTTCTTGCTCTAAGGGCCCGAAAATCATCAGATGCAGAAATAGGAACATCCCTCAGGTCATACAATTCCCCCCGAAATAAGGATTTGGCCTTGAGCACACCTCTAAAGTGATGGGAACCTGACTTTGATTTTTTTCTAACATTGATGTTGGATGAAGAAGCAGGGTAAATGGAAGACTAAGGGTCTAGGGGAGCCTTATCAAAAAATTTAAGAGTCGCCATGTCTAACATCGGGTTCCCCAGTAAAGACTCTAAGTCACTGCCAAAGGTATTCTTTGAAGATTCTGGTAAATCCACCTGCTCCAGGCCATGTCAAGAGTCTGGAGAAGCCCACTCAAGTGGGGGCATCGATGGGGATACAACTAGTGGTTCATTGAGACATGAAATGGAAGGTAGGTCATCATATTTATCAAAAAAACATGTGCCAAGGGGGTTGGAAATATGGCCAATAGGATTCAGAGATAGTGGTTTAATCAATGGCAGGGTGATAACAACATCAGTGCAAGGCGTAATGTTCGAAATAGGGCCAAAATGACACAAAGAAGGTGGATTTTGTACATATATCTCATCAGAGGAAGCAGACCTATCACTGTCAGATGAAGGAGGAATAGACTTACCCAAGAGGTCTGTGCCACCTGACTGGAATGACGCCTTCCCTCAATAGCGGCCATAGGAGTTATTCCTGTTTTGCCTCATCTTTTTATGTCTTAGAGGGAAATTTTTTTTTAGATGTCCAGTATGATGACAGATAAGGCATCGAAATGGCACTCCCCAGTGATCCACCCTCTGTCGATGTTTGCATTGCCCCCAGACCAGATCGACATCACTCGGCAACCCCGCTTGAAATGATACTTTGACAAGAATCCATGCAATGCGTTTATCGGTTGAACCAATAATTCGAGGATCAATGTGCTTCATGCTGCCAATTTAATTCCCAATGGCCCTCAGAGCTTTTATAGTCCAATATTTGAGTGGTAATCCTGGTAGCTTCACCCATGCCAGCTTGCTCTTTGGAGTATCAATTACCAGCTTAAAACCCAGGAACCATGGCAAAAGATGCATGAAGCTTATTCCTCCAACCCAAGTGCGATCCATGATTTTTTTACAATCATCTTCATGCAGGAAGTGAACGCTCAACCAATTTCCCATCATCTTTCTAAATTTTGGTATGTAGCCAAGCATTGGACACCAGAATGTCTTAACCCACTCAACCATATCAAAATCCCCTGGCTCAGGGAATAACCACCTCCCAATGAGAGCCCTCTTCTACAGACTTGCAACCCTACCCCATAGGTCATCGTGTTCCAGGATAACTTGTTTTACATTTGAATCTGGTTTTTAGCATCGATCCTTTGCACACCCATAGCCCCTTGTGTGTCCCTAGTATGTGTCTGTGTGCTCATCAACACAACACCCATAAACCATATGCACCGTCCAAATAGAAACACCATTTTGAACACGTTCCGAAGGCGAATCAGTAATGTAGTCATCCAAAACTTGCCTCTATATACGCTTAATTGCATCCACGCATTCCCTCTCTACCAACAACGTGGCAACAATGAGCCCCTCGTGCGTTGATGTGTCAGAAGACAGAATATCGACAACTTCCGCCATCATAAAAAATAAACCTTTAGGAACCTGAACCCCCCTCCAAAGATTTGTAAAAATGAAAAAACTGTTAGCATTCCAACATGATAACGAAAGTCACAGAAAGATTAACGGCCGCCCGGAATAGGAAAATTCGTCACCCAAAAGAGGAAAAGTTGAAGTATATTCGGCGTCCCTTTCCAGAAACCCCCCAATTGACAAAGCCCCTAGACAGATAGTGGAAAAAATTTCACTTCTGACTATGAATATTTAAAGACAATTGTACTTTTATATTTCCTTAAAATTTCGCTACAAGAAGAATGTTAGAGAGCCTTTAGATCCATTAAGATAATTCAAAAACCCGATGACCGAGCCACCTCAGATGATAGAATGCCTTGTACATTGTTACTTGATAGAAGCACTAGTGGTATCTAGTATGGAATTATCTTATATTATGTCAGAGGGAGAATTAAATCCATTAATGGGAATTCACCATTCCAGACCAAGCGCCATCCTAGATAGCATAACATTGAGACATAAAAACCCCAAATGATGTACCCTCCGGATTAATGCATTCAATAACTATGTATTACACAACATCAAACCATATGTATAGTGTAGGATTATGACAGAGAAAACATTCCGTGCATACTCAAAGCTCTTGGGATCAGTACTGATCTGCCCCACCGAATGTTTTTTGAAAATTCCCGATCACTTGAAGAGGTCCCAAAGTTTACCGGACAATAGATGAAAGAAACCTTGTACACTGGAAAAACCAGAGATGTGCATTCAGCCAATTTTCCTACTAACAAGAAACAATAATAACAACATCCATCACAATGCCACCATTTTAAACATAACTGGAATCCAAAATCCTTGCATGGTCGCGAAATTATGAAAAAATCAAGCCATTTGTTCCAAAAAATGGACCACTTGGATTGATACGACGAGATAAGGTTCTCCGCAGATTTTGGGATCTCCTGAGTAGGAAGCCTATTACCTCTGTTTTTCATTGGGCACCTTCAAAGAGTGCCACACAAGGAAAGTGATAGTAGCATGCAGAACAATAAGAGAAATGACACCCAAAATTATAATTTGGGCAACAACATATATATCAGATGACATGATTCATACTCCTATTTTCATCTTCCCTCCACTCATCTACGTGATAAAAAAAAATGTGATTATCCATAAAAGGATTGTGAATAATATATTCCTTATATAATTTCCTAAAACCACTTGACTTGGGTGATGATTCTCATGGAGTCAATAGAAGAGAACTATCAAGCCCATACATACTGAGTATCTTCAATGTAATAGAAAAACAATAATACTTAATAATCTATTCCCAACCCTCCTCAGATGTATACACTTTCCTTCTATCAACTACTCTATCTTTATCATTTTTACCTCCTAACACTAAAATAAATCACTTGTAGATTTATCATATTTACCTCAAGACAGTCCCACAAGATGATAGAAAAAAACTCACTTCCTGAGAAACTTGTCCTCTTTGCAGAGCCGGTGCTATAACACTCCAAGACACTTCCAACTTACCTACCTCCAAACTCATTTTCCTGGTCCTCATTCGCCATCATCGCATGTAGTTGGGAGTTGAGAGGATTGTCAGCATTTCATGATCTAAATATATTTAGGAATCACATCAAGATTTGAATAAGCATTGAGCATGACTACAGGTTCTACTCCAGCTATATGTGCGACATAAATTATTGCGAAAAGCAATATTTCTATAAGGATGGACTGTACAATCTTCTCGTGTTGGCATACAAAATATTCTAAACATATCAATTTTGGAGATGTTTTAAATATTCTCCATGAATTGATGGTTCCACAAATTTTGGAATTTATATTCATCTACATAATTTGAGTGACACTTCATTGTGAGCGATTTTGTTTTATGTACAACACGTCAACCATTGCTATGATAAAGGATGGTTCAATATTTGAATGAGATAATGCGATCTTTATTGAAAATTATTAGAAATAACCAAATAGTTAATAATTCAAGGGGAAGCCCTATAGGAAGCACAGTCACACATAAATATTGGTTCTAGGGGCTTTTTAAAGTATTATCATGAATCTATTGTTCAACACAGCATCTAATTTTTTTTTCTTTATCAGTGGATTTTTATTTCGTCATCATGGGAGAAATCTTAATGTTCAAAAGTTTTCGAAAACCCAAACCCATTTTTATATTAAAAATTCAATTTAGATACCATTCAAACATCACAATCATCAACAATGATATCCCCATATTCCAACCCAAAACTCAAAATGTCTCCGGGTTAAACTGCCCTATGGTTGCACAATTGTCTTAGACTATAGGTTATTAAATGTTGGTGGGCATTATATGCCCATCGTTATATTTAAATTTGTTTAAATCTAACGGTGGACATATACTACCCACCAACATTTAATAACCTATAGCTTGGGAAATAATGGTTGCTTCATAATACGGCTAGAAAAACACTAGCAAGTTTTGTCCTTATTTATTGCTTAACTTCACCATCATAATTTGAGTGGAAATTCCTTAATGAATTCAGTATGTGAGAAAATAAGCTTTCAATTATATAATAAAAGAGAGTACATTTGCTTGAATTTATATCTTCTCTATACAT
The DNA here is from genome assembly GCA_034641835.2 of Pinus albicaulis. NCBI lineage: Eukaryota > Viridiplantae > Streptophyta > Pinopsida > Pinales > Pinaceae > Pinus > Pinus albicaulis. Next base: position 401,990,811 of record CM076584.1, read on the forward strand.
TAGTTCATATAACTAAAAAAAAAGCAATATTTTCTTGTACTTGTTCAGAAAATAGTGGATTTGTATCAGTAAAAAGTTCTAGAGAAAATATGCTATCGGCCATAAGTTCAACAAGAACATGCCAGTTCATCACAAAAAACACAATTTCTCCATGGATCTGATATTAGGATATATCTTTTAAGAGATAGGAATGTTTCGAGAATATCTTCTGGAATCATGATTATATGAAGCATAGTGAATGACCCAAGAGTAAGTCCTCTTTTAGAGAGCATGTCTGCAATGATATTATTTCCCGGTATATATGTTCATATGAGATGTTCTGAAAATATTTCTTGATTGTTTTTATGCTCATCATGCAGTGAGACATTATTGGTGGTTGAAAGCTAGTTTGTGTCTTAATCAAGTCGATGCACACTTTAGAGTCTTTGAATACCTGTATGTTCTTGGTGTCAAGCCATTAGGCCAAGAAAACTATGCCCTAGAGTGCTATAATTTATGACCTATTGTTTGTACCTTTTCCTCCCTCTCACCATAAGTGCATATATTATCCTAGTTCTCTTATTATGAGGACTCTACATCCACAAAGGTTGTTGTTACATGCGCCATCGAAGAAACCGACCAGAAACTTATTCCAAATGAACTTTTTGATAGTCTTTCTCTGCTTGATCTCATATTTCTTGGGTCCAATTTAAGTGAAATATGCTACAATCCCTAGTACAATATATCTAACATTCACCTTGTTTTGTTAATAAACTCTTGTATTTCTGCATTTCCAGATACCCCAAATGATGTAGAAGGGTAAGGAAAAATTCTCCTGCTGAGTAGAGAACCATTGTTTGAAGGATTATTCTTCCAAGGTAAGGTGTCTCCAAATCCAGTACATATGAAAATGTTGTAGAACAAACTTCCAAATATCTGTAGAAAATGGGCAGTTTATGAGGAGATGTAACACCTCTTTCGAACTTTTCATACATAGAGAACATATACCAGGGCCAAGAAAACCTCTATGGATTAAATTCCCCCAAGTAAGAATTTTATCATGGAGGGCTAGCCAACCAAAAAATATTAGTTTCAGAGGAATATCCCACTTCCAAAACTTGTGAAACTAATGAGGAGTTGTTGGATATGGGGTATTATTTGTGATATGATTATAGATATTCTTAACCGAGATATGATTTTGTTTAGATTTCCCAATCCAATTCAATCGATCTTCTTCATCTGAAAGGTGTATCCTTGCATGCTCAACCTTCCTGACATAATTATCCCATTTTTTTTCCAATGAACATGTTAGACCCAAATCTATAGCTCGAAACCAATAGTGTATGTGTGGAGTAGAAAACATGTTAGATGAAATGTCAGATAAAGAAAACATACCTCTTTTGTGTATATGTTGGAGAAGTGGCGCTGACAGAGAATGCTTTCCCATAATCCCTCTACTTATAATGTTTAGGTCTGCACCGGTGTCGTGGCCATTACCCACCTCCCATCAGAGTCCTCCGAAAATCCAGTGTCGATTTTCCATCATACTACGCCATATGTATGAGGATGAAGATTTGTAATTAGCACCAATTCCAATCCAGTCTTCTAGATATTTATATTACAGTGTCATTGCTATGATAGGTAAATGGATAGGGTGATTTAGTAGTCATTGGTTTAGAATTTGAGTACTAAAATACTAAGAGCTAGTGAATCATTATTTTATAATTTTTAATAATCTTAGCCAATTTTCTTAACAATGAAAAATATTATTTAAATATTTGGTAATTAACTGTGCAATGAACTCCCATCAATACTATTAACATCACTCACATAAGAAGCACATAGAGACACTTGGAAACTCATAAAAATAGAAAAGCACCAATATTTATGTTTTGATTTAAATACAATCATCAACTTATTTTTACATCATATTATGTATGCAAAAACCTACGAGAGGCTCCAACTTTTATTTTTCTTTGCAAGCACCCACTTTCTTAAAGCATTGACTCCACTATTCACACTTACCAACTTGTTGATATTTTTCATGCTCCTACCTAAAGGAGGCGCCATAATAAACGAGGCAAATATATATTACAACACTTTCTTATGAACGTGTTTTATCAACACTGTTTTTTTATGATCCTTTGTATTTTTCTCACAACAAATTTGTCTTTCATCCAATCTCCTCCCACAACCTTTTATTTTTGTCCTTTTGGTCTTTGTATGATTCAGAATTTTGACATTTAATTTTTTCACTATCTTCTTGTGTCAGTTGTCTCTCTTTGTTTCTCATGTTGTTTACTTAATCATAAAAAAGAGAAAATATCTTAATTGGAACCCAAAGCATCTGTTTATATCAATCCCAACCGTGTCTTTTCACATTCACAAATATCAAAATTCAAATCCATACAATTTATGCCTTTTAAAATTCGTTGGTCACAATGCAACACCAAGTTTTAAAGGAAAACGAAGTGTCACACATCATTTTAATGTTGAACACAAAAAATTGCAAATTCATTTAATACACAAAGACACCAAAGTTCCAGAATATATGTCGCAAAATTTTCTTTATAGAATGCCAAATTTCTAAGATCCCTAAGGTCAACTCCTTAGTCCATAAGACCTGATGCAATAACTAGGTGCTTCATATGTATTCTAGTTTGGATCATTTCAGATATACCAACACCTCTCAAGGCCCAGATGCCTGGATCTTCAGCTGGCCCTTTAATCCAGATCTGGGCCCATTTCCTTGTTACCACACATTTATTAGAAATTTCTTAACAAAGAAAACTACTTACAAATAGACCCCTTGGTATGAATCCTGAATGTGTGCCAGACCATCAACTGATGTCATTCTTAAGTCATGATGATGTCATAATGCCATGTGTCTAGCTCTAAGTGGTGCCACATGTCATACGGAAATAGGCCACTTGACCACCAAAAAATTTCAAAACTTCCTACCACGTGTCATGTGTACGAAGTGTGCCATGTCACTACTTTCCATGTTATCAACACTAGGCACTTCCACATCATCAACCTCATACAATCACATTAGGCCATGTGTCACTATTCCCACATGTACTTAGTATGGAACTAAATCTAGATTTGGGTTTATTTCATGTTTTTCATTTGTAAAATTTCTTTAAGATCGAATGTCCATATATCTTAATGCACTACTCTCATTTGGATGTATGGACTTGTTCTCACCCAAAATTTATCCAAAGGCATGACCTAATAAGTTAAAATTCCATAATAACCTAATAAGTTCAAATTCCCTAATAAGTATGGCGTGGATGACTTTCAAACCAAAAAATGCTCAATTCTTCCTTAACTTTAGAAAGCCCTTTCTACTTGATCTTTGAGAGATTTTCTAAGTTCCATAGACCTTCCCAAATCTTTCTCCCAAAAATACCAGGAGAAATATACCACAAGGGAAATAACATAATTTGAGAGAAAGGTTATGTGATTAGCTAGAGAGAAAGGCTAAGTTGGGTAAACCTATAGGAATAAGAAAAATAGTAGAGAAAAATGTGCTTATGAAGAAAAAAGTAAATTTTTTCCAATCTTAAAAAAAAAAGCCTAGGTAAAAAGGAGGGTAGACCTTAAAAGTAGGAAGTTTCTAAAAATATACTAGGAAGAAAATATAAAATACCACTTGTTACACCATTTTTTGGTCATCTAACCTACCATCATTAGATGGACCCAAGTACACCATGTAAGACCAATTTTACCCTCAGTAAAATTGCCTTCACTATGTTAAATAACTTAATAAACCACATTTATTAGGCTGTTTATGGTCCAAACAGGAAACCCCAAAAGGAAATATTAAACAAACCTATATTTGTTTGATTTTCCTCATAACAATTAATTAAACATAATTTAATTATTATTCCCCAAATATGTTTAACCTAAAAACAAAGAAATTAATGAGATAAACCCTTAGTTATCTTATTATTTTCTAGGAATAATTATTTAAATCTTATTTAGATAATAATATTCCTTGTTAAATATGACCAAATTTCATCTACCATTAATCAAATAAATCATTATTTATAGGCTTATCTCCCAACTACTCTTTAAAAAGATAAATAAATCATTTATTTATTGAGTATCTTCATTAATCAAGGGATTTACCCAGTAAGTCAAACACCCTTCTCCAACAAATAATAATAAAATATTCCATAAAGGTGGATCTAGATTTGGTTAACATTATTTTAATCATGCACCAAGATCTAGAATGACCCAATATTTTAGCAGGCTAGAGGGTTCTTCCCCATCATTCCTCACCTTTTGTTGCCTACTAGATCACTCTGGATCTATACACTTGGTCTCATTTTTCCATCATTTGCTCCCATTGAGCTTCATTTTTGCATTGGGTTTTCTACACCTACAAGAGAGAGAAAGCTTAGATCCGAAGTGCTGAGGACTACAAAGAACCCATCCCATTGAGGAGAGCTGGATACACCTTCTTTTTTTCCTCCCAGGTGCCCTGTAATATAAAAATTCATTCAAAAATTGTGTTCTTGTCTTGTCTGTTGGATGCATGGAGCAAACCCTTTATTTTACTGCTTAATATCTTTCCATTTATAGATCTGTTTGTTGCAGCATTTTAATTACTAATCGCAGATCTCAAGATGTTTGGCAGCCTCTATTGTTGTTAGGGCTATTAGTTATGCATAGCTAAAGTGGTTCTTTTTCGTACACTTCGACGAAGAATTCATACTAACAAATGGCGACTCCACACGGGTTTTAAATTACGACCGCTGTCGTTTTTCATATTCCTGCATATCCAGCTACTTCATGCCCTAGGGCTTCTTTTTTAGCTGCTTAGTTTTTCTCTTTTCATGTCATTTTTCTCACATAAAACCCTAAAAACCTAAAATTTCTAACTTCCGTGTGTTTCCGGCCCTATTGCGCAAGTAAGCGACACCAGCCGCACCTGAGACGGCAATTTTTCTCGAAAATCTGCCGCCGAGACAACCGAATGGGGGGTCGCACTTTACTTTGGCCTCCATAACCTCGCGGGACCTCCGTGCCTCGCACTTTTTCTCGCCATTTTCTGCGACCTCGCACCGAAAACAAAGCCGGAACCGCGACTCCGCCGCTTTTCGGGATTTTTCCGCAATTTTTCTCGGGTTCTCGCCGCGCCCTTCGTCAAGGTCTTCCTGCCCCTCCGTCTCACCCCCCCCCCCGCCTCGACCGCATCCGATCTCGTTTTTACCTATCTAAGTGGGAACCCCGCGCCCTTAGGGCTTGTGTACCCCCCTCCACTTTTTGTGGAAGAGTTTTAGTCAAGTCAAATTCGTCGGTTTTTCAGAGCTTCAGCCCCCTGTCTCCGCATCTGTTACCTCCTTTTCGATCCATTGAAATCAAATTCTTTCCTTCTCTCTCCAAATCACCTCTTGTCGTTTTGTTTGGACCTCCTTTGAAGGCCTCCGCCTTGCCCCTCCGGTTTTTGCTGATTTCCTTTCTTTTTCCAGCCACCTTGCCTCTGTCTCTTGGCTGTGATCTGCACCTCTTTCCTGCAGCTTGATCCTCCAGATCCCTGTCCCTTTCGACCCTAGATCTGTTGAGCTCTTTTTGTGTGTGTTTTGGCTAGATTTTTGCCCTCTTTTAGAGTAGTTTTGAGAGACCCACCTCTTTGGGTTAGATTGATGCATAGTTAGCTGTTAAATGTTCTGTCTTTTTAGCAATCTATATTGTTCTACGCAGATTTCTTTTCAGTTACGCAGCACACTTTTTCTTGCTCTCAAAACGAAAAGGGTTTAAAAATTAAAATTAACGCACGCCACACACTGACCCTAAGTGAAGAAGCGCCTGGTTACCACCGCTTGGCAAAGACTCTAAAATCAATTGTCACTGCACCTTTTCTGCCCTTGACCGTAATTGATTATGTCCCTTTCTGCCCCTGTCGGTTTCCTTCTTCCTGTCATCATTGCGCCCCCAAGGCACCTTTCCCGGAGACTTCTTGGCCTTCACCCTCAGTTTCCAGTTGATCGACCAGCTCCGCACCGCCGTCATAGAGCCAGTCCACCTTCGAGTCCGCACTCCGACTCCTCCCCTGATTCATCGGGTCCCCCTTCTCCTCCTGGTTCTCCCCCTGTCACCTTCACCATGTCTGGTCCAGGGCCTAACGCTAGTGGTTCTCCCGGCCCCAATGCCGGCCCTACTACTAGCGGAACCGCCACAGGAACTACCCCGGCCACCCCTGTGCTGCCGTACATTGCAGGCCTCAGCCTCCCCGATTTCCATCAGTTGATTAATGATCCCATTCACCACAATGCTACCTGGCCCGCTATGCCAACCAAGTTGCCCTCTGACATCCCTAAGTTTGAGGGCCTTAATGGAGAAGATCCAACCAATCACGTCCGGTCTTTCCACATGTGGTGTTCTTCCAATTCCATTACCGATGACTCCATCCGTCTTCGTTTGTTCCAACGCACGCTTATCGACGAAGCTTCTAAATGGTATGTCGAACAAGCCACCTCTTCCCATACCACATTCGAGACTCTTGCCCAAGCCTTTTTGTCATACTTCCAGCTCCCTCTCCGATACGACACTGGCACGGAGCTCTTGACTTCCTTTAAGCAATCCTCTTCAACACCCCTTTCTGCCCATGTTCAGGAATGGCGACGAAGACGGAGCTTATGTCGAGCCCCTCCCTTTGAAGATCGGGTTTACATGGACTGGTTCCTTCGCACCCTTCCTTCTCCCATCGGCAAAGATGTCGCCTCTCACTTTCCTCAAACTGAAGAAGCCACCCTCCAAATAGCCTTAAAATATGACCTGATCTACGCCCAATCTGGTTATGTTTATAACGTCCTCCCCGACATCCCCAGGCCCGGTGGCGCTAACGCCCCGGGGGCATCTCATTCCGCCGACGGTATCGTTGGATCTCTTTCCCATCCATCTGCTCATCCTCCTATGGGCTATGGTCTCCCTCAGGGAGGGGCCAGCACCTCGAGCACTCTTCCCCCTCCCGGCAACATGTATCCAGGATACGGCATGCCTCCTCCTTTTGCCCAAACTCCTTCTTACCTCAATGTTGCCCAACCCAACCCTTACCTTTATCCACAGCCTAGTGCGCCAGCTCCTCCAGCATATGCGCTTCCCCCTCCCTTGCCTCCTCACAACCCGCAACAGCACTTACAGCCCCCTCCAGGGCAAGTATTTGCACAGCAAGGCACGACTAATCCCCCTTCTTCTCAAAGAAGGCGGAGAGGCAACCAAAACCAATCTGCCCCTGGTAACCGTGGACCCAATTCTGGTGTGGACCCCAACACTAGCAACCAGCAACAGGGCATTCCGCCCAAGCCGGACAGGCCGCTTCGCACAAACAAGCCCTGTTCGTGTTGCGGTGTTTATGGTCATTACACTCACGATTGTCCTCTCTTACCCCAGATGCGGCAGATGTGGGAGTCTCAAGCCACATTGTGCGGACAACACGCCTCCCCTCATGCCCCTCCTCATGTGGCCACTACCCAGCCAGCTGTGTTTACGAATCCTTTCCCTCAACAGGGATTCGTGGCTACCCAACCGCCCGACAGCCAGGTAGCCGCCCCCCCTTACATTTCTGGTTCCTCTGATTACCAGATCCTTATGATGCACTCCGATCCTTCCCCATCCGTCGACCTTCACCTTCAAACTCGGTCTCGCCAGTACCCCAAACCTCCTGCTCAGTCTGCTCCCGAGCCTCCTTCTTCAGGTTCTACAGAGCCTCTTTCGACATCCAGTGGCCCCTTACACATCCCTCAACCCAAAGTTGAGGTTCATCCAAAAATTCCAAAGGGCCCATTACGCCGAAATGCTGCTTCCGGTCGAGCCGCTCAGTCGTATAGTATAGTCGATGATTTGGCGCAATCCCCTGCTGCCATTTCCACACTGGAACTCCTCCAGTCGTGCCCTTCCCAAAAGAAGGCTCTACTATCTTCCGTGGGCGCTGTAGATCCTGCTGATGACCAAATGATTGTTTTCGACGCCACTCAATCGGACCATCCTCCCCTTCCTCCTTCCGTCGCCTTCCAAATCTCAGTCAAAATACGGAACGCCATCGTTTCCCGGTGTATAATTGACGAGGGGGCATCCACCTGCGTGATGTCCGCTTCGGTTTGGAAGCAACTTGGATCCCCTGAGCTGGCCCCTTCCATGATCACCCTTAGAGCGTGGGACGGTCATGCCTCCCAGCCCATTGGCTTGTTTCGTAATTGCCCTATCACCCTCGCCGGTAAGACTGTTTGCGTTGACGTCGAAGTCATTGACGCCCCACTAGACTACAACATTCTTTTGGGGCGAAGCTACACCTATGCTATGTCTGCTGTCCCATCCGCGGTCTTTCGCAAGATGTCTTTCCCCCATAATGGAAAGATAGTCACTATTGACCAGTTGACATATCATGAGCCTCCCTCTCAGGCCTCACCTGAGACCACCATCTCTTATGTAGCCAACAAGCAAACCGTCGATTCCCTGACCAGTGTCTCCCCCGGCGTTTACAAGGACTCCTCCCTGCTTGGAACTTTTCCTTGTCTTCCCCCTCCTCCTATCTCTGATCCCAGCTTGTCAAATGTTTGCATGATGCAATCGTCTCAGGCCACCCTCAAACGGCCTGCTTCGGCTAGTTCGCAACCGCCCCTTTGCCCTCCGCAACCTGCTCCTAGCCATACATCTCCGCCAGCCGGACCTCCTCCTTCTGGCCCTCCTCCTACAGCTGGTATCTCTGAACCCCTTTATCCTCCTGGCACAGTTCCCCCTGGCCTTAACCACCTCGGAGCCGTCCCTCCTGGTCATTACCCCGCTGGGCAGATACCTTTCCTGGCTCCCCCCCCCCAGAGTATTTTCTGTCCCCGTCATGGCCACCCTCTCTCTCCCTAATCTGTCCATCGGCCTCCCCGTCTGGTACATTGACCCTCCAACCGCTACCCCTCCCGATCACCCCAAACCTTACCTTGCTTTGACACCGGTTAAACCGGTCCCCCTCACCTCTTCCGGGCCCCCCGCACCTCCACAGAACCCTACCCCTGTGGTGCCAACCCCCGGAAAGACAGGCAAAGCTCGTAAGGGGGCAACCCATCAGGACCAGGCCGCCCCGACAACTCTTACCCCCCCACGACCACCAAGGCCCGCCATCCAATGCGCTTTGTGTGATATCGTCGGTCACGCCACTCACATGTGTCCTGAATTGCCACACCTCAAGCTTCTGGTCAACGAGACATTCCCCGACTCTGATATCCCAGAAGTCTATGTCACTATCCCCGACTCTATCCCAAAACTCAAACACTTGCGCACAAACCACCCTTGTGCCTTGTGCGATTTTCATGGCCATTACACCCACCTCTGTCCCCGCCTTGACGAGTATCGTTCCTCCTTGCACATGTACCACCAATTCAAGGCCACTTCGATCGGACCAGAGGACATTCCAACTCCCATTCACATTCCTCCTCCCGCTATCAAGCCAACGGAGCCCTCAACCACCATTTTGTACCTGTCATCATCCTTGCGAGATAGTTCACCGATCATTCAATCTACCGATCCTCTCAGCTCCTCAGCCAGCCTTGGATCTGTTGATATCGCCCATCTGAGCCCTTCTCCTCATGATGACCCGTCCCACACCACTCCTTCCTCAGGTGATCCATCCTCCTCCAGTCTTCCCATCTTCCAATCTGATGAAGACATTATGGAAGCCATGACCAATCTCGACTTTCCCTGGGATGATATGCACCATTGCGCATATTTCCTCCCACAGCAGTCCCATGACCAATACGCTGTGGAAACCAAAGACTTCATTCCTCATGCAGTCGATTGGTTCAAAAACCCTATCCCTGCACCTGATGCTTTCGAAGAAGGAAACATGGCCAATGTCTCGCCTACCATCAAAATTGACATTTCAGTCAAACCAGGAATCGAAGAATACATAACCTTGGGTGCCCAATGCACCCCGGAAGAAATTGAAGCTTACACCAATATTTTCAAAGAATTCCGCGATATCTTTGCCTGGTCCTATTCTGAAATGCCCGGACTCGATCCTGCCATTGTCGAACATCATATCGACACATGGCCTGATGCCAAACCAGTCCGACAAAAGATGAGACCCATTCATCCTTCCCGACGTGACGCTATCAAAGCCGAAATCGATAAGCTCAAGCAGGCTGGTTTCATTTACCCCATTGAATACACCACTTGGGTGTCTAACCCAGTTCCCGTTCTCAAGAAACAAGGCACCATTCGTGTCTGCATGGAATTTCGCGACTTGAAAAAAGCTTGTCCCAAAGACAACTTTCCCACACCGTTCATCGAACAAATCATTGACGAGTGTGCGGGGCATGAGGTCCTATCCTTTATGGATGGTTTCTCCGGATACAACCAAATTGCTATCCGTCCTGCTGATCAACTTAAAACCACGTTCATTAGTCCGTGGGGAACTTTTGCTTACCGGGTCATGCCTTTCGGCCTTAAGAACGCCGGCGCCACTTTTCAACGGGCCATGTCTTATTGCTTCCACGACTTAGCTCATATTATCCTTGCCTATTTAGACGACCTCACGGCGCGTTCTAAGCATCGGGCGCAACACCTACACAATCTGCGCACCATTTTTCTCCGATGTCGCAAGTATAATATCCGCCTTAACCCGTTGAAATGTGTTTTTTAAGTTCCCGCCGGCCGTCTCCTAGGCTTCATCGTGTCTAAGGACGGTATCACTCTTGACCCTTTGAAAGTTCAAGCCATTCTTGAACTCCCCATTCCGCGTACCCTCCGCCAGCTCCAAAGCCTCCAAGGCAAAGCTAATTTTCTTCGTCGGTTCGTTCCTGACTATGCCACCACCGCACACGGGTTCCTTCGACTCCTACGCTCTCACATCCCATTTGTTTGGGATACCTATGCTCACGAGTCTTTCGATGCCCTCAAGCAGGCTCTCACCTCTGCTCCCTTAATTCGCCCTCCCGACTTTAGTCGGGACTTCATCCTATATATCTCCGCTTCCACCTATTCGGTCGTTGGAGTCCTTATCCAAGAGGATGACCATGGCATTGAGCATGTGATCTACTATGTCAATAAGAACCTTGTGGGACCCCCTGTCTCATACTCCTATGACGAGAAATTAGCGCTGGCTGTCGTGTTCTCAGTCCAAAAACTTCGTCATTATATCCTCCTGCGCTCCACCAAGGTTGTGACAAATTCCAACCCTATGGCTTTCCTATTGAGTCGTCGTATCCTCACTGGGAAATACGCCCGTTGGGTCGTTATTCTTCAGGAATTCGACCTTGAGTTTGTCACCCCAAAAAGTAAGAAAGGCTTAGCCCTCGCTGAGCTTATTTCTGAATTACCTACCGGATCGCAAGACCCTCCCGTTAATGACGATTTCCCCGATGAACACCTGTTTGCCATTACTTCCGATGACCCGTGGTATGGCGATATTCTTACTTATTTGCGAACCCAAAAGTTCGCCCTCCACCTTGACCGTGAGGCTCGCCGACGTATCCGACACCAGGCCCCCCGATACCTTCTTATCGGTGACGACCTCTATCGTCGCGGGGTTGATACTGTCCTTCGTCGTTGCCTCACACACGCTGAAGCTGAACAGGTCCTTAATGCCTGCCATAGCGGCGCTTGCGGTGGCCACCTCTCCGGTCTTTCTACTGCCCAAAAAATTATGCGCGCCGGGTATTTTTGGCCTTCCCTCTTCAGTGATTGCATTGAGGCAGTCAAACACTGTCCCAATTGCCAACATTTCGCCCCCAATGCGAGAGCTCCACCAGCTCCCCTCCATCCGGTCGTCTCCACTGGTCCCTTCTGTAAATGGGCCATCGACTTTATGGAGTGTCGCCCGCCATCCTCTGGTAGCCACAAGTATATCATCGTGGCGGTCGACTATTTCACCAAATGGGCCGAGGCCATGCCAACGTTCAACAACACGGCAGCTACCGCGGCCCTCTTCTTCTTTAACCATGTTATAGCTCGCTTCGGGGTTCCCAAGCAACTGGTCTCTGATCATGGCAGACATTTTGAAGATGAGATATGGCGTGAGCTATCCTCACTGTTGGGTTTTGAGCACCAATATTCCTCCTCCTATTACCCCCAAGGTAATGGCCAAGTTGAAGCAGTCAACAAAACCCTCAAGACTATGCTTCAACGAATGGTGAATAAGCACAAAACCAACTGGCATCTCATGATTTTTCCTGCCTTATGGGCCTATCGAACCTCTGTTAAAACCGCCACCGGATTCACTCCATTCCACCTCGTTTTTGGAGAGGAGGCAGTTTTACCGATCGAGTGTGAAATTCCTTCTCTACAACTAGCCGTTGAACTTCTCCCTGACACCCAACCACTAGAACAACGACTTATCATGCTTGAGCGTGCCTCCGAAGACCGCCGTGTTGCCTTGCAAACCATGGAAGCGGCCAAAAAACGCACCAAAGCTCAGTATGACCGAAAAGTCAAGCCTCGCACTTTTCACGAAGGCGAACTTGTTCTAGTATATGACCAGGACCATGATGTCCTAGGTCATGGGAAGTTTGACTCATTATGGCTAGGCCCTTACATCATTAGTAAGGATCTTGGCAAAGGGGCATACCTCTTAGAGGATTTCGAAGGCCATCCCCTTCCTAACCCTCGCAATGCACTCTATCTTAAGAAATATTACCCTTAGCATTTCCCTTCTGAAATGCATGTTTTATTTTCTTTTAGATAGCCAGCATCTGTTTTTTCATTTTTCCTACTTCACCAGGACCCATTTCGTCCACACGAAGTTACCTCACCTCCATTTAAAATCGAATTTCCTCACCTACGCCACTTGTACTTGGGGCACCATATTGCCCCCTTACTTGTCCATGTTCGTGTCGATTTTCGTCGTGAGTTCCCACCTTGTACTCATGATTCCATGGTCCCCCATTGGGGCCTTTACTATGTGGCACCACCACCGAGTCGCCCTTGTTTAGAGCATCCAAGTTGAGTCATCATTGCATCCATGGATTCTATACCACGTCCCTTTGCACCTCACTATAGTCCTCCATCCTTCATTGCTTGGTCTCTCTCTTGTGTTGCACATTATGACCTTCAGTCTCACTGTCCCCCATCCCTTATGATCTTGTGTCAGTCGCTGCCATGTCATCCATGATCTTTATGCTCTAACAAGGGAAGTCGTCCATTCACTACTCAGTCCTTCCCATTTCCACTATCGTCATTAGTGTCATTCTGTCCGTCGCTCTACTGTTTTCCCTCGTGCCTTAGTTGAGGATCTCTCATTGCCTCACCTCTGGCAGACCTCCTTCTGTCGACATCAGCACATTTATTCCGGAAGCAAGGTCTAGAGGGCAGTGTACCTTGGTTCCAGCTTCCACTCTTGTTCGGTGCCTCGGATCAGGCAGGGGGATCTCTCATTTCCCTTTGACTTGATTGTTTCTCCAGCTCCTTTCAGCATGATCGAGATTCGTATAATGGACAGTCCAGTGACCCAGCAGCAGCTCTTGATGATTCCCGGGCGTGTGTGAGATGTCTCAGCCCTCATGAGGGGGTGGCCCTGCAGGTAGCCCCCCACATGCCCGGATGACCTCTTCATTGCAGCCTTTGATGCCGCTCCAGATTTTGATGATGTTGGCCTTAGCCACTTGCAGCACCTCTATGATTTGCATGTATGAGTCAGATTTTGTGAGCCCTTCCCCATTTACAGGGGGCATTTGGGTTGTATTTAGCTCATGTACTCAGATGATATTGTACTAGTCCTGGCTGTTATCCCAGGCACAGCATGTATGTGAGACTATTCATTGTATTCTTATCTGGCTCTGATTATGCCAGCTATACTTTATGGTTCGGTCCCTTGTTTACTGGACACACTATTCTTTTGTACTTTGTCTCGGCGGGCATAGGTATGCCTCCCCCGCCGCCTTCAGCACAGGTACCCTCTCATAAAAAGAGACTTGTTTCACCTGCGAGTCTCGTCTCCTCAGGGTCTAGTCCTTCAGCACACTATCTACCTCACCTTTCTCTCTCTGACTTCCCTTTTGTTGTCTAGTGTTCGAGTTCTTACAACGTACTTCGGTCATACGATTTGCTCCTGACACTCGCACGCTGGGGGGCAATATGTTACACCATTTTTTGGTCATCTAACCTACCATCATTAGATGGACCCAAGTACACCATGTAAGACCAATTTTACCCTCAGTAAAATTGCCTTCACTATGTTAAATAACTTAATAAACCACATTTATTAGGTTGTTTATGGTCCAAACAGGAAACCCCAAAAGGAAATATTAAACAAACCTATATTTGTTTGATTTTCCTCATGAAATATTTTTTTAACCATAATTTAATTATTATTCCCAGTCATGTTAAACCCAAAAACAAAGAAATTAATGAGATAAACCCTTAGTTATCTTATTATTTTCTAGGAATAATTATTTAAATCTTATTTAGATAATATTCCTTGTTAAATATGACCAAATCACCCACCATTAATCAAATAAATCATTATTTATTTGATTATCTCCCAACCACTTCCTTAAAAAGATAAATAAATCATTTATTTATTTATTTTTCACTAATCGAGGGATTTGACCCAAGTCAAACACCCTTTCCCTCCAACAAATATAATAAAATATTCCATAAAGGTGGATCTAGATTTGGTTAACATTATTTTAATCATGCACCAAGATCTAGAATGACCCAATATTTTGTTATAAATAGGAGGGTTCTTCCCCATCATTCCTCACCTTTTGTTGCCTACTAGATCACTCTAGATCTATACACTTGGTCTCATTTTTCCATCATTTGCTCCCATTGAGTTTCATTTTTGCATTGGGTTTTCTACACT